>RCWM02000763.1:0-412001 GCA_003667255.2 Euschistus heros
ATGAAAGGAGAATGATTAATATTAAAGTTAACTACCTTAATCTCAACCATTAATGTCCATATTTGATGAGGCCTGAAGAGTGATAAGAAGTGGCTGAAGAGAAGCAGAGAGCTGCTGGATGCTTACTAAGAGAGCCTGGAGTTGAGTGACAATGGGCTGAAGCGTAGAAGTGATGGTTTGTTGTATTATCGGAGTCTGAGGCTTCTGAAAAAAAATATGACCAAGAGAATATTTATAGAAGTGCTACTAAAGAGTAGTTCTTAAAAAGTTATTGACAAGTTATCACAATCATTTCCTTCAAATTTACTTTTTGTACATAATGTTGTGTATAAAGCTGTAACATCAATAAATAGTCAAAATAAAGAAATTAATGCCTGTAAAATTAACTATATTCCTTCCCCCCCTAGTTTCCAATCTACCACTTACACCCCCAAGGTATATTACCCATCGAGACGCCGCAGTGCCAGGTAGCGCTATCTCCACACGACTTGAGGTATTTTCGACACCGGAGGGCCCCCTTAGCTATTAGAGACTAGGACTGTAAGACGTTATTAACTGCTGGAACATTGCGAGACAAAGACCCCAGATAACAGGTCCTCGGCTTCCTCCTATCTTAATTGTCGGAGGAGAGAGTGTGTTTGTTAGCGGGGGTCGTTTTATCTCTAGCCCCGGGCGAGATAAACGCCATCCATTGCCTCCTCTCAAGAAGAAGGAGAGTTATCGGACGTGTCCCGATACGTCACGGCTAGCGGTTATTGGGTCGGGATTTATGGAGCTTGGCTCTCTCTTAGAGCGACCCAATTAAACTTTCTCATGAGCCCCTTTATGGTACAAGTTAGCCAACTATTCCAGCCTCGCTCCCCTCCTTAATACTCAAGTATTCATTAAATTACATATTTAATTTTGTCACTATCTCAATTGCTGAGAGGGAATGTCCTCATTAACTGTAGCATCTTCTATTCGATGGAAAATTGGCTGATCGAGACATTTTATTTCCGGTTCTGTGTTTGAGAGTTTAATAATGAAATTGGTCTAGTAATTAATGTCAATACAGTGAAACTTCGATTATCCGGATATCCGATTATTATATAATACATACAATTTTTTTTTAATATTTTGTTAACAGACATTGTAGGACGTGATTCGTTTATGTAAAATACAATAGGGCCAGTCTTATTAGTTTTCAAGACATAATAAAAAATAAAAGAGGCTAACCGAAATGAGTACTGACCAGAATTAGGGGTGGAGCCCACACACTTCATAACAGTCAAATTCTGTGTAAACGTACTTGATGAATTTTCAAAAGCACAGTAGATCCATTCTACCTGGGTTTTGCCCAGACTGGGCCCTATTGCCTTCGCGAGTAGTCTCTTTATAAATTTAAAGATTTGTGGCACCTAAAAGAATTACTGTATTAACATTGTCCGAAAAACTGTCCATTGAACGTCCTAGGAAAGGCGAATCTGGGAAAAAATTGGCAGATGAAGTTTTGTGTTGGAACATCCACGATTTTCGACAAGTTAACTAAACTTCGGTCTTATATAAATATAATTTTATAAAAAACCACATTTTAAATTATTTATTCATAGTTTTTGCTAGATGAAGGAACATCGTTGCTCCATACAGTAATGCCGGCCTTAAAACACATTTATGAATTGAGGCATACAATTCCGAAATTCCAACTCTATTTAAAAAAAAAACATTTCTGGTCGATAAAACTAAATCTTGCTGGATTCAAAAGAGGCTATATCTTTTGTATTACCGTTTTAAATTTGATTTAAAAACTATTGGGAAAAAACCCTTCCACCAAAAGATAATTTGAAGAAAAAATATTTTTTAAAAATCTGGAAATTGGACTGGTTTTGGAATTCTACGCCTCAATTTAGGTATCTAGGTTCTACAATATTTAGAAAATATTAAATTTAAGAAGAAACAAAGGCAAGATTAAAACCTGAAAATGTTTGTTATTTTCAAGCTATTTTAATTAGGAAATTTTAAAATGAGGATATGCAAGACAATAATTGCAATTGCAGTTCTTCATAAATACAAAGCGAGGCTTCATTCATTGGAAGACCCGATACCTCAAAGTTTTCTAAAAGTGAAGCAGTGTGTGGAATATTTGTCCGAAAAAAAAGTGATAAAAATGAAGGGAGAATATAGAAGGCTCCACAATGCGGAACTGCAGGAACATTATACGTTAAATATAGATGAGGTAATAGGTAATTCAATAATAACCGAATTCATAAAAAAAGTAATCGGTTATGAGATGTCAGGTAAACGTCCTAGAAATATTCTGAGACCTAGGTAGGAGAATATTGCGTCAGAGCTGATCTTGGCAGTTTGGGTTTTGATGAGATAGGGTGGTGAGTAAAAAATATAGTTACAGAAATATCACGATAAATAACACAAAAATAGTTTTAAAATAAAAAAAAAAAAAAATTCTTTGTTCCAGCTTTGCTCCATTGTATATACAGTATGATTGTTTTTTTCAGTTTATAAATTCATTAATAACTACTAACATTAGATAGAAAAATGACCTGGGGCCCACATGCAAAACAATAACATCTTAGTCTAAAACTTCTGTATCCAAAACTTCATAAACAGTCGACATTAAAACAACGACTAAATACATACACTTACATACTTAAACCCACATGGACATACGCCACACAGTGGGGCAGGTGCGGAAAAATCCGATTTTTCGAAATTTTTGATTTTGATCATCTGGCTCGTGTTTCTGTTTACATTAGCCACTGTATCTAGATATAGCACAAATTTCATCCGGACTAATGTTTAGCCCCATTTATTGAGGCTTAAAGTCAAGCTAGTGGTTAAATTACACCTAACTTTCAGAGTTTGGTATATGAATGGGAAAAATAGTGGAATAATTCTAATGTTTTATTCCTGTTCTAGGATATGTAAATATGCCACACATTACACGAATTGGTCAAAAAAATATTTTTCATCACGTTACTAGACTAAAGTTACAAACTACCATAAACATTTTGAAAAGGTAGTGCTACAAAAAAACTCAGGTTTCCTCCGAGATGGGGAAGGTATTTTCTCAAACTAGACGTATTAAAGTATAGATTAGAACAAAAATCATCTGCCTTCATCTGCCTATCCGATCATTACACCGCAAAGAAAGAAAAGGATTAGGGTACACCTTTGTTTGTTTACCCAATTGGCTCAGAAAATACATGTGCCGCCGTCAAAACACTTTTAATTCGAGTTCAGTCTAGTTGCTGACGTTTTCTAGTCATGAGCTCTATTAAAATTAAATACCGCGATTTGTGTGAGTGCTTGTGGGGTGGTATAAACTTCGACGAATTTCTTCAACGAAATCACCCTGAACATGACGAGGAAAACATTTCTTCAATTGTGACAGCTCTAACTTAGAGATTTTTGCCTCATTTTAATGGGAAAAAAAGTTAAGGTAAATCGGGACCGGGCGAGGTTCAGAAAAAGATTCAGCGAATGGATGGAGAATGAATATATTTTTCACATACCAGACCACGAATCCATAGAATGTGTTGGGAGACCAAGTAAAGAATTTGATGATTGTGATGAAAGAAGCAAGAGGAATAAAATACGCAGCCTTTAAACATCGTACGAACAAAGCTTGATTAACACAGCTGCGAGACACGAAGACCACGATAAACCCAAAGTTTTGTCATTCGATCAGGCATTAGCTATATTTTCTCCAAGCCGATCTGACAAAATATCAGTACGAGATGATTCGACAAGCGCTAAAAGACCTTGTGTGCCATGTATTTCCAAGTTATAAAAAATTAATCCTCTCAAAGAAACAGTGCTATCCTGAAAATATGTCAATTAATGAAACATCCGCAAAAGTCCCTTTGCAGAATTTGCTTGACCATACTGCCATACGAATTATGGAAACAAAACCTCCAAAAGAAATAGAAAAATTAAATAATTATGAATTTATATTGACAGTGAATATTATACTCAAGCCAAAGTGAATTCGCCCAAAAATATTCGATCGACAACAACGGAATAAGTGACTCGAATTTATTTATGACGTCAATATTTCCTCTGAAGCTCACAATCCCAATTGATGTTGATCAAAATAGATCGATTTGGGAAAATGGCCGACCTTCCTCAACAGGACATTGCAGGCCCTTGCGATATAGTTTCCAGAAAGGGACACTTGATTTGGCGCGAGTTGAAAAAAAATTAGTTGAAGAAGAAATAGAGAAGTTGGAAGTTACCGAAGTGGTGATCGGCAATAATGTTATTCATATTCGACATATTCTGGTGATGACAATGTTGGACGGCAAGGTATCTCAAGCCATCACAAATATGAAGTCTGCAAGTGCCTGCTACATATGCAGTGCTTTACCTTCGGAAATGAACGACTTGGCGAAAATCCAACAAAGGACTCTTAATGTGGATGCCCTCGAATTCGGTATCTCCCCATTACACGCCAGAATCAAGTGCATGGAATACATCCATCACATTGCCTATAACAAAATTTTTGAAAAATGGAGGACTACAAAAGACACGGGAGTCATGCAAGAAAATGAAAAGAAACGTATTCAACAAGAGTTTCTTGTGAAAGTCGGTATCAAAGTAGACTTCGTTAAGCAGGGTTACGGATCTTCTAATAATGGCAACACTGCCATGAATTTTTATTTGCATGTATTGTTTATTTTCAAAATACACTCAAAATAATTGTTAGAACTTGTTTTGATGAGTGCAACCCATTCCGAAAATTTCCAAAATTTTTATCTTGCCTATAGGCTTTAATTTGTCATTATTTCTTTAATTTTCTTCAAAATTTCGATAAAAACCATTGAAATTGATGTATTTTTTTGTTCTGAATCGAATGAGACCAACCCATCATGCCAGGAGAAGGTACTTTTGAGTGTCAGTCTCCCACATGCCTATAAGGCCTGTATTATTAAAATAAAATCTAATTCACTTATTGTTACTCCAATGATAGATGTGAATATAATTTAAAAAAAAGAAAAGTTTTTATTTTTTATTTTTATCGGTGAGTATTTATTTATTTTTACTATACATATTGTATGAATGAATTTATTATCTTCCATAATACGTATTTCCCTGTGAGGCAGATATTTATTTTATAAATACAGTTTTTAATAAAAAAAACTTCTTCTTTTTTTTTTTTACCACCTATTCATAAGGTTGTTAAAAATATCCAAATCTTTTATTTTTGTCTTTTCAAATATCCATAAATAGGTTAATTGATTACTTAACAAATACTTAAATAAGCCGATTTGTCCTTGTTATTCAAAATAGATCAAATTTACTAAGAATCATATTATTAGTTAGCTAACATAACAAGCAACGGGTCGGTAACTTCCTCATTCAGTGGTTTTCATATTGCTATAAAAACAGACGTGATCCTTCTATATATAAGATGTAATCGACCTTAATTATACCTATCAAGTGTATACTTAAAAACATATACTACATGTTATGAATCTATACAATATAAATTTAGTCCTTATATTTTAAAGTTAATATTTTATTTATTTTTTAAATAATATCTTCGGTGGTAACGAAGCTTGAGACAACTGATTTAAATTATTTAACTGCATTGAGATTTGATTTCGGTGTTTTAGATTCTTATAATCCGATATTACCGTTTGGCAGATAGTTCCCCAATCGCCAAAGGCCTAAGACAATGATGTAGTTTATCACCCACCCTTTTCAACCTGTAACTAGAGTTAGTTTAGAAATGGTGCAAAAGGAAACATCGAAATATGGGTGTAAGAATAGAAAAGGAAACTTTGTACAGTCTACATTTTCCTGATGATCAGGTGGTAAGAGCTTCCGAGGAAGAAAATCTAAGTTTAATGCTAAGGAAGTTAGAAAAAGAATATCCTAAATGGGACCTAGAAATCAGCAAATAGAAGACAGAATACCTCAATCGACTCCTCTACAACTTCTCTGCTATTAGAAAATCGGTCGCTACATCAGAGTACTCTCTTCAAGTATTTGTTTATGTCGATAACAAGGGAACGCTTGAGAGCGACATAAAAGAAAAAATAAAGAAACCTAATTGGCAAGATCAACTTTGTACTGTGGAGCCCAAATGTTTCACTAGAAACCAAACAGAGGATTTTTCACTCCTTTTTTAAAGGAGTAACCATTTATGGTTCGGAAATGTGGGTGGTTGGTACGTGAGATTCACAGAGGCTACAAGCTGTCGAAATGGATTTTTGGAGAAGAAGCTGTCGCATTTCCAGGATTCAACAGGAGACTATATCTGCAACATGGAATAGCGCTAAGGCAGAAAAAACTGCTGTCGTACGGCCATCTAAGAAGAATGTGGCGAAAGAGGTAGTCAAAGATAATTTTTACTATGTATTTCCAGGAAGAAAGACGAAAAAGAGGCCGCCCAAGGAAAGCATGGGTTCAAGGTGTGGAGAATACTTTCGAAGTATAATTTTTTGGGTCTCGGTATATGACCTAAGATCATCAAATCCGATAAAAAATTAAAAAAATAATCCAACATTAATTAATTACAATTAAAATAATTCATTATTTATTAGAGTTCAATTATTAATATATGTTTGTCCTTGATTATTAAGAATGCTACTGAAATTAAAATATATCGTATAAAAGTTTTCTTCATAACGACTGTGAGATTCATAATCAACTGAGAGGAAGGGTCAGTTGGTCAGTGACACCCCCCCTTGCTTTATAGGCGATTGGGAATATCAGTTAGAGGGTTAGGGGTCATATTAATTATACGAGCTAAATAGAACAGATGGTTTTAGATATACTAACCATATTTATAAAATCAATATGGGTAAAACAGTAGGAATAGATATAATTTTTCTCAAAAATAAAATACATTACAATGTTCATATATTCTAATGTAGTTGATAAAAGAAAGATATTTAAAACATAAATCTTGATATTGATGTTGTTTTCTTCGAAGTATAAAAAAATAAACGGAAGAGAGTAATAAATAAACCTTTCTATAAAGTTAGGTTTGTGTTTAACACTGTTTTTACATTGTTTTTCACCAGTGTTTACAGCTCCCAGTCTTGTAAAGTGGTACTATTAATTAGGAAAAACCTTATCATCATATGATTCTTGCCAAATCATATCCTAAATTAATCATTAGTCAAAAATAAATACCACCTTATTACATACTGTACCTAAAACCTTTCATTCATGGTAGATGTAGAGACATTTTTAAAAGTATAATTTGCTATTTTGTTTATCTACTAATAATAATTAAGTAATGTGAATTCTATTTCAAATGTATTTCTCTCATATTCCAGCAATCTCTGTTCAAATTTGCTTTATCTAGGACTCGATTTGGCCAAACGTCTACCTTGGAAATCACATAAAAAATTAAAATGGGACTCGCTGGCCGAGTGAGTTGGGGTGTGGGTCTCAGCGCACTCGTAACCAGTAGGCTAGAATAGGTTGGTAACCTGTAGGATAACTCGTCCTTCCTGCCCTGGTTGGAGTACATAAGGACGTTAAGCCCACACCCAAAAAATAAATAAATAAATAATGAAAAAATGAAAATAAAAAGTTAGGACAAACGTCTTTCTTGGAATCCAGACAAGAATAAAACGACAATAAACTGCCCGTCGTTACAGACTACTTCAACATTTAATACACAAACGTTCAAAGATTCCATTAATTTCAAAATATTCCTTTACATGAGAGTGATTATACATAACAATAATTAGACCAATTTGGAAGTACGGAGGTGAGCTTTACGGCTCCTCTAAACCACCCAATTCATCTCGTATCCAATCATAGCAATCTAAAATCCTATAAAAAACCCTCAATGCTCCTGACTTCACGACCAATGAACTTATCCATAAAGATCTTAATGTTCCATAAGTTGCTGATCTAGCCCAAACCAGATACCTATTATTTCATGGTAAGCTCCATAAACACTCAAATCCACTAGTCTTTCAACTTGCTTCACACTCCATTCCTGATCATTTTTCGAGGCCTGAAAAAAGATGGCCTACAGACCATAAAGTATAAACTTTGTGGCAATTGGGCTAGCCAGTATAAATGTTACATGCAATGTTATATAAATGTATAATAATATAAATTACGATAAAAATAAATAAATATAACTGACCAGGAAAAAAAACACACCTCTTTACTAATACATAATAGTTCATAATTAATATTATTAAAACAATAATAGTAATACCAAAGTAGTAGCAGCAATAGCAACAAGAAACAAACAAAGTGACATCTTTTATTTTTTTAATTAACTATTTTTTTATTTATTTTATGTTTAAAAAAATAATAGAAAAACATTATTGATTTTTTCTATATACTAAAATATTTTTCAATGATAAATATTCGTCAGTACAAACTAAATAACTGTTCAAATAGTTATTCTATTTTTATCATATGTTAAGCATAAGGGGTAAATATAGATAATATGTACCTGCAAAGGACAATCACAGACAAAACATCGTTTTTATAAAATATTTTTGGAAATGTATTTAAAAAAACAAATCGCAGTACTTAATTTTGTATTTTGTTATATTTAGCTTGAGCCATTTCCATAATTTTTTTCTTAGCAATTTTTTTAAATGTATTTTTTCTTATTCTCGTATCTGAGGCTTAATGCATAGTAAGTAATTAAGAAGTATGGCTGCCTAACTACTGACTTCTAAAACACAAACTGTTTTTAGCAAAGCTCCAGAGCATAAAGTCGAACTGTTTATAACCCAGTTGAGTCGAGTATCTCTGCGGTGGGGATAAAACATCTCGACTCCTAATAGATTAAGGCCAAGAAAGGACTAATTTCTTGTCCCGGGGCCAGTGCTTCTTCTGAGGACAGCTCGTGAAGAAGTGGCGGAGTGGGCGGGGACCGGTAGATAGAGAGCTCGCTAACAATGGCGAAGTTGTTCCGCCGAAGGGTAGGACCGTGGAGCGCACAAAGACAAACATTAGGCGAGGAAATAGTCTCCCCAGGGGGTCTTATCTCTAATTATTCCCCTATCATCTTTATATAAACAGGGCGTGCTCTGTCTCCAAGTGGGCTAGTTAGATAGAAACCACCGCCTCCCTGATAACATTCTCTTCTGTCTTTCGCTCCTTCTACTCTCCTCCCTCCAGTTCCTCCTTTGTCTGCCCCTCGAGATCTATATCGCTCTTCGCAACTGTCCTATCACTCTTTCTCAATGGCCAGATAACTAACAACTTATGTAGGTACAAACTTCACACTGGACGCAATAACGTAAGAAATCGATAGCCAGTTAAAAATAAACTGACGTATTCTGTAATCCTTAATTCCAAAAACAAAAAATATAAATCACTACAAAGCACAACATTGTTGTCTAAGTAAAAATAAGTGATTCTTAATGAGATTAAATCCTTTGGAGTTTTGTCTCTAGCACCTCTAGATGTATCGTAATCGTCGTTGATCAATAAACGTTATACCTTTGCGGAGGATATTTCTTTGTTGGGGAAGCTAAACTTGAGCACTGATGTTTCTCTAATATTACCATTTCATAGATAGAGTGCTTAAAATACAGAGCAAAGAAATCGTCTGACCATCAGTTGAAATATTTCCATAAAAACAAGAAATACCCCAATCATAAAGATAGACCTATGAGTCTGCGCCACATTTTAAGAAACAATATGAATGTCAAGTTAAATTGAAACTCTATTCGACTATATCGAGGAATATGGAGAACGATTTCATCAGGATATCGAAACATCAACATACAAAACAAAAATTTTTCAAAGCGTTAATATGCTAAAATTTAATAAATAATTTCGGAATTCAGTAAATAAAGTATATTATTCATACTATATATTCTATTGACATTAAGTGTTTTAATGGCTCTTAGTTCACCAGATCACATGCCAAAAATAGTAAATTTTTCAAATCAAAATTTGTAAGAAAACAAATTTAGAATATCTGTTTTTGAGTGTTTGACAACTTCAACATTGACTAGAAAAACTCCCGATTAATTACAAAAGACTCAGTCATTAGACCTATTTGAAAGCACAGGGTTTGAGGCTCAACTAAACCATCCAATCCTTCCAAAACTCAATTCTTCTTATTATGAAAAATAACTAACTTATAGGGATCTTAAAGTATCGTATGTACCAAAACCAGATCCTACCCTTCCAGATTAAGCACCAAACCCACTCATATCCACTAGTCCCCTAGTAGTCCAGTCAATGAGTGCTGAAATGAAGATTGTAGAGTGCATAAAATAGGCGATTATTTTTGAATTCATAGTTTCATTTGGAGTAGTTATTGAACAGAATGTAAACATACTAGAAGTCCTCGCCGCTTGGAGAAGAGCTGACGGTGTGGGGGAGGGATGAAGGCCCATTTTGGGGTTTTTCGGATATATCTAGAAAACGGTGGACAAAATTAAGTTTCCCAAAAAAATTAAAGCTAATTTTTCCGATAAAATCGATTCTATATATATCTATTTACTAGATGTGTTTTCTAATACAGTTGTAAATTTTTATTAATATAAGAATAATAATAATCTGTTTCAAAACAACAACCAGCATTTCCTATATTATTTTTAGCAAACCAACAAAATAACTAGAACAGAACAGAAAAATGTCCAATCCAAAAATCCTGTTTTGAGGTTGTAACCATATTATGAACTTTTTTACCCTAAGTTACCTCTAAGAGACACTAGTCTATAACTAACTTAGCCATTTCTTTTGGACTTGTATTTTTTAAAGTTCTTTATTTATTCTGGGACCTTAAGTCCCTTAAGAATAAAAAACAATGTACAATCAAGGGCCTTCAGAGCCTTAAAATAAAATAATATTTACACAACAAAGTAACAGATAATAATCATAAAAAAAAAATAATAAAAAAATAAAATAAAAAAAAAAAAAAAATAAAAAAAAATAAAAAAAAAAAAAAAAAAAAAAAAAAAAAAAAAAAATATATTAATAAAAAGTAACAGAAAATTTATATTAATTTTTGACAAAAGAAAAAGATTTCTTAAATATAAACTGTATATAATTATAGTTTATAGTTTATAACAACTAAAAAGTGGCTATCTGGATCTGGGTGGATAGTAGGTGGTTAAAGAAGTGGTATTTGAAAGTGAAAAAGGTAATTGAATAACGAATGTTGAGAGGGATGGAGTTCCAGAGAGAAGAGGATCGGATTACGAAAGATCTGTCGAAAGTGGCTGAGAAATGAGCAGGAGTATGCAAATCTGATTGACGGGATCGGGTTTGGCGGGTAAGAATTGAGGATTTGAGTTGAAGGAGTTCGGAAATGTAAGGTGGATGATGGGATTGAACGGTTTGAAAAAGTAAGGATGGCAGGAAATACTGGCGACGGTAGGAAGGAATAAGCCACTTTAACTCCGCATAAAACTGCAAAATGTGGGCGCTCCTCGGGATCCCGAAAATAAAGCGGATAAAGCAGTTAAATAGTCTTTTGATTCTGGCCTCGAGATCCCCAGAAACACCCCCATACACAGCACAGCAGTAGTCAAAGTAGGGGAAGATGAGAGAGGTAACTAGTAATCTACGGGTTTCGAAAGGAAGAAGGTGGCGAATGTAATTGAGACGTTTTAGGATAGGATGGTGCGGCGGAAAATTTCGGATACGTGATAGGGTTCCAGGATAGGGTTTCATCGAAAACGACTCCAAGGTTTTTGACCGAGGAGTAGAATTTGATAGGATCACTGTTCAGGAAAAGGGTGGGAATAGAGGATATGGTTTTTAAGAGCTGACTCGAACCTATTACAATCGCTTTGGTCTTTTCAGCATTTAGATTTAGCTTGTTCTTCGATGCCCAGTTACAGATTCGATTCAGGTCTTCTTGGATCCTTTTAGTGGCTTGTAATAAGTCAGAGTTGGGAAAGGATAAATAGATTGATTATATGTATGATGATATGCATTTCATTACCTCTTTTGCTGGAAAACCTCTGAGGATCTGGTAACTCAGTAAAACTAGTGGAAAAATAATTAGCTTAAGTTTTAATTATTAATATCACTTCAATCGCCGAAATTTAATAGAAATTCGAAACAAAGTTTAGAGCTAGTAATTTCTCCCCAATTTCATTTTTAGAAACTTTTAAATACCTTGTTGTTCTTCATGTTTGTGTAGCAATAAAACGAATTAATTTTGTTAGTTCTCACTGATTAAATTTAAGGTTAAATAATATAATGAAAATTTTCAAATTTACTGGTAGAATATATCAATATTTACTTCCTAAACTTTTTTTAATTTTTTTATTTAACTCAATATCTTCTCCAGTAAACAACATCATTTCTCAAGCTTATTAAGGAACTTCACAATTATTTTAGTTAATTAACCAATACTGAAATGATGTAGTAAACTACAACATAACCCAACAAGAGAACCGATCAAGTTGAAGGCGAAACTAAGAGGAAGATGATGCATCGACTGGAAAATGGACAGGGACTCGGCAATTTGGGGGTTGAGGCCCTGACACCTCGGGCGGATTCCCAAATCAAATTAGTAAAACCTCGGACGGAGTGACGAGCTAACTCCAGGAGACAGGGACGTTTTGTAGGCACTAGACTATTAATCAGGCTCTCTGACACAAATGTGAACCTCCAAGAACTGCGCCGCTGACGAGATTGTAATTGTCAAGAAGAGATGCTCCCAGATGAGACCCTTATTTCTAGGGCTTAGTGTCTTTGTTAAGGGCTGACAGTCCGCCTGACGTCTTTAACCGGAAGGGTTTTGTCACTGGGGGGAGTCGGGGGGGGGGGGGGGGGAGGAATTTTAGGGGTCCCGAGGTGATGAAGGGCTTATGAGCAATAGTTCTTAAACCACAATTTCTTTCAACATGACAATTCAATCGAACCATAATCAAATATTTTTCTTACTAAATTAAAATAAAATTTAACCCATAGTTACTATCAAGTTTGTTTATTTATCATTTTTTGTAGAGCCCTTCATTTGAGTTCTTAAGTTCACAGCCCTCAGGGCATAAAGAGATGGCTATACTACAGGTTGCCAAACTAATTCAGTCTATGTGAGAAACCTGATATTCATTCTGCAGGCCCGCCACAAAATCAATAAAAATTGAAAATGCAGGTGGGACTCGAACCCTTGACCATAGAGTTCATGTATATTTATTTTTAACTTTTAAATACTAAATATTAATTTAAAGCCAGAGATACTATGGACAAGTATTAAATAGTTCTTTTTACCTATAAACTGTTCAAAAATAACTAACTGTATCTATGACCAGTTTCACAACCAACAGATAAGCTAGCATAGAACACTAAATCTCTTTCTATCTTACTATTCCATAAGACATGACATCAATACTTTTTATAACTTTGATCTCACAGCACCCAATCTTTCCATATTTTATAGAACGTTCCCAGCCCTCTTGGCAGATGTAATCTGCAATCCGCAAATTTTGTATTCACACGCATTTCCATTTTCTTAAGTAAGCACTGAAATTACGCAGACAAAGCGAGTAGCAATAGCATGAGGCAACCCCGCAGAATAGGAGTAAGACGGAGCGACATCGATCAAGGAAGAGAAAGGAGGACGAAATAAGTTGAAGACAGAGGATGGTGGGGGTTACGTGATGAACAATGGCGCGGAGGAAGAGAATGCCCGAGGAATATCTGCCACCGGCGGTGCCCTGAATATAAATTCTCAATAGCAGCTAAGACAATTGTTAATTAGCCTTATTGCGTCAGTCTTTGTTCTCTTCGGGGTCACAATAGTCTCCACCCGCCCTGTTACGATGGACCACTTTACAAACCAAGACAAAAACCGGAAGGATTCTGTCAATTATTGAATTTATTTCATGACAGAGCCAGTAAGATCCAGTTTTCAAGTTATTAAATAAATGGATTTATATTTAAAATGTAATCAAACTAGCTCCACTCGTTTCACTTATGTCTATTACTATTCCTCCTAAAAAGATTTTCAATAATCCCAAACCTCTGACTCATTTATTATCCAGTTTCACAGATGTCCATACATCCCCGTGAAAGTTAAAACGAAAATGGACCAATGCTTTTTGTAAACGCATAATGGAGTTCTAGTAATGGCCAGCTAATTGAGTTCTGAGGTTCTCTCTCTCTTCTGAGGTTATAGCTTTCTCACCCATCTCCATTAATATTAGACATCATTGAATCGGTTGAGATAGCAGCGCTGGGATCTCTTGAAATCCTGCATTACTTCTATAAGTGGAAGTTCGAATGTTTATTTGTGGGTATATGAATAGATAGAATATTTGTTTACCTACTAATATACACTTTTTAATATTTCGTAAATAGAATATAATAGAAATAAAACTTTGATATGGGACAATATCTATATAATATAAAAGAAAGGAAATAGGGAAAATGAAAAAAAAGAAAGAAAATCAACAATTATCAATACAAAAAGCAAACCATTATTATTAGAAAATTATAAATTCAGGCTAATGCTTTATGTCTGACATTCAATATAGGGCATATAAATTGAAAACGGAGAAAATGAAGGTGGTGGAAGAGGAGTTTGTTTGTTTTAGTTTTATGGCGTACAACTACACCGGTTTGGAAATACCGAAACTAATTTTTAGTAATTAGATTATAAATAGAAATTTATCTATATTATGATAGATATATATTAGGATATATTATAAATAAATATATGTTTCGCAATTTATTTATGAAAATGTGTATTTAGTTTTCTTAGGATATATTGTATGAATGAATTCACAATTAAATATTGCCCTTGAGTGTGATAC
Organism: Euschistus heros; assembly: GCA_003667255.2. NCBI lineage: Eukaryota > Metazoa > Arthropoda > Insecta > Hemiptera > Pentatomidae > Euschistus > Euschistus heros. The sequence continues at coordinate 14,718 of RCWM02000763.1, forward strand.
TGAAATATTTATCAGTAATTGCGATATCCGTCAGTGAAAATATATTTATTTTTTATGAAAGAAACATACTCACTCTCTATTGACTTTACGTTGTTTTGATTGTGTTTAATCCAAATATAGCAATAGCCCTTTACTTAAAGGTGTGTTTAATTCACCTTGGTGTAATTAGTGGACATCTGTTAACAAGGTTTACGTTTACAGATAATAATGAGTCGTTATCGAACCTTTTTTTCGGTAATATTTACTATTACTCCAATCGATTTCACATTGCTATGCCATCAAATATGACGATAGAAAAAAAATATTTTAGAGTATTTGTTTTTTGTTTTATTATGAATTTAAGCTTAGAAAATCGGCAAAACTAGCTGCGAGAAATATCACCACGGTGATAGGGTAAGACTGTTGAAACGAGGGGATCAATCACGGATGAACAAATTAGTCAAATCGTATCCACATCTTATTGCAGTGATATTGACAAAATGCATAAAAAACTTATCAAGAAACAACCCTGGTTATTCGGAAGGTACCTATACACCTACACGACCTCATGATTCTAAACAGACAGTGAAGAAACAGTGTGTTGAACAAGTGCAGTGTTACGAATGCTTCCACTTACACCTTTTTCACCAGAATTATTTTCATTTCTTAAGAGATTCTTAGTTCAAAATGGCATTTTATTTCTTCAAAAAAATCCGAATTTCTCAGTTCTGGGACTATTAAGTTGATAACACGTTGGTAAAAATATATAAGACATTAAGGTAAATATTTTGAATAAAAATGTTTCGATTTCATAAAATTGTTTTACTAATTTTTTTTTCTATTAAAACGGTCGTATAATACGTTTATTCTTTAATATGTTTTGTTTGTTCTGTTTGTTCCAATAACCTCCTGAAAAAATATACAAAAATGTACTCTAGTATTGTTTAAGAGCAAATATTTACATGGTTTTAGATTTTAATTTCTTTTAGCATCCCTCCTGCTAAATCAATAAAACATTAGCCAGAAATATTTTCCCTGTTTACTCTCCACAGTTTATATACTTGACGAAAACCGGTTTCATTGTTGAATAATGTTAAGAAGGAGTTTGAACAATATGAGATAAACAAACGGGTAATATTGTTAAGGAAGGGGGCTTGGATATAGAGCGGAGTTAGATTAGCAAGTTGCGCTGGAGTATGAAGGATAAATTGTAAGTTGCCAGTGATGGATGTTGGCTGTAGGAGCACAATAGGGCCCGCTTGGAAATAACTGCCAGCCTCGAGTCCCAGCCTCTTCTCGCAGACCTCTTTGTCTTCATCTTAGCCAACATGGCGACGTACCGATGAAAATTAACCCCGGGATCATGAATCATGTAATAAAGTTACGGATCCCATTCTCGGCAAGTTCTTGGAACACCCCCCCCCCCCGCCTTATCCTGGAGAACTCCTTCTCCTCAACACTCCCTCTTCCCCACTTTCCACCCGACACTCATCCTCCACTCCCGTTATTTATGTGAGGAAATTAGCTTTCATTCAGCATAAATTACGGCCTCCTCCTAAAACAATCCAGGGCAAGAATCGACTCCTTTAAGAGAAGTTGAATTATCGCCGGCTCCCCGCTGTGTTGTTAATAACCCTGAGAAAGTTGGCTGGAGCTCCACCACTGACAATAGGCCTCATCAAAGGCAGCAAGTCCTGTTCCAGAGATCAATTATAGATGGCGTTTTGAAAAGCGGGATGGTGTCGCGCTCTGCCCGTCTCTCCACCCCTCCCCCACTGCCTGCTCTATATATTTCTACCTACTACTCTATACAATATAAAATAGATTTGCCTTGGCCCATTACTTCCAAATTAATATTAAACAGTTAAACGAAATAAATCATGATATGTCAGGTAAGGTATCGAATCCTCAACAAAAGACGTGATTGACATTAATTATTATTAATAATTGGTTTTCATAAAATCACTTACTTTTAAAAGCATAGTAGGAAAAGTTCATTAAAAACTGAGCATGTCCACTACAGAAAATGTTTAATAAAGAAATCGAGGATAGATGTCTACTAACGAAAACAGTATAGTAGTTTGTGCAGCTCACAAGGCTTTATCAGAAAAAAAAATCGACCGAATGTCCAGTTTAGAAAAACCTCACTGCAAGTAATATGAGATGATTACTATTATGGGTTATGCTTATAGTAAAAAAAATAAAAAAATAAAAAAAATAATAAGGAGGAGTTTAACGCTCAACCACTAAATTTTTCCTCCAATTAAGGGTATGATGGCTCGCATTATTCCATGAATTATCTGCAAAAGTTCTACCTCCAACAGACAATTCGTTGAAATGCAGTAACCATTTCCAATAACTATCCGTTCACAGCAATGAAACGATCTCGGAGAACAAAGCAAGCAAATGATCCCTCCGACCATATAAAAGAATCGAAAACCTCCTAATGCTGTTAGATGACAACATTAGGTAAGCCCTAGGCATCCAGGACCACGAGACCAGCGCGGGCTAAATTATCCGAAGCATAAATGATTAATTGAACACGTAGAGAAATTAATTTCCTTTGAAGCTGATGATCTAATTAGCTGGGAAAATTTCAGTTTCCCGGTCGATAAGAAAGTTTCACGGCTTTCCCGCCGACTCAGCCCTTAAAGACTGGCGAGAAGGTAATGAGACCTGGTAGCATAATGGGGGAGGGGGCTGTGGATACACTGCCGAAGGAGCATTAATCAACAACCTTCTAATAACGCAGTATGCCGCTAACGAGGGGTTTTCTTTCAGTTTGGCCCAATGAAAATCCCTTGTAAAATTAACGAGGAAGACTGGCTTAAAGGAAAATCTCTCATTAAATAAAACGTCATAAACTCATTCTCCGGAGACCAATGTTTTCAAGGATTGAAATTTGAGATTAGTTTATTTTTTTAAAAATTATATAATCATAGTTTTTCAATAAGTATAGATATAAAACGTTAAATAATGATAAAGTGACCTTGTGGGTCAAAAGTGATACAATTTTGGAAAACGCGAGGTCGTTGTAGTTTCACACGCTCTACCTCTGTTGGCGTTGCTCGAATCGAAAATTTGACGAATGTATCCTGATCAGAAATTCAATGGAGAATATTTTTTGTTGCATAACATATGTTGCTAGGACCTACCGTTTAGAAACTATATTTGTTTTTACGAAAAAAGTTACGTTTGAAAATCTTATTTTTAAATTAAGGATTTGTTTTTTTGTTTTTTTTCTTTACATTTTCTAGCTCTGTTGGTGTTGCTCTATTTTTCTCAACATCTGAAAATTATGTTAAATCTCCTACGTATAAATGAATCAAAGGTAAGTGAAGAAAAATATAGAAAACATATAAGCATTGGCGGTCAAGGGAGGTACCCCTAAAACATGTTCCATGTTATTCTTTCTTTAGCTGTCAGGTTCAAGGGTGCCTTTAATTTTTTTTAAAATTAATATGTTAATCAGGCTCCATTGATTCACGAAATTTATAAAAATTACAACAATGTTTCAAAAAATGGAAAATTAAACTTAACAACGACAACTACTCCCAGACACTCCAATCCCATATCACAAACCTTCAAGAATGGTGTTGAAAATAGAGAATCAAAATAAATCCAAATAAATCCCATCAAATAACCTTTACCCTTCGTCGTAAACCGACCTCCGGTCCTACAGTTTCCTTTAACGATGTCCCACTAATCCCCGTTGAACAGATCCGCTACCTAGGACTCCATCAGGACAAACGTCCACATACAAGACTAAAACGACAAGAAACTGCCCGTCGTTTTCGACTACTTCAACATTTACTTGACAAACGTTCCAACCTTTCAATTAATTACAAAAGACTCATTTACATAACAATAATTAGACCAATTTGTACATATGGAGTTGAGCTTTGTGGATCCACTAAACCATCCAGTTCATCCCGTATCCAATCCTTACAATCCAAAATCCTAAATGCTCCTTACTTCGTCACAAACAAACTTAGCAAACTCCACAATCATTCAAATCCATTAGTATCACAACTTGCTTCTCATTCCATTCCAGATAATCCTCCGAGGTGCCTGAAAATAAGATGGCCTCGGGATCTTCTAATATAAAACTTCATGATAAAGAACCTTTATAAGTGCTACCAATGGGTAGGTGCTTTAAAAACAAGTGACGTGTCATTTTTATATATGTCATCACATACTTGATGTACCATATTTTATATTTTATACAGTTGCAAATTTCAATAAATATATAAACGACAACTAACACCACAGCACTATGACAATCAACATGACCTACCCCCTCCCTCCCCGTTTACATAAATAATGTTGACATTAAGCAGACTAACACTGTTCATCAGGATAAGCATTGACTCTGTGCCAAGAAGGATCCTCGAGGAGGAAATTCATTCCACTAGAAGACGTGGGTGCCCCACACTTCGCTGAATGGTTGGTGTGGTGAGTGATGCACGAGCCATTCTGGGCATCCGGGACTGGAGAGTGGCTGCACAAGACCGGGTTGAATGGCAGAGATTGCTTCGGGCCGCCTTGACCCCTCGCTGGTTGTAGAGCCAAGGAAGCAGAAGAAGAAGACTAAAACTGTTCAATATATAGGAAAGATTTTCGACAGAAGGATGTCATGAGGCCCACATGTGAAACAGAAATGCCTAAGCCTAAGACTTTTATATCCACTACTTTTGGGTTGGTGCAAAAAAAATGGTAGTTTTATATGTGACAAAAAAAATTTATTATAATTTTGTGTGGTTTATAATGTTGAATGGTCAACATTAACTTCTCTCGAGTAGTTTTAGGAGGGTTTCTTCGACCAAAGCTCTCAGAAGGTCGTGATCAACAAGAGAAGGCATACCGCGACCTTCTTTGTCTTCGAGATCAAAATCCTTTAATTCAGATGGAAATTGATGGAACCATCACTGCAAAGTCCATTCACTGCTTACTTCACCTTAAACAACAATGATGTTACGCACAGTGTGAGCCGCACTTCGGCCAAGTTTGTGAACTAATATGAACTAATGAAATAAATTTGACAAAAATCTTGTTTTGACATTATGAATTTCAGAGGTGTGTAAGCCGTCCTATCATTCATTATGTAGGTAAATAATGAATTACTCTGAGCTAATCGACATAAAAATGTGATTATTGAAAAAGGAAACCAATTTTTTTGTTATACTGAAGTTGAATTAGCATACATTTATGTTAAAGTAAATTAAAATTATGTTAAATAAAATTGGAGTATGGTCCTTTTAAAAGCTAATTCTAATTGTGGATGGAGAGAGTGGCCAAAGATGTCCTTCGGCCTCGAAAAAACGTCAGATCCTGGCAGATCTGTAAAACAGTGTAAAACTCATAGAAAATGTAACACAAACTAAACTAATCTTCAAAGGAAAACAGTAATAATAACTATTGTTTATAATCCATTAACTAGACTGGAGGATTATCTTTGTCTACTTGGAATGCACTTGCCTAAACAAAATGAATTCCCAAAACCTGCATTATTTTTGCACCATCCATATACATAAGCGATCAACAAAATTATTCATATACAAAATTATTCAAAGAATAAATGCTTATACTTACTAATACCACTAAGGAGGTATGCCTCACAAATTTACGGAGTAGATAAAAAACCACACGTTAAAAAAATACTGATTTTTCAGTCAAAAACTTGAAGACTCATTACACTATCACTTTGATACGTCAAAAACATATCACTACATACAGACTTAACTCATAACCATGGATCAAGGTCACTTCATAAATGGATTTCATGACAAACTCTACGGACATGTCAAAGTATGGCCTCGAAAAACATCCGAAAAAGGCTTAAAAAGTCTGTGGATTTACTCGGGTAAAATTAATGATAGGTGTAAGTACTACTGGGTGCTCTCCCTCATGTCTGATTTTTTTTTTTTTTTTTTCTAATCCTCCATTTATTTCTATTTACAAACATAAAATAACTAGATTTTAGGATCTTGGATTGTCTGTCGGCATTTGAAGATCGGTGAAAGAAGTGTGTGTCAGGTGATGGCCACAACTGAACATTGATCGTACATTACTCATGTCCGATATACCAGTTATCATTCATATCATCATCGCATCTGTTTGTTGTCACGGGATAAGACAAGTGTGGATTTTATATATATATAATATATATATATATATATATATATATATATATATATATATATATATATATATATATCATGATATAAATAATTTTAGCTCCCTTATTTCGTTACATATTTATGTAACGTACTATACATATTCACTCATACACAAAGTTTCGTACAATACACTTAACATGTGTAACCCCGAATCAAGCCTGTCCCACCACTTATTGAAAGGCAAGTCCAGACCCATCTCGGCACTCTCTCAGCGGCGTCAGTGGTACCAGTGGAGGCTAAGAGGGGAACGCTTTTGCCACAGAGGCTCAGGACCTAGGTGGAGAAGTTGGTAAATACCAATTGTTTGGTTCTACTTGTATAATATGTTTCAACATACAAAATTCATACAAAAATATCTTATGTTTTATTTATATCATAGTATAACGTGGCTTTGTAGCCCTATAGCTGAATCATAGTATTGAAGAACAAAAAAATGTGAAGGTTTTTTTTTCTTATAGTAATACAATTAAGCTGTTATATGTATACATAGTAGAGAACAAGTGAGTACAAGCCCAACCAGTTGTCCTAACAAGATGGTTAGAATTAATGAATTCGACCGAACCTTGGAAAATTTCACATTTATGCGTGAGGGCAGTTAAATCGCGGAGGGTTGTTCGCCCCCAACATAAACGTGTTTCCTGCCCATTTGTATGTAGGCCCCCACCGTAAGGTTATGAGAAGGGTCTTTTGCATCTCTAACAGCTACTCATGCATTCTTAAATGCTTATTATGGTCAGATACATTGGGATTTTATGGAGAATGTTTTGATTTGAAGATGGCGAGCGATAAACGTCATATTTTTATAAATAGCATGTTTATACAAATAAAAGGTTTTATCATGAGGTTTATTGCTCCCCATCTTGAAATCATTCTATTAAGAAATCCACAAAGAATTTACTCATTCATCACCATATACATTCATACATTAACTTATAAAATTAACAGTCAGTTTAAATACTTATCAATGTTTGTCTTTTCTGATATAAGTATTGAAAAGTAACTTAAAACAAATTCAAATAAACATAAAATAAATAAAAAATAAATAAAAAACATATCGAAAAATTCCTTAGTCTTGCACTTATGAAAAATATTTTTACATATTTAAGTACTTATTTATTTACATTCCGGTATATAAGTATCACTAACGTTTTTAACAGAATTATTAAAATGTTGTGAGATCCAGATGAATAATTAGAATCAATAGAAAAGAATAAATTTTAGGGAATGCCTATCAGCTAAGCGATGGATTTGGATATAAAATGAATACGCATATGTATATTTATATCTTCTTCAAAAAAACAACAAACAAACAATGTAATTTCTTAAAATTGTTTAATTTTCAAATTAAATAATAAAAATAATTGTGTAGTATAAGGAATAAGATTCAATATATAAGATAAATAATAGTTTTGGAAAATCTATGACTATTAGGATCTCTGCGCTATCAAATTTGCTGGCGATTTTAAGTATTTTTTTGTCCTTCTATTTCTTAACAAAAAGTAACATAATATGCTCTGAGCATCCAGTTATGTTACAACAAATTATAAAAATATAACAACAAAATTCCTTTGTTTTGGTGATATCTCCTAGTAAGTTTGTAATATTATTAACAACATTACTCTTGCACTTATTACACTGATTAGAACTTTATTCGTTCGTCAACAGGCACGTGCTTCCACGTTTGAAAGAGATTCACGTCAATTCAAAGTCTAAAAATTTACTGTACTCGATTGTAAAGATGGTAAATTATTTAAAGAATTCGAAATCCACGCTTGATACCATATTGAAAACAAAATAAATTAAATAGAAAAAAAAATTGTTTTTTCTTATTTTGACAAGAAAAGCGTAATAAAAGAATAGACAACTTTTATTTTACCTGAAAATTATGAATATTTATGATTAACTCTAAGGCTTTTTATGTAAAGGCTTTTAAATACGTGTAAATAATTTTAAGTTCCTGATTAGTGCATACAGATGTTTTGGGCTAAGGGTCTTTCCTAATTTTTTTGTATAGGATATAAATAAAGTAGAAAAATAATGCAGCAAAACATAAACAGAAAAATATCTTTTGTTTAAGAAATTAAAATTCAATACGAAAATAAATAGAAAAGAAAGAAACCTTTATTCATGAAAATAAAGACAATGACGAATATCCCTTTCGTCCAAAACAAGGAATTGTATTCTTAACATGCAAAGAAGTCTGCATATAAACAATAAATTCTTTAAATGTAAAGAATTTATGTCATTTGAGTATCAAATCCATGTTAATCAAGCCATCATAATCAGCTAAATATGTTTCTATTTTTATTTCTTAAGATAGGTTCCATTTTAAAAACACTTCTTTTTTCATTTAAATCGCTTTTAAAAGGTATGGTTTATTAACAGTAAATATTAGTAAATTGGTTTCAGTGTCGATCACACTGTTCTAAATTTATTGAGAGAGTATTACTATCTCCCTCTAGGACAATAATATGGAGGACTTTATGGATCCATTCATACAATATATACAATGAAAAAAAAAATGAAAAGAAAAAAAATAAGTAACCTCCTAATACATAATACAAAAAAATAAAGTCAAAAAGAAAAAAAATTAATTAATAAAGTTAATGATATAAAAATTATAAAATAATGACAGTGAAAACAAAAATAGGATTAAATTAAATGTTAAAAAATACAACCATACTTATTTACAGTATACATACAGCCTAGGGATCCCCCAACCAGAACTGTCCCTCCACTTGTGGAGTGACAAGCCAGACCCAAAGAAATCCCAGCGCTGCTCTCTCAGCTGCGTCACTGGTGTATAAACCAGTGGAGGATGATACACTGTTCTATTGATTTCTTCCACTTCAGTGGAACACCGTAAGACTCCATTTGATTTAAATGCTTAAATGCTTGCTAGATTAGGAATTTTCCAAATCTAATGAATTGAAAAATAAAAAAGTGTTATCACAGCACGCATGAACTTTTTCCCATTAATACGTATGCATTTCCAGACAAAAAAAATAAAAATAGTCGACAATGTAAAAAAAAAATTAAATAAAAATGCACAACAACAAATAGGCTTAAATGATTTATTATTGCAGATGCCTGAAGATTTCAATACACTCATGAACGACATGGCTGAAGAGGAGCTGAATGAGGTACGCCCTGAGCTAAGTCGGAAAAAACAAAAAAATCGCATTAAGAGGAGATTCCAGAGGATTCTTCTCCCCCTCTGGTCTTTCACTTCAGGTAATTCAGTATTTCAAAATAATTCCATTCTCGATGTTAGTACCAGTACCCAAAATCGATTTTCGATCTCTATACCGGTACCTAGGTTTAAAAATAAATTATCATAGCAAAGGGTCATTGCATGTCATATCAAGCAATTCTACATTAGATTTAGACCTTGACCTATCCGATTTCTATGGTATTTGGTATAGAAGTTGTACCAACCAAGACTAGTTAAAACATAAAATATTACATTTATCTGAATTAACTTTTAAAAATCAAAAAAATACTGTTTTCGGTGCTCACTCAATATATTCTAAGTTATACCATTAAAAACCTATTGCAACTAGAGAGCTCTAACTTGCGGCATTATTTTCCATTTGAAATACTTTTTAATTTGATATATCATTCGATATATTTTCTGTACATTTTGAAAAAAAAAGGTTATTGAAATCCCCAAAATATGTACAATTCGATTTTTCGATGGAACGTCCCAAAGCATAATCCAATAATAAGAATAAACTAGATGTATATAGAGAAAAAAAATATTAAATTTAATAATTAAAATAATTAAATTATCACAAAGCACTGGTTCAAAGTCTCCGGTATCGATTAGTTACTAGGAATCGACTTTGGACCATCTATTCTCGATACCGATTCTTTCCTCAAGAACCCTAATTAATCAAAGTACTGGTTATTAATCACTTTGGTTGGGAGGTGTGAGTTGAGATTCAAAGTAAAAAAAAAAAAAAATCTTTAAATGATAACCCTGAACGCATAAACAAATACCTATACAAACAAAGTATTTTATAAAAAATACTGCGTTAGTGGGAAATATTGAACTAGGTTTATTTTTCTGTAGTTTTTACGATACTATTCTAGCATCTATGGTAGAGAAAATAGATGAAAACAAGCGAAGAATTCTTTTAGTATTACAATATGGAAAAACAAAGGAAGGTTAAAGACTATAGGAGATAAAAGGGCCAGGGAGATGAGTAAGTTTTTGCCCTAAATAGCCCTTTGTGGCTGACCCCCATTAGGTCAACCCTCCGACCCCCACCGGAAAAAACAGAGTAAGGATTTCCCTTCAGTGGCTATTTTTGTTTAGGGTTGTTAAACTCTTCTCAGCCGCACAGCAATTCAAGTTTAATGGTCTTGATAGGGGTGTCTTCCCCACTGACCCGACGAGCATACATTCCCATATTTTCCTCGTTTTTTCTTTTATAAACTTCACTAAACAATCATTTTAATATAAAATACAGTAGCTAAATTTATTTTTATTCTTATTTCTATCGATATTATTTTCAAACTATATGAAGAATTCATATTGTGGCAAAATAAAATTTCTTAATGTTCCCACATACTAAGGGCAAGAACATACTAGATTCATGAAAAGCATTCAGAATAATACAATTAATATGCTGACTGCCAACTACGAGATAACTGATAAATTGCGTTCTTCTCTAGGACGCCAACTACGAGTTATCTGGTCCTATGCTTACTTGCCATTTTTGTGCAGCTACGATTAAACTTGATATATATCAGTGCTAATATCGATAGGTGGCTTCAGGGCAAAAAACAAAAAATCAATTTTAGCTTGCATGAACAGAAAATGTATTTAGAAAACGAACAAATAATATAATTATAAAAATTTCTAAGATCTTTCTTTTTTTAAAAACACATTTTTTATGCTTTTTGATGATAACTATGCACTAAAATTAGAGCTTTTAATAATATAATATGATTAAATCAAATTGTCCTTTTAGACCAGATTTCTGAAAATTGGCGTGGCAGTCAACGTATCAAAAAGAAAATTATAAATAATTGATTGCATTTATCATACAATCATCTGTACACTTCATTGACGATTTTATTAATTTGACAAACTATAAATTAATGTTTAATGTTTTTGAAGGAATCCTATATAAATATTACCAATTTTTCTTCTTTCGAGTTCGGCCATCTGTGGACCACGTTTAACAATTCATTCCTTACTCTTCCGTTCTTTCCGATACTTCTTTATCACCTCAGTCTGATGTTTCATCCTTTCATCTGACCACTGTCTATTAATTTGTGTTTTAACTACTGTCCGAAATTTGTTTCTGTCCCAAATTGAATCCTTTTGTATATTTTCTACTACGAGATTATATACAAAAGGAACATATATCTAACATTATATCTTCTTTTACTATGCGTATCCATGTATGTGTTTCCTGTTTAACGAGGCTGTATTGGAAAATTTTCTTTGCAAGTCTTCTCTCATTCATTCTCATTATAGCATAATACCACTATTAACTATATGATACCATGTAGGATTCATTAAAACAACAGCCAATAGTCATCAGTTGTTACTTGGATTTTATAATCTCAATAGATACATAAAAGTATAAAAAAAATATATATAATTATTATTTTAACTACTTTTAATATAATAAATATTACAATCTGCCTGATAACGATGGCCATGAATTCATCGATAAGATATGTAATATTTTGCATATAATATTTTTTTTTTTATATTAATTTATTGAAATTAAAAACTGTACAAATATATAAATTAAGTAAATGAGCTGAACTGAGTAAACTTGAAAAGAACTACTCATTAGTAGCAATTCAATAAGGATTCTACACTAGAAGATCTCTAGGTCATTTTCGTTTCAGACGCCTCGGAGAATTATCGAGGATAGAGTGGGAAACGAGTTGAGATACTTGATTTGAGTGGTTATGAAGCTGACTATGAAAGAATAGGCATGTGGTTTGGGCTAACTCAACAACATGTGGATTATTAAGGTCTTTATGGATAAGTTTATTGGTGCCAAAGTAAGGGGCATTTAGGATTTTTTAAGGATTTTGGATTGTAAGGATTGGATACGAAATGAATTGCATGGTTTAGTAAAGCCCCATGGCTCAACTCCGTACGCCAAAATAGGTCTAAACACAGTCATGTAAATAAGTCCTTTGTAATGAATTTGGAGCTTTGATCATTTGTCTAGTAAATGTTGAAGTAGTCTGTAACGACGAGCAGTTCTTTGTCACATTAGTCTTTTACATATAATTAATTTTTTTTTTCTCTAAAAAAGCTTCATCTTTCTTCAGATGGTTACCTCCCAATATTCCTCAACAATTTGAGACATAATCACATCAGATCCCTACCCCAGCGAACACAATACGTAAAGGGAAGGATGTAAATCTTATTAATTATTAAATTTCTTAAATAGTTAATTTTAGTATTGGCTAGCCAAAACCAGTTTTAACGAAATATCTTTGTAAAATCTAGTCCTATCTAGAAAAATTGAGTTGTCATCAATTTTGGATTTTGCCGGTAACATGAGCACTTGTATGAGGACATACATTAATTTTTTGAGTAGTCTTTTTTTTTTTTTTTTTTTTTTTTTTTTTTTTTTTACCTTATCATATCATGTTATGTAATTCAGAGATTTTTTATATTTCAATATAGAACTTGTTCGCTGCTGTTATTCTATGATTTATGGCTTCACATAAATCATGGGTACTAGTGATTTTCACTAGGAAGAAACTGGTTATATCAAACCTACAATCATTAGTTCCTATATATAATATATATACTTGCATATATTTAGTTTTAAGAACGAACAAAATATAGATTTTCATTAATTGTTACTAATTTGTTGTAACAATAGAAAAAATAATTGTATGCTGAATGCTAATGAGAGGATTACTACATGAAAATAACGTACATTCCCTAGAGTTCCTGTAGACATTACAATAGATACCTGTTTGAACGTTAGAACCTGATTGAGTGAATACGTAGCTAAGTGCACAAATGAATACGATCTCACACCCCCCTCAACTACAATTAAACCTGCAAGTCGATGGGGGAGCGACCAACCAGACGGTACGGGGGCGTTGCGAAGTTGCGAAGGATACAGGTTGCGTGGGATCTTTCGCACGGTATCGAGGAAACCGGAATGGGAGGGAAAAATACCGGATCTTGGCGAAGGAGTATAAATGCCGTACGCTCGAGTTGGTCGCTCAGTAGTTATGTAGTACAACAGCAGCCAGCACCTCTTCGGTCCAGCCAGCCCTCCCAAAGGTAAGGGTCTCTTAAAGAGTATGAGTAATCATGAGTTATTCTAGAGTTACAATGTAAATTATTAAAATTACCAATTAATAGTTTATGAAAAATATTTTGTTTTTAGAAGCTATAGAAAAGGTTAATTATTTTATTTATTTCGACTTGAAATCATAAAATCCGAACAAAATTCCAATTATTCTAAGACTTTATTTATTTTTTTATTTTTTTTCATTATGCATTCAACTTATATAAATTTTTGTTGAAATTAGATAGAAACGTAGATAGAAAAATCATAGTATTCTAGGCAGTACATGTCAAAACCGAAAGATAACTTGCAGTTATTTCCTTTTGAATTTATTTTCATTTAGATTTTTAAAAAAAAATAAATTATATACTTCCTTTTATATTTAAAAGATACTCTGAGAGATTTGAGGAGAATGTTCTCAAAAATGATTTTTTTTTTTTTTTTTTTTAAATTAAGATATTCATATTTGTTCTAAACAAGTTCAAACGATCTTGATGGTCCATTTGTTTATCCAACAATCTCATTATATTAAAAATATTAAAATCCATGGTGACAGACCCGAAAATTAATGAAGCGTTCAATGCTTTGAATTTTACAACAAAAATATTCCTCATATTTTAAAAGAAAAAGTATATTTTTTTTTTTTTTTTAAGTATGCAAATTATCAGGTACCTGCTCCAGTGACAGGTGGTTTGATAATTTAACATTTGATAATAGCTTAAATCTTTCGGCCTACGATTCTGGAAACGATACTTTTGAAACAAATTAACAGGAAAGAAATCAAGATAAACTTCGACATGGTTTTTACGTTTTCTTTATAAGAAAGCATCCACAAAACTAACTTAAATTTACATTTTAGAAGTTAATAAATAAATTTGCGTTATTTGTAAGTTAATAGTTTTTCGAATAGATTTCGTTTTAAGGACAAAAATAACTTAGCTATGCATTATTTTTAATTTAATTCATCATTTCGCATTTTTTTAAAATGATATCCTTATATAGTCAGAAATATTTAGATCCAACAACTAGGCTCCATATCTTTGAAATTGTCAAAATTGTATTGTAATGTAAAGATGGAAGTAACGTCTACTAAGCTTTTCGAAACTTTCAAGAACATATGTTTCTTTGAATTAATACTTTTGTAGATTATTAAAGAATACTGAGCTCAAATAATATATAGAATATTCCATAAGTAGCATAAACCGACTCAGTTTTAGAAGAAAATAAAAGTCATAATCATCATCTTCTCTACAATTTTTTTCCATTCAGACCTATCTTCGGCTGCCCTTCTCCATCCTCTCACACTCAGAGTCCGCAGATCGTCCTCCACATCTTCAAGCCAACGAAGTCGAGGCCTTCCTATCCTTCTCTTTCCTCCAGGGTGTCCCTCTAGCTCTAATAAATAAATCCTCCTGATCTTGTGTGGATCTGTCTCATAACTACTTCCAACATTAAATTGAATAATATTGGGGAAAGAGGGTCTTCTTGTTTAACACCCTTATGAATTTTCAAATCCTTCGAAAGCTGTCCTGCTGGGTCTTTTTAATAACCCTGATAAGCTTTATGGGTTATCCTAAGAACTCTAATTTTTGATAAAGGGCATTTCTCTCTATACTTTCGTATGAAGCATACGAAAGTATACCAAGGCACAGATATAATAAAATAGCAACTTTGCTGAAATACGATTATAATGGTATGAAAAAATACATTAGGGAAGCTACATATTCTTAATATTCCAATGGAAGTTCTATATTAGAAGATCCCGAAGCTATCTTTTTTTCTTATAAGATCAATAAGAGTTTTAAGTATTTTATGAAAATTTGGGTTTGGGAAAGCTTGATACTTAATGGATTTGATAGTTAGGTTAACTAATATTATTTGAAATAATTTATAATTAATTAAGTATAGATAGAGACCAGACGATTAGCAATTTCTCTCTATACTTTCGTATGGTTGTTTAGAATCAATAAATAAAAAAAATTCTGATAATAAATTAAAGTAAACAAGAAAAATCCGCCTTTTTGCATTGAACTCCAAGATAAATAAATTTAATTGATTTTTTTTTTTCATCGGACCTAAAAATTCTATGCTTTTACTACCTTTAACTTCATACAATACCAAGATAATAAACACGCAGCATAATAGTTCAGCCATTCAGACATACTTAATGTTTCGATTGCGAATAGATTTCGGATAGACAGTAGCCAATACAGAACTAGGGCACTAAATCCTCAGCTACAATACGACTATCAGAATCCCCACATTGAGAACATAGTTGCACGTTCGCAGGCCATAGATTACACAACGTTGAGTGCATTATTTTGTACAGACCTGCTGACACGAGTGCTTCTGGTTGAACAACTGAACCCGGAGTATAAATCGCCGGTTCAAAAGCCGCCATGTCCGACGGTCCTGTTGGTTATTATTGGTACAGCTAAATGTGTAATAGACCAAACTCTCGAGCCCTCCTACCGTCAGCAAAATATTAATGATCGTTTTATTTGCCCCTAGATACAGCTGCGGATCCGCTGGGTCACGTTTGGTCACAGCGGATGCCAGCTCGTTTATTAATTGCTGTTTTACATTCAAACAAATCCGTAGGAATCGCGAATATTAAAGTTTAAATACTATGTTTTTAAAACAGAAATAGTCGCTTTATAAATCATGTTTTATGGATAACAGAATTTTGAAGACTTGTAAAATCTATTATTTAAACTACATTATTTTACAATTTGGATTTAATTATAATATATAAAGATCATTGCTAAGAATTTTATTTATCATCTTCACTAATTGAATATTTTAACAAAAAATATAGGAGATTCCAAAAATCATAAACAGAGCTTTTACAAAACTTTATATCAAATCTTCAATTTATTTCCTCCTAATTTCGAAAAACGAAATAATATTCTTCATGTTCATTTATATAAACTTAGATGTCATTAAATTCAGTAAGCAGAAAAATATTTTTTTGCATTACTATGTTTGATACCCAACTAAGAGAGCAGAGGGATCTCTTCGAGTAATGCTTGCCCTGCCATTAGTTGGGTTCAGCGTTCCCCGGCCTTGTATATAGTTTATATCATTAGATTATATTTTCTATTTATTTATTTTTAATTTTTTTTTCCATTTATTTTAATGGTATTTCTTGTATGGTTAGTAGTTTTTTTTTTTCGTTCCACATTTTTAATGTATGTATTCATTCTCATCCGTATTACTTATTTCTCTGGAGTGATTCAGATTGTAATATCTCTACAACAAAAAAAATTCTGTTGATTGTATATATGTACAATTATATTTATATACACACGTACATATATTTAAGACAAAACCAAAGACATATACTTTTAATTTGAATTTAATATCACACTGTAATATATGTACTTGATAAATGTAGTGTGAAATCGTTTTTATTATTAAATTCTTTTATACCGATACCATAGTAGGAAACCATTGGTAAAAAAATTATTCACGGTTCTCGATAGCTAAAATAAATTTTTATGAATTTCCTGATGACCAAGGCTCATAATATAATTTTCTATGATTAAAATAATTATCAGGATTGATTTTAAAACGATATAATAATTTTAATAAGTCGAAAAAAAGAAACAGATTCATTTCAAGTTTAAATTGATGCACAAATCCATGCCTATATATTGAAAATATATATACATTATGCAAACATTAGGAATTCAATATTTATTTTTCTTTCACTCATAATATAAGGTGATTAATACTCGACTTATGTTCATGTTTGGTTGGATAAAAATATTAATTTCTGCTGGTTCATTTATAAATTGATTACTATAAGTATTTTTTTTAAACGATTTCTTTCAAGGCTGGAGAGAAAAATCTCATTGAAAATATCACGGAGAGTTATTCTTTAAGAGGTGACCACCTGTTGACACTGTGCTCTGGCCTCACGAGACTGTTGTAAGTGGTGTAGTAAGTAGTTATAGGGCGGGATAGTTTTGGTCTATGTCCGAGGGAGGGCAGTAGTGGGGGGACCGCTGTCCAGCGATTGGTCGGAGCTGGGCTCCAGGAGGGGAATTGATCAGTACACAGTCGGTCCTCTGGTCTCGCCCATGTAAGTATCACAGGCCTTCAACTTCTTGTAGATGTCCTGATCCTCAGGTCCGTCCCGGGGGTAGCCGCCACGCAGTAGTTTTTCGGCTGGGGCGCGCATGAGCGGCTCCCCCCACCACGCTCCAAAAGTATCGACTCTTTTAACCGGGATCGGTTTTTTTTTTATATCGATTATTCTACTTATCGAACACCGAGTCCCATAATCATTTACGCAAATTGACATTTAATTAAAATTCCTCCTCCTTTTTACTCAGATTTGCCAACCCCCCCCCCTTGGGCCGTGTCCGCTTCAATATAAAATTCAATCAGGCCTGCCTCATTTGTAATTAAACCCCACCCCTCGGTTGTATTTACTCCATAATAAAATATATTTTGAGCTGGTTTCCCTGGTTGTATCCAATTAGCTATAGGGAATTAACGGGTTGTGAAAATAAGGAAAAAGTGTGGGATTTTGCACATTGACAAAGGGAAGACAACAGATGTAAAATTGGGAAGGGCTAAGCCTGGAGGGGGGGGGGTACCGTGCAGTATTGATTCGACCAATAGCCTGCATGCACCCGGCCCCCACCACCTCGCTACCCGCTGCCATTTTTCTTCTTAATCCTATCTCCTGTTTTCATTATTACTTTTTGTTTTCTTTTAGCTACTTTCCTCCCCACCCTCCTGTATTTCCTGTAGATTTAGACAATTTTTAATTTTGAGTGATAACATTATTATGAATAATGTATATTGTAATTTATGTGCATTAATATTAAAATACAAATTAATTATATGCAGCCTTTAATTAATTGATCAGTGTTGATTGGACTAAAGACAATACTATTACTAATACATATTAGAAAAAAAAGAAAGTAGTATTTCATATAATTTTGCAAGGATTAGAAGGATCATATAATTCTAAATGAATGCATGATTATTAGACTATGAAAAATTAAAAAAAAAAAAACATCATAGACACTAAAATAAAAAATGAATTTTGTATTTAAAAATATTAATGTTTTGAGTATGTTTCTCTTACATTGTTTGACGAAATGGTGTAAGTTTATTTTTTTTTCTGAGTTTAATTTAATTCTTTATTTTATTTTATCCTTCATATTTTGAAGTAAATTTATGATTATATGAATGCATAAGCCTGTTGCCTTGCATATGATGCTGTCCGAAGATATGTTAATCGATAGAGCTAAACAGGAAAGCAATGCTGTTAGTATTTTATAACGAACAATGAAGTTGTTGCACCATAAAGATAAAAATTCTCTATTAAAATTAAATTAAAGCACAACTTCATTGTTTACGTCATATAATAAAAATAATTTATGTAAGTATGTGTAATATACACGTACATTATTTATTAGTAAATAAACAAATAATAAATATTTTATGATTTTAACAATATACTTATTAATGTTTAAAGATTTATTGATTGATTATATCATTTTTTTTTATTTAATATTTTTCGTAATAATAATTTTTACCATATTGTATTTTTTTAAGGCTTTAATTACCCAAAAATCTACTTACAAAAACTACATAATTTTTTATTCACTAATTATATAAGAGTTTTTTTTTTTTTTTTAATTTCAAGATAAAATTTGATATTAGTTTATGCAACATCAAAGTAAAATGTTGATAACAAATAAATAAAATACTTGTTATTAAATAACAAGTTATTCTTAATTTTTAACTAACGATATTAGCATATTACTAATAGATATGTAATTTAATAATATAGTTCTACATTTAACCAACGCCACAACAGATCTACTGCGCATGCCCAAACTGTTTTAGTAGCGGGTAGTTACTACTAATAAGTCAAATTTTAAACTTGAGCAAAACAATTACATGAAAACGTTCATTTTGTTTAAGGCCATCGATTACTTAATGTAATGTAATCTTTTCTTTTTCTTTAATGATTGAAATTACTAACACTCGGGTTGAGTATACACTTTTAGAAAAATATTTCAACCAAGTCCTCTACAGATATACTGCGCATGCCCGAAGGTTGTCACGCATACCAGGAAGTGAAAATTCTTTTGATGTTTCTCACATTTATATCTATTATTAATATTTATATTATGAAGTAACAAAAAAAATAAATGAGTTTTAAACTTGAATTAGCTGATTATCATAATAAAATAAATTATAATTTTTTTTTTATGTATATATTTTTTTAAGGACTAAAACTCGGGTTGAGGATACACTTTTAGGAAAATATTTAAATAGTGAGTAACACCTAAGATAGCTGGGCATAGATAATTATTCCATTTCCATATTCACGTCTTTTAAAACTTGATAATGAGGTAGGAATTTGTTATGAGGGCATTATGCGGGATAAGAGAAGTGTTGAAATTTAGTTGAGTGTTTGCAAACTGAGCGGAGTTGTTGAGTTATACACAGATCCATATAGAGCTGGCAGGCGAGGATGGAGCTCCTTACTTTATATATAGAAGAGGGGTGGAGGGGGGAAGGGGGGGTTGAATTCCAAGTTGTAGGACCTCGCGAGGAGAGTACTTAGGGCACAAAGGCCACGTAATTCAGACCAAGCAGTTCATTATACATTCAAGGCAAACCTGCCTCGGGTTTCTTAGCGTCTAATCAAAATTCAGGTAAATTTCTTGCCTTGAGGGGGGGAGGGGGTGGGGAGGCTGGAAGTCTCACTTTGTTATTTCATCGGCTCCCTACCTTGCCCCTGTTTAATCTCACAAAGTTATTCAAAGGACGTTTTAAACGTATGCAAAGCTCCTAGCGAGCGGCTTCGCAGTGCAAACAAGGAACTCCCAGTCCGCGAAGCTCCAAACATGGAAGAGTTTTAATTGTAAGAACAACACCAAGTTTAATTGAAACATCAAGGGTAAGAAAGAGGAACGAGGAAGGGTGTGTGCTCGAGAAAATAGGCAAGTTGGGAAGACAAACAGGAGATGTTGGATTAGGTGCTGTTTGGAAAGGCTCACTTTATTTCGCCTCCGCTGAGGGCCCACTAAACTACAGCTAGTTCTCTCATTAACGCTTAAGCAGCAGCTCTTACAGCAGCAACTATTCCACGCTCGCGAACAACTTCTCCGTCTTTTGTCTTCTTCTAGATGCTAAATGACTAGTCTCAGATCCGACCTACTCCAAGAAATACAATATTAAAATAAATTACCTTAACCAAGATGGAAAGTATTGATATCTGATTAAAAACGAAAACATTCCTATCATACGCCATTAAAATTTATCTAAAAGCACACAAAAAAAAAAGAAAAAAAAAGGAAGGTAGATAAGAGATCAATTTTAATATCAAAGAGAAGCTCCTGCAGGAACGAAAGGAAAAGCGATACCGTAATCCATATCTAACATTCGATCCATAATATGACATCTTCACTTATTTTTCGTATGTCATTTTCTTCCTAATTCTGAATTTGTATTTTTGATAGGCGTGGGACACAATAAAAGTTAAAAGTTAAAAAAAAAAAAAAAAAAAAAAAAAAAAAAAAAAAAAAATATATGATAGCATAAATTAATATATATATATATATATATATATATATATATATATATATATATATATATTTTTTTCATATCCATTATCTATTAATATAAAAAAAACAACAAATAATAATTGGAATGGAATGTATTGCCTTCCCAGCATTTTGAAGCATATTGGTTACTATCATAGATCCTGGCGCCTCAGTTGACTGTTGTCAACGCTATTCCTGTGCTATTCCTGTTGTCTTGATCAAGTGAGGAGGAATCACTCTGCTGGCCAAAATAACTTTTATATATATATAAAGTAAATATCAAATTTTAGAAGAAAATATTGAACCCGCTGTTGAGTATTAAATCTATAGATTGGAAGGATTTACTATGCTGTATTACAACATATTGCGAAATTTCACAGATTACAAAGCTATAAAAAAAAAGAAAGATTAAAACTGCTTTAAAAAGAATAATAAGAAAAAGAAGAGTACAAAGAAAAACACTCACTTGAAAAAAAAAAAAAAAAAAAATATATATATATATATATATATATATATATATATATATGTGTGTGTGTGTGTGTGTGTGTGTGTGTGTGTGTGTGTGACTAACCATTAAAAATAAGAATTTAAAGATTCCAATAGAAGAAGAACGGTTAATTTGCGGATACTATAAGCATACAACCCATGTTCAGCTAGGTTATTTCCACATATAAATCTCAATAATAGAATGCTGAGCAAATCCCTGAAATTGAAAATTGATTGTTCAACTAAAATTTACCTGAAAACACAGCAAAAAAAAAAATAAATAAATAAAATAAAGACTGAACAGAAGGATGAGAGATATACTTTCGTAATATCTTTTAAACTAATATCAAAGGAAGAACGTATCCTCATACTTAATATGACATTTTTACTGATTATTCCTAAGTTATTTTCTTTCTGATATTTTATTTGTATTTCCGATAGATGTGGATAAATAAATGAAGTTATAATGTGGCATAAAAATATCTAACATATATTTTAATTGAAAAGCAAATTTGAGAAGTTTTTGGAAAGCAGATGTAGAAAATAAGAAATATAAAATTCAAAACCTACAATTTTGATTCATTTACGATTTTGAGCCTGTCATCGGGCTTGAAATCTACATATCAAAATTTGATCTATTAACGCAATAGTTAATATATTAATCTATTGCTTTAAAAATGAAATTTCAAAGATTACAGCACAATAAAATAAAATTAAAATCGTTTCCGGAATAAGAAAAAAAAATAGAAAAAGATTGCTAAAAATAAAAAATAAAAACCTGACTAACCATTAAAAATACCGAGAGACCAACAGATTCTTAAAGAAAAACATTTAATTTTTTAACTACTTTAAGCATATAACCCCTTGAGTGAACATTCCTTACACCTGATATACCATTTTTACTGACTTTTACTATGTAATTATCCTTCATGATTCTTAATTTTTTTAATTTTTTACAGGAGTGGATATATAAAGTTACAAACAAATATGTCATAAAAATATCTAACATATATTTTAATAGAATAGCAAATTTGGGAAGCCTTTGAAGTTCTTGGAACATTTATATCATGGCATAAAAAAAAAAGAATAACAATCAAAACAGTCAAGAATTATTTATTAACTGTCTCCCACAGTACTTAATATATGTATATATATATATATATATATAATATTAATACAATATTAGGGTTTGCTCTACTGTATTAAATATATTGCAAAATTTCACAAAGTTGAGAAATAAAAAAAAATCGATAAATCGTTCAAAAATGAATAATAAGAAAAAACATATAAGAAACGTAGTTGAAAATGTTTATAGAAAAGAATTCACAAAGTATTAAAAATATCATGAGTCTAACAGCTTATACGAGAGGGATGATTAATGTTCTGACAATTTGAAACACTAAAAAAAAATTAATTTCTTCCTGACTGGGAAATACATCATCTATAATCTACTTTTATGTCTACAAAGTCTGATAACGAAGCAGTCGTCAAATTTTCGATACGAGTAACAACTACAGAGCTGGAGCGAGTCAAAATTTTAAATTTTTGAGTGTGAGGAAAATGTTACACACTTTGAGGGTAGGAAAAAAAAAAAAAAAAAAAAAAAAAAAAATCCGCAACATTATTCCTACATCTAAACCTCAGTGATGTCAATTTTTTTTATCAAAGTTACATTTTAAGCTTATAGATAATAAAAATTTGTTGAAAAAAATAATAGATCCATCTGATTTAAAAGTTATAAATCTACAAAAATAATCATTGATATGCATAAAAAAAAGAAGATAAATTAATAAACAAATGATAGTGAAAGACGTTTTACAGTGATTTCAAAAAAACGTACCCTCTAATTCAAAAAGCTAATATTTTTTCTGAATACAAAAAAAAAACAACAACTCAGAAACAGAATTTTGAATAAATGATAATTATCAGTAAACTATAATTAGTACAAAAAATGTATAAGAATTGTATTTGGGGATTTATTTTATACTATAATAATCACAATTAATATCGGTCTTTAAAAATAAAGGTGTAAGTTTATGAAATATATTTTTGAATTTATAATTATATGAAATAGCCAAACCGAAGAGATAAACCGCAACGTAAATTCAATGTTGTTGAAGGAGAATCATCCAAGAATCTTCTATCAACACCAATAGCAAATGTCGGGTTCAACTGTACGAATATCTCATTTAATTTTCATATTTATTGCCTTTTAGAGTTTATTTTGTTATTTCCATGTTAATAATTTAGAAATTTACTTATATTTTTTATTTCATTAATAAACATCCCAATATTAATACTGATAATTGTTAGATTTGTTTAAATCTCATTCTGATTTCTATAAGACCTAATAAATATTTATGAATACCTTTATAAATACTTTATCATGATGTCCCAGACCTGTCCCCTTTATAGAGTGCCACTATCGGGATCATTATGTATTAATGTATACATTAACATATCAAAAAATACAATTATTATTCACCCTAAAGTATGAGCCCCCTGGCAGAATAACCAATAAGGAAAAGAACCGGTTCTTTTTGTGCACTGACCGGTCCTAGACTCTATGCTAATGACTCGTGGACAGTTGGCTATTGTGGCGCATTGTAGGCTATTGCTATCGGAACCGATGGTTCGGAACGGAAAGGAACGTTCAATAGAACAGGTTATTTAGCATTCTGTGGTTCAAGGTGTCTCAAAGCGACGTAGTTTAACTGTTCAACCGAATAAAATGTACCTACATAATCCAATAAAGGTTTAGAAAAAAACCTGTTCAATGTTTTGTTTAAGACTCTTTTCACATATTTGAAAGAGGGTGAATAAACCTAATATTTTGTGTTAAAAAATCAATAAAGGAGCTATAATTCAAAATGTGAGAACTTTGATTCGAATAGGAGCAATTTCGTGGTACATATTTCATTTATTAAACTGCAAATTCCCGTAAATTATATATATATATATATATATATATATATATATATATATATATATATATATATATATATAAAATTCTGATTTAATTTTATTATAGGGCAAAAACATAGCAAAGTTTATAGGACATTATTCAAGCTGATCGACCCTACCAGAATTAGAAAATGTTTTTTCTAAAATAAATAAATAAAAGGGAGAAAACTAAAACTAATAAATCTATTTTTTAATTCACCAATAGAAAAAAAAAACATGCATAAATTAGGCACTGCAAAGATAAAAAACATCACATTCTTGAGATTTTTTATTTAAATATGTTCCATTTCCAAACCGTTGTATAATATTTTGACACATTAATAATAATAATTATAATAAAGACAAAAAGATTTGATAACCCGAAGGCTACATCAAATCACTCTAAATAATTCAAGATCTGTAAGATCCGCCCTGACATAGTCCTATTTACGTCTCGGCCAACACCTTACACGCTTAACTGACAGTTCCACAAATTAATAATTTTTTGGGGATTCCTTCATTATTAAATCTATTGAAATCTCCTATTATATGAACTTTGTTTGCTGAATACTATATTGAGAAATTGTTAGTAAAAAATATTGTAAAAGAATGAAAATAATAAAGTATAATATGTTTTAGAATTTATGAATAACTAATAAAAAATAAAATAATAAAGTCATCGCATATTATTAATAGAAACTGAATGAAGACACATCTCGGAAATAAAAACAATATCTAATAAATTATAAAGGTACATCAAATTCGAGTTTACTCTAACTCAAATTTCATTAAATCAACACCAAATATAGGTCGACTTTCGAATTTGATGAGGAGAAATTTCAGAAAAAATCCTGCACTATTTCGCGGTAGATAAAGTTATTTTAAAATTCATTTGAAATGTTTTTTCTTACGATTATTATTAAAACGAGATTTATTAATCTATTCTTAACTTATAAATCATTCTCATCTATAAAAGTACAGTTGACTATTTTTATATTTATTGTTTATTTTAAAAACAGTCGAAATGACAATTGAATAATAACAACTTCATAGCACTAATCTATGCATAAATTCACATAAAGACATTAAATACATTTAATGTTATTAAAATACAGTATAAAGCAAAAAAACTGTTAGTGGAATTCTCCAACCTAGCCTTATGAGTATTAAAAAAAAAGAAAAACGCAAGAAAAATCTACACTAATAAATAGTAACTTAACAAACTAAGGTATTTGTTTGAAAATAATGCACTTTCATAATTTTCATATATTGGCCGATATACAGAAAACAATTTTTAAGGGTAGATAGTGGTTCTGAATCAGTCGATCACTAAGTTTTCATAGAAAATTGTTCGAAAACATTATGAATCCGGAACTAAGTTGTTAATATTGTACAAATAGATGTGGCGTACTATAAAAAAAAAAAAAGAAGTTGTATGTGAGGTTTCTTAGTCCACCATTAAATAATTAAACCCAACTTATTCAATGATTTAGAAGTTCACATTTGAACAGAATTTTTTTCTCGTATATGATATATTTACGGAAGTTTTGATAACGATAACAATTTCTTCAATTTTTGGTAAAAAGAAAAGTCAACGTAATAAGGAAATTTACGTACAGGGAAATCCCTGGAAATTTGAAATCTGTTTAGTATTAATAAGCAAATTGAGGCCTCAAAAAAATAAAAAAATTTTCTTTTAGAAATAACTTACTTATTTAAATAATTATGGAATATAAGGAAAAAACCCAAACTTGTCCTTCTAGTAACTATGAAACCGTTTTTTTTTTAAACTGTTTTATTCGTTGTGACATTTTCTTCATTAGTAACCGGAATGGGATGATTGACGTGTCAGTAAGATAGAAGTAACCATAGAAGAAAAGTGAAGTTGGCAACCCTTCCATTGTCCCCAAGAGAACTTGGGACAGGAGGCTTATCTGACCGAGGTCTCCCAAAGAGAAAGTAAATTGGAGAGAAGGGGGCTCGGAGTGGGGAAGAAATGGCGGGAACCACGCCCTTCCCGCCTTTTCTTCTCCTTGGGCAGGAGTGGGGGCTATAAAATATGCAAGGGCTGTCTTAGGCCCTCGAGGGATTAACACGTCGCTAACAACCCTCCGGTCAGGACTTCCCTCTAATTCTTCATCTCAGCCGAGCAACAAACTCTAACTTCTAAGCCCAAGGGAGAGAATCGAAAATTGTTTACATTCTTAAACTTTGTTTATTAAAAATTACAATAAAATTTTAAAAAATATGTATGGTAAAAAAAAAGAATGAAAATGTGAATCTAAAACCGATATGGGATATTGGACAACGTTTTACAATAACTATATATGGAACATGTAGTTATCTATTCAACATGTTCTTAAGATTAACCAGTACATTTTAACAGGAACTTTAACGTAAAGTGGTTTCGTTCAATCAAATGCTACTTTCAATTTTTACAAGAGGACGTTTTGACTTGTAACTCACAGATATGAATCTCGATTTTTATGTGGGTAGTAGGGACCTATAATAGTACAAAACTAGAGTTATAGCCGCCAATGAGCATTAGGAGTCGAGAAAAAAAATAAAATGTGAAAATTACGTTTTATTTTACTTATAAACTATTCAGTTTTACGGCTTCTAGAAGCCCTATGTTTAACGTGGTTAATCCTAAATGCCAAAGTCGCAGGACTTCTCTTTATTGAGATATCTCAAGGTATAGTTGACCTCGGGACTTTTTTTCCAAATCAAGTTTTGTCCACTACAGTCTGGAGTAAATACTTGGATTGGAAGCAGAATGCACTGGTACTTGGATACTTGGATTGGTTCTAGTGATGGCATTCCTATTTTAATCTGTTGAACACAGCAAATATTATGGCCGTTAGAAGTTGTTGATAAAATCTCAAGTGTTAACGTCCTTGAAAGGAGTGAACAAATTGTATTTGATTTTGATAAAATTTTACGTATAAGGGTTTTTTGTTGCGTTGAATCCAGATTTGAGGTCAGTTGGCTATGAAACATATTTCCAACTGATTCACAACTGATTTCATTGGAATATAGTCATTTGTTTGGAGTTTTTGAGCACCCTGAAACCAGGTGGTGTTTTGCGAACGAAAGAATTTTTATTTCAAAATGCGAACAAAACTACAATTTTATGTGAAAGGATCATTTCTCTGTTATGGCTGAGAGCTGAGAAAAGAAAAATAAAACGTGATTTTCAATTTTTTTTTATTCGGCTCCCAATGCTTATGGGCGGATATGGCACAAGTTTTGCACTATTATAGGTCCCTACTACCTACAAAAAATCGGGATTCAAATCTGTAAGTTACAAGTCAAAACGTCCCCTTGTTAGTTAGAACGAAACATAACCATTAGTATTTCTATTATATTCCATAACTATTTGATGGACAAAATAGATTAGAACTATCAATAAATTACGATAAATAAATTATTCCATTGGAATTTTTATTCGAAGACCATTTTTGAATGTTGAAAATTCATGATCAGTTCTAAGACATACAAACAAATTTCAAATCACCAGCACTTTGCTACATAGATTATATATATTAAATTTTTGAAAATGTAAGACAAGAAATCAAACACTTTGATATTCACCTACAGAGGCAAAATGGAAAGGACTTCTGAAAGATCTAGTGGAGACTGGACTTAAAAAGGACTTCCTTCTTAAGTTAAGTTGTTAGTACCGTCTTGATAATGCTCGTTTTTAAATATTTTATATCAAACCTGTGCGACTAAATAATTAAATTATTAAAAAGTTAAAACATGATTCTCCTGAAATCAATAAAACATTTTTTAATTTTTCTGACTTAGTGATAAATAAACAAATATAAGGTTAGTAAGGTTAGTGGTTCATTCCACTGTTTAGCAATCACAAATCATAGAAATAAACATTATACATTAATATGTACGATACCTATAAAAGTCACTAAATAATTAAAGAGAAACAAATTGTAAAAGAAAAAACTTTTTATATTCGTGAATTTCAAACTTCATTTTCAAGGAGATCCAAGATGACAGGGAATCAGATTAAATTTGCATAACGTACACAGAAGGGTTCTCACAAGAACCTCATGAGGAACTCCACGATTATTTGCCATATCCACCGCCATTGTCGATTCCTGGGGAAGAATGCGAGGAACCCTTATTGCCTAGGTTTTGTCTTTCATAATTCAGTAGCTCTTTGCTCCACAGCTCCCCTCCCACCGCCTCAAGTTTAAAATTAATTAATATTACCGGCGGCAAGTTGAAGGGGCTAACTTCAAAACTTGGCCGTGTAGCTCTTCGTCGCCGGGATCATATTTTATACATTAAATTAAATTCGGGAAGGGGGGGCGCGCCTCAGACCTAATAAACGGTTCTGGGGCTAATTCCCCTCCCCCAGCCCTTATCAGATTATATACTATATCTCATAAATTCTTGTAACATAGCTGAGTCAGGTGTTAAAAAATTGTTTTTATTTTAATTTAGAAATTTTATTAAAAGTCTATCAAAATTGCAAATTCTATTCAGATCCCATTGATCTAATCATATGTATAACTCGAAAAAACTGCTTACTTATTGTATAAACTTTCTCCCTATGACAAAACTACGGTAAAGAATATTTTAAAAAATAATAATTTTCTCTGTTATCAAAAATTAGTCATTTTTATTAATCACTACTATAATTTAACAACGACGAGCCCCAATCTGTTAAATTTCCTGTTTTTATTGTAAACAGTTTTTTTCTAATTTATTTGTTCAAATCCTGCACATTGCCTGAAAAAAACCATCTAATATACAAGATTTAAATACAATAATAAATTTAAGACAATAATTGTAGAAAAAAATAAATTAAAATAGTGAAAAAAAAAACAACTTAAATAAAATGACACTATATATACAATATTTACAAGCATCCCGAGAAACCCTGAACCATGTTCGTCCCCCAACAATGGGACAGCAACCCAGGCTCAAAGTGATCCCGGCGCTGCTCTCTCAGCTGCATCACTAGCAATATCCAGTGAAGGCTTAGTGAGAAAGCGCTACGGGACAGTCACTCAGGCCCTGAGCAGAAAAGTTGGCCATTGCCAGAACCCCAATAAAATAAGTATTTACAATTGGTCTCGGGGCCACTACCGTTTTATAATACGAGGTGGGTCATAAGGGTGTGTGGAACTGAATAATGAAATCTTAATTAAATACGAATGCCGAATTTGAAAATTTCTTTATTCGCTTTATTTTTTTTACAAATTCTTGACAATTCCTATATTCTTGTTTTCCTAAAGTATTCACGGGATTATTAAATAATGCTGTTAAATAGAATAGGAAGATAACAACTAAAAAAGCAATATCTTGTGAAATAATCTTTAAGAATGTATAAAAAGTATTTAACCTACATTTTGAAAATTTCAACAAGAATAAATAATTCACTATTAAACAACAATTTTTCGGTTAATTTATAGCTGTTGTTTTTTTTTTTTAAACAAATGAATGAGTAAATCTGAAAGTAATACAAAATATGATTAAAAAAAAAAAAAAAAAATTTTATTTAAGGAAAACAGAAAATTGAACACAGCGAGGCTGCTAGCCAAGACAGGGAGTGACTTTAATAAGCGCGGCTTGGTGGGGCGCAATATAGGAGAGGATATTTCTGCCCTATTTAATAGAGCCCTTTATCCCTCGGCCCTCAGGCATCTAATAAGAATCTGATTCGGGGGATCCCTCAATATAGGGGGTCTCTGAGTCTTCCTTGGTCAGTCTGGGTTATGAGATATCGCCCGACATTCCAACTGGAGGATGAAATGGAAAGGTTCGAAGAATGAGACAAACAGAAGAAAAATATTAGACAGAGCTGATAGGGAAAATAAAAAATAAAAGAAGGGACCATACAATGTATAAAAAACTATAGAATAAAAATAAACTATACAATATATAAGATTAAAAAAATAAATTAAAAAAAATTGATAATAATAATAAAAATTAAATTAAAAGTTAAAAATACAATCATGCTCTACATTCGGCCTAGGGATCCCATAATCAAACCTGTCTCTCTACTCGTGGAGGGATAAGTCAGGTTAAAAAGATCCCAGCGATTCTATCTCAGCTGCGTCACTAGTGTAATGTCTCAGTAGAGGCTGAGTATGTACAGTATGAGCTATGGGTGGAGATGCTGGCCATTGCTAGGATTTCATGTCGAATCTTATAATAGGTCTCGAGGCCACTGCCTTTTCAACTTGTGAGGAAGATCAGTGGATGTGTTGAACTTGATAGGGATTCTAGAGCAAAAGGTATCTTAAGGTCATTATTAAAATTTTTTTGGAGACACAGTAATTTTAAACATAATGACATGACATAAACGTATGAAGCAAACCACACTTTGGTACCACCCTATGCAATAGCAATATTACTCATAAAACCCGACATTAGACCGAAACTACTAGATTTGTTAAAAAAAAAAGTTGTAGATCCCTTTATATTATACTGTTTAAAAATTTATTTATTTTTTTAACGCATCATTGATGAACTAGTCAAGGTCGCTACGTGTTTGCTCCAGCTCGAGGTTGGTTTCCAAGTCAAACAACCCAGCCACAAGAGCACTAATCGATTGCATAACACTACGTAAATTACGCATCTAATACGACTTAACACCCCGAACATCATCGAATTTATATAATTGTAATTGTAATATTCGTAAAAAATGAAATATTAATTAAAGATTTTTCTATTGATAGTTGATGCATGATTCAGCTACTGAATAATGTACAAAAAATATTTAAATTATAATATTAAATATTTAAATTTAAATTATAATTTATCTTAGAATATCACGATTTAAAATGAACTGTGGAAATATTTATTTAGATAAAAATACACAAAACAGTAAGAACCATTTTATCATTATATCAAACATATACCAATTACAAATTTTATTGTTTATTTATTGATTTAAAAACCAAAGAATGTATTGACATTTACATTACTTCAGTAAATAGCTTATAAATCAGGCCAAGGACTGTGAAAATTATAATTCTATTTTTCGTATCTATCAACCTCAAATTTATTAATAAAGACAGCCTGTACCACTACAAACCATGAAAAGTCTTGGGTTCAACACTTAGGTAAGGACATACTGCTACTGGGCCATCGGTTATGACAGGAGAATAATTGGACGAAAGCACGCTCAACCGCTAGGTTTTTCCCCAATGAAGGGTACCCACTTTATAGAGTGTATCCTAGGAAAGTCCCCCGACCTCGAAGTAACAGAAAATCAATTTTCTGCCTTGATAGGACTCGAACTCGAACTTGGGAACTTGGTAATCCAGTGTCTTACCTATATACAGTAAAACTTCGTTATAAACGCTCTTCTAGGGGGTGTAGAAAAAGAGCGCTATACCCAGGGAAGTGTTGTATGCGAGAAAAAAGTAATACGGCTAAAAATGGACAATGTTTATTAAAATATGTATTACATAATATGTACTATATAACCACTTAATATGTATATATACATAACCACTCAAATCCGCTGGTTTCTCAAATTGCTTCTCAATCTATTTCCGATAATCCTCCGAGGCGTCTGAAAAGATGGTCTAGAGATCTTCTTGTGTAGAATTTTTATTGAAGTGCTACTGATGAGTAGTTCTTTTCAAGTTTTGATATGTTATTGTAATCGTTATTAACATTATACTTTGATGTATATATTCGTACAGCCATAAATTATTACCTTATAATAATCAAAATGTTCGAAAATATAAGTCTGTACCCTTTATCGGAGCGTTACAACAAGTAAACAATCATTCGAAAATTTCCCACTGAAATTTTATACGGGAGCGTTATACCTAAGCTTTCGTATAAATTTGTGTTCTCAAATTTTTTTATTTTCAATCGAACTGAAAATTGTTAATGAAAAACACAAGAAATGGTATTTATGCAGAGAGTACCCAGTCCACAATTTTTGACAAATTTAAAAGACATCTTTATAAAATGGGCATTTATTTCTTCAAATTATCAAAACATCTGATAGCTGAAAACAGTAGAATCGACCCAGAGAAGCCATGAAGATAGGGTTTAAGTGCCGGCACTAAAGACAGTATTGCACCGACTCTGGAACTTGTAGAGCATCCTCCTGCAGTAATCGTTAAGTCCTTGGGAAGGAAACCAGTCATTAAATGAGGAGAATTAATAACATGGCGGGTTTTATTGAACCCCTTCAAGGGCTATAAAATCGGGAGTTATTAGAGTCAAAGGGTCGATTCCTCCTCACTGGGGCAGGACGATTCCTGGAGGATGGGGAAAGGGGAAGATAACCTTAGCGTTGGAAGATTGCATTTCGAAAATACGATTCGTTTTATTTAGATAGTTTTGAAAGTGAATTTTTTTAATATTAGATAGAGTCTCCGAAGTAAGAACTGAAATACAGTGAAACACCAATTATCCGAATATTCGATTATCCGGATTGACTTGAAGAAAACAATAAAAGACGTAAAACTAAATAGACCATGTACTGCCGCAACGGAAGTGCGTTTAAGAATTAGGGGTGGAGCTTACACACCTCATGACAGTCAAGTTCAGAGTAAACGTACCTAGTGAATTTCATAGCACATAGCACATCCATCCTATACGGGTTTTACACAGCCTGGGCCCTATTGCCGTCGAGAGTTGTCTCTTCATAAAATTTAAGAGTTATGGCACCTAAAAAAAAACATGTTGTATTAAATGTATCTGAAAAACTGTCAATTGTAGAACGTCTTAGGAAAGGCGAATCTGTGAAAAAAAAATGGTGGAAGAGTTCTGTGTCGTAATCCACGATTTCCGACATTTTAACTAGACTTTGTTGTTACATAAACGTAATTTTATAAACAGCCTTATTACATATGTCTGTATTTTGTATTTCAATGCTCTAATTCAACAATAAATCTGATTATCCGGATTTTTGGGTATCCGGATCATATTCGGTCCCAATAAATCCGGTTAATCGGACCTATTAATAAAAAATAGACAAACATATAAAAAATGAACAGAAAATAAAAACTATGTTAAATACAAATATATACATTTTTTTTTTCTCATCTATTTTCAGCTATAAGAAAAAACAAAAAAATGTAGATAAAGTAACTAAATAACTAAACTAAATATCCCATTCAGTCCTAAAAATTAATGACTGACCTTTGAAAATAAAGGCTATGAATATTAATATTCAATGATTTCAATAAACATTTAAAATTTATAGCTTCAATTAAACATGCCAGATTATGGAAAATTCATATATGTAGTTCATATATGCAACACAAAGGGACCAGTTTGGAATATTTCATAACCACAGATACTGCAACTTTAAAACTATATTTACTGAACGTACCCAAATATTCCATTTAGTTCTGTAAAGGAAAATAAACGAATGACTTGTGAAAAAAAAAATAATTATAATCAATATTATTAATTATATAATCATTTGTCATTTAGGTTTTTTTTATTATTATGTTAAAATACAGCGCATATGAAAAGAATTGAATGTACTAACTGATTTCTCGATCAATTGTAATCTTTACATTTTTAAAAATACAATCTATCGTGATCAGAAAGTTTTACAAAGGATTATTCTGTAAGTATTAGTAGAAATTAAAAAACAAAATCAAGTTTTATACTCCAGTAATTAGTGACGAAAATCGAACGAAGTTTCTTAACCACGATTTTGTAAAACAGATATTTTAAGATTTTTATAGCGTTTAAGAATGCTAGTCTAATTCCAGTACCTCTTCTAACTTATTCGTAGTCTTCAATGTAAGATAAAATAGGCTTAAAACTTAAAATTAAAACATTACTTATTACCGAAAGCATCAGCAGCTCATAGGAACAACCATTGTAGTTTTTATTTTAGTAATTATGGCATTGATTTATCTTTTTACATTAATTATAAGTTAATGGTAACAGTATTTTTTTTTTGATATTTTTTTATTTTAAAAAAATAATAAAAAATTAAAAAAAATGAAAGCTTTTTTAATATCAGCGCTTCATAAAATGGACAAAAGACTTTATTTATATATGACACATTTTTTTTTTTTTTTTTTTTTTTAAATTAAAATCAGAATAATCACAATATTTAGAAGATTATTTTAACAAAACTATAAACAAAAAAAATGTATTAAACATATCATAGAAAATACGACAGAATTCTAGAATATTATAAACAGTGGAAGGATCAGTGTGGTGGTTGGGATATGTGGTCGTTCCTGAATCAGCTATGCGGTAGTTTGGTCGGGGTATCAGTTATGGTTAGACCTGTAGAGTCTGGACGAACAGCGATCTGAAAAGAAAGAGGTGCCGCGAACGAAAGTACTTTTTAAAATCAGCTTTTTGATCAGACTGTGGAAACTAATTGGTTCCGTAAAATTCGAAGATTAAAAACATTAAATAATTTAAAAAAAAATTCTAAATAAAATAATATATCTATAGTATAAATAAAAACATAAAAATATGGCGTAAAATTGCAGAATAAACAACATTAATTATTAACAAATACGTGTCAATTGTGAACGAAGCACCCATAAATTTAATTTTTATAATAAATAAATATTGTTTACATAAATTATGTAGCATGATGATAAAAAAGAAACTGAAGCTCTATAATTATTGCAAAACAAATATTGTCTTCATAATTATGTGCAGATTTATAATATTTATATTATAGGAAAATTAATGGGAAATCTATTGTGAAACTAATGGATTTTAGTGTTTATGGATGTTATTATGATAGGATATATATTTTGTTTGGGCCAATAAATTATGATCTTAATTTGAACATGCTTCAAATTAAGATCGTAATGGATAAGACCCTAACTCAACTTCCCAAGTCCGAATAGGTCCAATCATAGTCATGTAGACGAGAGTCGTTTGTAGATAGTTTAAATAAGAGTACGAAAATATGTTGATGGAGATCCAAACCAACTTATTGAGCATTACATTAGTTTCATATCTGCCAGGATCTGACGATTTATGATGGCTGAAGGTTTATACCCTTGGCTACTCCTTTATGACAAATTAATTTTTGACCTTTTGAAAATTGATTAATTGTTTTTAAAAAGGACACTCTCTTCCCATTTTAATCGTTTTCACAGAACAACTGTGATCTGCCAGGATCTGATGATTTTTAACGGTCCCAGGAAAGACTGCTACTGTTATCCTTTTGGGAATCAAGTAAATCTTTTTTAAAATGACACTCCTAGGCGCCGTGCACTCTGGAGAAACCGGTTTCTATATATAAACATGGAAACGAAGTTGCTTGAAACTGAAAGATAGGATTAACGTAGGTTGGTGCACACAGCGTTTCATGAAACGGGGTTTCTAAAACCGGGTTTCTAGAAACGCTGTGTGCACCAACCTCCTTTAATCCTATCTTTCAGTTTCAAGCAACTTCGTTTCCATGTTTCTAGAAATCGGTTTCTCCAGTGTGCACCGCGCCTAAATCATTGCCTAGCATATTTGTCGAGATGTTGGAGTACTACGCACAAAGCTACTGAAAGATACTGGTTTCAGATCTGTCAGGATATCATGACTCGATGAAAAAAAAAAAAAAGATATGAAAATGTTAAGTAATATATTTAAGTGGGGAACGAGTTAAAGAATGTTTCCGACTAAATTTGTAACAAGTAGGATTTTTGGGAACGTAAGTGTTGAATTTGGCTTTTGTCCTAAAGTCAGTAGAACTTCCTATTATACAACTAGTTGTATCCTTCTGTGCCACCATTGAATAGTCATTTGACAAAGAGAACTAAACAGACTGATTGCTACAGATGCTGAGCTGGGACTTCTCCAGCTCTATTTGCTCATGAAACCCAATCAAAATTAACAGCAGAGGCGGACAAGGGAGTGACGAATTGCAGCGAGGAGAAAAGCCGGATCGAAGCTGGTGCAGTGGAAGTGCAGGCTGATTGCACTTGTTCCAAAGCCTGATGAGGCCTCTGTCGGCGTTGATTGGCCGAGCCTTGTCCATTCGATCCCTTTCACGCTCCGTAACCAGAATAAATAAACTCAATCAGGGACAATCCCCACGGCACAAAGCGAATTAATTGCAATCCGTTCACCGATTAAACGGAAGAAAAGAGCCAAATACCGATTCAGCAATGGCGCGAAGCGGGGTAAATATTTAGGGCTATTTGCCAAGCGTTGTTGATCCGTGCAAGAACCATCTATAGTGGGTGGTTGAAAAGTTTCAAAAGACGGTTATCTATCTATAAGTATCATTGCCTCAATTCAATAAATCACTATTTAATACCAAATAGTAGGTACTTAAATAATAACAACAATAACAAATAAACGAGTCGGAAGGTTTGATGCTGACACCACCATACTCTGACCACACACCTCTCTCCAGCCTACCCATCAAAAGCCAACTCCCGAAGATCAGCCCTGAAACAATCCTCCCATTTACCCTACCGCTCAAAATGTATTACCTTCTTTAGAACTCGGTTATTACTAAATCCAACGAATTTACAAGACCATTTTGAATATATTTACCATATAAAACTCTCGCATTGTGGAGCCTTCCAAATTCTCCTGTATATTCATCCTTTTATAAGAAAAGTTACGGAAATAAACATAAATTTTATCTTGGAAGGTTTATTAAATATATCAAAAAGTATTTCCGTTATCTAAATATTTATTAATTAAGTTATAAATATATATTACTAGGTTATCTAAATATTTTTTTTACGTATTTTGATAACTCCTTACTTTCTCGGATTTTATTAAATGATTACTCTTGCGAGACATTATTGACAGTTTAGCAATCACAGCACTTTTCAGACGATAAAGCATATAATTTACAAAAATGGTATCAGTGATTTTTTTCACAATGGCCAATACTTAATCTGCATAGTTTTCTTTCATTTCTTGAATATGTATTAAAAATACTTAAAATATTAAAGGTTTCCAATCAATATTTATGTTTCCGGTTGATAAAAATTTTGCAACGGTTCATAAATAATTTTTAGAAGTTGTAAATAGCTAGAAAACAGCATTTAAAAAAATGGTATCTTAACAAATTACTCATATGTGTAGAATATATCACATATATGAGATACTATATGTACACATACATTATGTTGAACTGGTGAACCTGCCAAAAATCATCTAGATTATGCCTTGTGTATTGAACTTACGAAGTCCAATAATCTAACCAAGTAATGGTTAAAAAACTGTTTTTAAACTTTTGAAATTTATTGTTTTTCCCATTCACAAATTTAGCATAAAAGAATATATGAAAAAACATAATAGTAAGATTAATTTATATTAAGTTCATA
Organism: Euschistus heros; assembly: GCA_003667255.2. Taxonomy (NCBI): domain Eukaryota; kingdom Metazoa; phylum Arthropoda; class Insecta; order Hemiptera; family Pentatomidae; genus Euschistus; species Euschistus heros. The sequence continues at coordinate 52,451 of RCWM02000763.1, forward strand.
TCAAGAGTCAATTTTTATAAATTTAAGGTTCTAGAATATTTTAGAATATGATTTATAATATTTATATATCATTGCACTGTATACAAAAAACAAAACAAAAAAAAACGATAGTTAATTATTGTTTTTCATATTATAACAAGTATTATATGAGTAATTCATGGTATTCAACAATGAAATAAAATTCCTCGATTATAAATAAAAAATATCTGTTTAGTCATAAGTTGATATGTTTAATATTATTTTTATATTAACATAAATAAAGTAATTCACATGTTATGTTTTGATTTCAGGAGGAAGGAAGCGGGTACAGCTGGCGAGAGAAGACCAACCAACTCCCGCCAAGCGGCATCCATCATGTACCCGGCCAATCCACTCATCCGTTATGACTAAGTCAGTTCATGACTTTGTCTTATCAAATCATCAAGATACTTTCAAACCAGAATTATAACTTTTACAATCGAAGAATATATACACAGAAGAAAGTCAGATCAAATAATCTCCAACAAAAATCAAATTAGGATCATTCTAAATTTATTTTAGAAATGAAAAAAAAAAAATAATCACCGTTGTTGACAATTTTTAGAAGATGCAAAACACATATTTGATTTTTTTTTTTTTTTAATAAAAATCAAAAGATCCTCTGCAACAGGAAATTAAAATAACAAACTAGAACTGATCACCCAACAAGGATTTCAACATTGCTATTCAAAAAAGCATAGAAGAGAGTCAGGAGATATTTTCAAAAAATATACTTTAAGAAGAAATTGAAGAAGCACGAAGAATTTCAACTTTTTTCATAACAGTTTAGAAAGAAGATTCCTCAGCTATCACCAGGAAATTTACAATAAAGGAGTTCAACTACAAGCTGAAAACGTCAATGTACTTTGGTAAATTAACAGAAATAAATTAATTTGTATTAAAACTGAAATACATAAACATAAAAAAGAAAATAAATAAAAAAAAGTAAATTCAATGGCCATAGAGTTTCATATTCTGACATTATCAAAATCAGATAGAAGGTTTTAAAAAATCTATTCAAGGAAAATTCCATCTATAATGAATGTTTATGTATTTCTGTTTTAAACGATTAAAATTAGAAATGATATGTATACAGTCTTCCGACTTTCTTGCCACAAAAATAAGTATGAATCTCTATAGTTTCAGAAAAAAATGTTCACTATGAAAAAAATTATGTAGGAAACGTTGTTTTAGACCAAAATACAAGCCAATTAGATGATAAGGGTTTCTAAAAAACTATATACCATCATTTAATATTCAGAGAGTACCTACATATGTAGTTCATACAGATAAAAACAATAAAATATTAAATATTCCTTAATAATTTGAAGTTTGAAGCAAGTGTGAATTAAAAATAATGTTACTATAGTTAAAATCATATTATGACATAGTTAAAAAAAAAAATACAAAAAAAACAAAAAAAAAACATCAAATAGAAAACCAAACCAAGACACAGTGGTGGGGGTAAAAATATTACCCAATTGAAATAATAAATCACCCATTACAAAAATTCAACAATTTATAAAAGATTTTTTAAAGGGGGAAATAAAAAAATACAAACAGAAAAAAAAAATGATATAAAATGTATTACATTCATTTCTTCAAACAAAACTATTATTCAAATACATAAATTTGTCGTTTAATTAGAGGTAAAGGTTGATACAAAAACCTTGTTTCAAAGTTCTCTCAATTCTAATATTTGTAAAAGCGGCAATGGGGTTTTCTAGTTCTGATATTTGTTAATTTTGAATTTACTTTCTAAAATTATATTCCCTATTACAGCTAATCAAAATTTTACCTAAAGAAAAAAATAAATTTTAAATTAAAACCACTACGAAATTTCCCCGTTTTCAGGTATTATGACAATTGTAAAAATAAAACAAAAATAAATCTTAAAAAAAAAAAAAAAAAAAAAAAAAAAAAATCACTTGGTCACCAGTTACTCAAAGATTAGGGTACTATCAATATATGTGAAAAAATAAAATAAAGTCCTTCATCTAAATATTCAAATTTTTCTTTGTTTCTGATTATTTTCTAAAACTTTATCTGCTGGTAAGAATACATTTTAAATTAAGACTTGAAAATTCCTCATTTTTTTTCCAGTACAAGAGACAATTGTGTTTTTTCTTTTATATTGAATTTATTTTTTAGAATGATGACCCCTATTATTACTAATCAAAATTTTTCTTACAGACAAAGTACATAAATAATTGAATTAAAACAACTACGAAATTCTCCCATTTTTTTTTAAGCTATAAGAAAGAGATAATTGTAAAATTAAAACAAAAAATATATCATCTAAATAATCCCATTATTAAAAAAAAAAAAAAAAATTAAAAACAGACTCCAAGTACTCAAAAAAAAAAAAAAAAAAATTAATAATAATCAATCGTCTTTCAAATAGATAAGAAAAATTAAAATTACTTCCTCCATCTTAATAATTTTTTTTTTTAATTTATTTATTTTGAATTTATACACTTTTTTTTATTTTTTTTTTTTTTTATTTTATTTTTTTTTTATTTCGAAATTATCCTATGAAGCATAATCAGCCTTGTACTTAAGCCCTCCATCTCTTAATCTGTTTTTGTTTTTTTCTTAGTAAGGAGTAATTTCTAAAACTTTTCCCTAATCAAACGTTTGCCTTTTGATAAAAATACATTTTATATTAAAACTTAAAAATTAACCATTTTTTCAGATACGAGAGATGTTTCTAATATTTAAATGAATATATATGCTTCCTCCTAAATAACCCCTTGAATTCTTAATATATTAAGAAAAAAATGTTTCAAATAAAATTCACTTGGAGGTACCCTCAAAAAAAGAGTTGATTTTTTTTTTTTTCGAATTTATACTATGAAGCATAATCAACCTTGTACTTAAGCCCTTCATTTCTTAATCTGAATATTTTTTCTTAGTATGGATTAATTTCTGAAAAATTTCACTATTGATGTTAATCAAACTTTTGCCGGTTGACAAAAATACATTTTATATTAAAACTTAAAGATTATCCATTTTTTTCCGATACGAGAGATGATTCTAATATTCAAAAGAATATATATGCTACCATCTAAATAACCTTTTGAATTTTTAACGTATTAAAAAAAAAAAAAAGTTTCGAAAAAAATTCATTTGAAGGTTGCCACAAAAAAAAAAGTTGTATTAATGTTTTCTGATTTTTTTTTTTAATTTCGAATTTATATTATACAGCATAATTATATGAGTTTTTTTTTATTTTTAATAAATTTAGAAAATATTGTTTCCATGAAAACCGATGAGTAAGTAGGCAAAAAGACGGTGTATGTTTTCAAACAATTAATTGGATTTTTTTCTATTTATTTCGAAATTAGACTATGAAGCATAATCAGCCTTGTACTTAATCGCTCCATCGCTTAATCTGAATTGTATTTCTCTTAATATGGAATAATTTCTAAAAATGTTCCCTATTGTTGATTAGCATACCTTTTTCCAGTTGACAAAAATACATTTTAAATTAAAATTTAAAAATTCCCTACTTTTTCATATACAAGACACGGTTCTTAACGTATTCAGAAAAAATGTTTCGAATAATATTCATTTGAAGGTAGCCTAAAAAAAAAAGTTGTATTTATGTTAATAATTTTTTATTTTATTTTTTATTTATTTTTTATATTTCGAATTTATATTATAAAGCATAATTAGCAAAGTTTTATTTTTCATTTTAATTTTTTTTTTCCAAGAAGTGATGAGTAAGTAGTCAAAAAGTTTATGTTTTCAAAAATTTATTTTTTTAGAATTTCTTTGTATATCCCTAAGAAATGAAAGGATACGATTTCCAATTTCATGAAAATGATGATATACCGCCCCTATAGAACCGAATACAAACTAAGGAAGTAAGGCCCCACTAAGTTGTTTATCGCGATATAAACAAGTCATTTATAGGAATCTGTAGGCACCATTAATAACGAAGGGGGCTTTTTGCCCCAACGATAAGGCGACTGCGCAGGAGCCATTTATTAAAAGCTCTAAGGGTAGTAATTTTCTTAGCTCCCCCCAAGACCCCTTCACACGCAGCCTCGATCTTTTGACTAATAGTCTTAGCCCCTTCTTCTAGCTCCTTCGCCTCGCTATCGAGCGGAGTTTCTTCAGGGCACAAAGGACCTGGAACTTGGGAGTTCATCGCCTCTCCTGAAGACATCCGCGAGCTCATTATCCTCGTCTCCTAATCACCGGGCTCGCTGTCACCCCTCGCTCAAAGTGCCGGGAGGAAGTAGTTACCTGCGAGGCAGAGATGAAAGCGGAACCGCTCAAAAGACCTCTCTTCCCCCGTCTACTCGATATTAGAACCATTTTACATTGACAAGGTACACAAAGGCTTGGATGAACAATATCTATGTAATGATAAAAAGAAAAAAAGTAAAAATCATAATCAAAAGCCATTTCGAAATCAACAAAAACAGCAATTTCCTGCTCCATTATTATCCAAGTATCAATATATTTTTTTTTCTATAGTACCTAAAAAGGGCTGTTTCATATACTTTAATAACAATTTTCAAAAAACAAAAACATACCACATTCAGTCCAGATATTTATTCCGGTTATAAATGATTCATAAATAAAAAACAATTATAAGATTTTTAGTGGGAAATATTTAGAAAGATGAGAGAAAATTCATAATTTAAGGTCATTTCGAAATAATCAAAAAACAGCAGTTTCCTGCTTCATTATTTTCCTAGCATCAATATTTTTTTTTTTTTTAATAGTACCTAAAAAGGCTGTTTCTAATATATTATTTTTTTTTTAAATAATATAAAATTACTTTTAAACAAAAACATACCACACTCAGTCCAGATATTTATTCTGGTTATCACTTATTCAGAAATAAAAATAATTTATAAGATTTTCAGATGGAAATATAGGGAAATGAGAGGAACTTCATAATCAAAGGCTATTTCGAAATCATCAAAAACCGCTGATCCTGTTTCATTATTTTCGAAGTGTCAATAAAATTTTAGGTAGTTTCTGAATCTAGTGATTTAATGTTTTAAATGATAAAATAAAATAAATTTACTTATAAACAAATTTTTCCAAGAACAAAACTTACCACATTCAGATATTGATTTCGGTCAACTGATATTCAGATTGATATTCAGAAGTAATAATAATTAAATTTTCATTAGGAAATATTTGGAAATGTGAAGAGAAATTAAATTAACACAGTAAGAAAAAAAAAAAAAAAATCATAGTCAAAAGCCGTTTCGAAATCTAAATTCACAACCAGACCTATAGCATATCATTTTTTCTCTCTAAAACTTGTTGACAAAATTTGGATGAAAAGTAGGCTCTCAAAAATGTTTTTAAAAAACAAAAATTTTGAACTGCTGTTGAAATAACTTAAAAATTTATAATTATGAAATGACATAATTATTTTAGAAATGGCATTTAAATAAAATTAATTTATTGAAGTTTAAGTAAAATTGAACATTTTTCTACATAGGTACTGAATTTTAATGAAAATATAAAGAATCATAAATAAAATAGCAGCCTTACTAACCTAAAAATATTTCTTAAATATTTTTTTAAATTATAAGTCTACGCAGTTATTTTGGAAAAATATTGAAAACTTGTTCTGATATAAATAAAAATAAAGTGTTTTCTATCTTCAAAATTTTATTTTTAAATATCAGTTTTAGAACTCGTGATTTTATTAAAATTTCTTCATAAAAAAAAAATTAAAAATAACTCAGAAAATTGTAGGAAAAATCATAAACACCAAAATAACGATTCGTTCTCGTTGCCAAAATTTTCCGGATTAAAATTCACAGTTCTGGTCGTTAGGTGAAACCGCTACACAAACGATTATAACTTGAAACATTAGGTAGGCCTGACTAAGGAAAACTAACAATCAAAATTCATATAGGGGGGAGAGTTGGAGTGGAAACTTGAAGTCGGCGGAAGATAAACACGGCGAGATGGTACCCCAATCTACGACTGGGGTGTTCCTCGACGTGGGGTCCAAGATATTCGGGGGACCGGAGCCTTCAACAAACAACTAGTCTCAACAAACTACAGAATAAACATCATTGTTCACGGAGAAATCTGTATTTGTTCCATACGGCAATAAGAAGGCACACAAACCTTGACAACAAAATCTTATATGTTCTAATAAAAATTAAGCTTTAATCGGGAAAATATTTAGAAATGCTAAAATTATTAATGTTAATTTATGAACAAGTTCTTGTTAGGGTATACAAGGAAATTATCAATTTTTTTTTTTGAGTAATTATTAATTCATAATTATCAGCTAACGTGGAATAGGTATTAATCTCATGGGTGTTAACGAAGTATATATATTCAGCTATAAGTAAACGAAGAAATTTTCAGAAGATTTTCTTCTAAAGAAGTAAAAGATAACAAATATACTGAAAAAAGAAATAAATACTGCAGTATGTAACTAATTGTTTCATACCCATTTTTTTTTTTTCGAAATTGGGGCTTGTAATTTTATAAATCATAAAACCTGGAATACTCCCAAGTTCCAAATTTAATAAATATTTAGATAAATATTTGGCAAGCATAAGTTTAATATTATGTTAAAAAAATTTAAAATATTGCATAGCACATACATTAAAGAACCGGAAAAATAATCACGAAAAATGAAAAACTATAATGCAGTCCTCTAAAATTTAAAAACTACCATTCTCTGAGCGAATATCAATCAATTCATTTAAAAATATCATCTCTGGAATACTTTAAGTTTAACGGGCTTATAAGAAATAGTAACGAATTAAATTCTAAAAAAAAGGTGTGATAAGCAATAATTTCTAATAAAAAACATAGCAAAAGTAGAAACAAATAAATGAATTAAAATATCTAATTTTTTATATGAATGGAAAACATACAGCTACAGAATGATATCAGAGGTAAAACACCTTTCTATGTTGGGGAAAAAAGGCGAAGATGATAAAATATATCTTGAAAAAAAAAAAATACTAAATTTTAGAATGTATATTTGATCGAGCTTCCTATATTTAGTTTTATTTGTTACTAAGAATGGACCGGCCTTTGGAAAAAAAAATAAAGTATTTACTAGGGAATCAAAGAATTCAATCAAAGTATTCAAAAGGGAAAAAGAAAGAAATTTATCCAAATCAGATAATTTTTTCAAAATGTTTTACATCAGTTCTATCAACCGTTCTCTGAAGTAATATTATTCCTATTTTTTAAAAAACATGATTCATTAAATATTTTAAATTTAAAAATAGATATGAAATAAATTTAAAAAAAAATTTTATTATGGATAATTTAAAAAAAAATTTATGGTAAAAAAAAAATAGTGAAACGAGATTCGATTAATAAAAATGCCTACATCTTTAAATTAGTAATGGATTATGGAAAACTATAGAATTGGACTGTATGTGAAACACCTTTCTCAGTTAGAGGACAAAACTAAAGAGGGAAAAAAAAGAAAAAAAAAAGATCAGATTGGATGGCTGCTGTAGTAAGTTTTATGTATTTTTATTCAAAATATCTAAATATTTGGGATAATTTCTGATTTGGGGTTCAAAAAGTATATTCGCGAAAAATAAGGAAACAGTCAAACACAATGTGGTCTTATCCAAAAAGCTAATTTTCAAAAAATTAAATTGCATGAAAATTATTTACTTCAACCCTAATTATCATTCTCTGAACCAATGTCGATTCTTTCAGAAATTGTTATTCAAAGAATATTTCAAGATTAACAGGTTCATCAAAAAATATGGACGGAAAAATTGTGAAAATAAAGTTTAAAAAAATAAGGAGAGAAAATTATTAAATGAAACAAAATTTATGAACTTTTATAATAGTAATGTGTAATGAAAAACTGTAGAATTTTACAGTGGCTAAGACACAATTCCTTTAGGGAAAAAAGGGGTAGTGAGAAAATATGTTTCTGTGAAATATTTTTATTTTTATTTTTTTGTTATGATTATGTTTTTATAGCTGGAACAAAATTTTGAGTTGGAAATTATAAGATAAATTTTAGAAAAAAGAGATAATGAAATACAGAAGTTATCTAAAACTGTTTTTCTTAAATTTAAATAGTATGGGATTTTTTATACTTTAAATCCAAAAATATCGGAGAATGCTTTATAGGCTTCTTTAATGGTTTAAATAAATTCAGCTCTGTTCATTAATAATGGCGGGCTCTCAATAAATACTAAAATATTGCCTTTTAAAGAATCCTTCTTTAGTTTGTTTTGTATTCTAAAAATTTAATATTTGAAAAATATTAATACAAAGGTATTATTTCTGGATATTTAAAAAATACGAAAATTTTAGAAAAATATAATATGAAATACAGTTTTGATTGGAAAACCGCATAATGATATATAAAATCCAAAAGCAGAGGGGTTGATATATTAATTATTAAGCTAGCTGTGGGGAACCTACATACAGCCGACTCATTTGGCCCAGCAGTAGAGGCACATATTCAAATTAGAAACAGCACCGTTATTTATGTTAAATGAAAATTAATTTATGTTTCGCTTGGATATTGTGCACCAGGCTAACATTCAAAGTCTCTGATTCAATTTGCATTTCGCTCCAAGGCTTTTCCTACGCACAATTAGCCAAAACCAAATTTAAAAAAAAAAAAAAAAAAAAAATATTTCTTTCATATTATTGGCTAAAAGATAATAAAATATGTTCGTAGACGTAAAATTTTATTTAATTTTTTCCTTGATCAGATTGAATAGAATTAAACCAAACACCATAATGTAGTTCCAAGTCTATATTCATCAAACAATTATTAAATGAAAAATTAACGTAAGACTGTTTTACCAAAATGAATTTTCAAAACATAATCTAAAAATTATAAAAAAATTAGCTTATTGCAGAATTCAAAGAAATTATTCATACATAACGTTTAAAGTTTTTTAATCCATTATAGTCATTGAGAAATCTAAAAGTCTGTAACAAACAAGCTGAGCTTTAAAACTTATAAAATAAGGGGGAAAAAATAATGCAAAAATTCTTTTAGACTATCTCTATGTTATTGCGACGAAACCTATACCAAAACTGGCTTCAAAATCCGCTCTATATCTATCTCTACAAACGAAAATATTCAAAATGCAAAAAGTAAAAACATTTTCTACTATACTTCATGCAATACCAAAATTTTAGTAATATGAGTAAAAAATTTAAACATTACCAAGGTTTAAGAATAAGAACCTTAAATATCATTTTGGGGTATTAAAAAGCAGTATAGGTGGTTTTATTTTTTTATTGACAAATTGAACCTTTCCATAGTAATATTTTTTTTTCAAAACATTCGCTTAAAAAAAAACAAAAACATTATTTCAAAAAAGTAAAAATCAACAAAATGTTTGGCCTTGGTTGAGTATACAAATTTAAAAGAAATAAAAAAAAGAATAAGACTTTCAACTTAGTAATTAGCAAGGGGATAGAATCAATGAAATTATGTTGTTTTGACAATTTTGGAATTTTGAAAGTATACAGATAAAATTAATCAACAAGTGCCTAGATAGCTTCAAGCAAAGGTGTTTGAAATGTTTTGGATTTATAAAAATATCAATAAAAATAGAAAAATAGAAGCATCACTTCAAAAAGTATATAAGGCTTGAAATACATTGTTCAGCATTCACCAAAATCTGTTGTACAAGGAAGACGGGGCTTTGATAAATTAATTTGAAAAAGAGTTATGAAAAAATAATTTAAATTATATAGACAGGAAGTATATAAAGAAAAATGAATTTTCGAATCATGTCATAAAATCGGAAGTGACCGTTTTTTTTTTCTCATGACCCAAAATAATTTATAATTCAAATCATAATTTATAATTTATTTCAGAACAAAAGATCAAGCTTTCAGAATATTAGCGACTAGTGTAAAACGGCAACAAAGAAAAACAAATACAGATAATAGAATTTTAAACATTTATATTCAATATTAATTGTATCACAAAAATAGCTTTAAGATATCATTGTTTTAAAATAAAGGTCAATATAAAACATTATACAAAAATACATAAAATTGTTGTCTGATAATTTTTTTAGCATTACAAAAAAAAAAAGGATTATAATTAAGAAGTGAAATAAAAACAACTATTTCGGTCAAATGAGCTGAAAAATTCAAAATCAGTATTCAATGATTTCTCAAATATGGCCTTAAAATCTCAATTTATTAAAATGATGCTCATTAAAAAATATACAAAAAACAAATAGTTTAACAATTTTTAGAGCATTAACAAAAAAAATTATTATACTTAAGAAGTGAAATAAAAACAACTATTTCGGTCAAATGAGTTTAAAAAAGGCTAGGCTTTCGACAATAATTTAGGAACATTTAAATGGCCATGCTATTAAATAATGAATACAATGTATTGTTTTGAAATGATATTCAACATCGAACATTAAAAAAAAAAAAAAAAAAAAAAAAAAAAAAATACATAAAATTGTAGACAGATAATTCTTAGAGCTTTACAAAAAATGCATTATACTTAAAAAGTGTAATAGAAAAAACTATTTCGGTCAAATTAGTTGAAAAAAAAAAGTACAAAGCAAAAAATTCAACATCAGTATTCAATTATTTCTCAAATATGGCTTTATAATCACAATTTAAAATTATACAAAAAATACATATAATAATCGTTTAACAATTTTTAGAGCATCAACAAAAAAAAAAAATATACTTAAGAAGTATAATAGAAACAACTATTTCGGAAAAATGAGTTTAAAAAAGGCTAGTTGTTGACAATAATTTGGAAACATTTAAATGGCCATGATATTAAATAATGAATACAATATATATTTTCATTGTCCAAGAATTGAATGAGAAAAAGTAAAAAAAAATAAAAGCGGAACACAAGATATTCATTCAGGTTTAGAGTTTTAGAATTTGGGTTCCTCCATGAATATTTCAAAGGCATCCAGTGTATTTTTACTCAAAATGGCTACATTTGAAGTTAACCCTTTTGGCCAGAGGATTTGAATAATCCGACGAAGTTCTTTCAGGGCTGTGAAAGTTAGATGTTGGTGAGAAGACGAGGCAGAAGTTGAAACTAAATGAGGGAGGCCGAGAGTGGACCAGACCCTGTTAAATGTAAATTGGCCGCCCCTAAGAGGAGTCGGTCAGTTTTTAATTAGAGGAGGAACCAGGGGGCAGAGTGGACACTCTGGATAAAAACAACACCCCCTGATTAGGGGGCTTTAATGCGGCCCCTTCTACTTTTACACGGCTAAGTCACTTTAACTTTTTACACTTGTCCATTCCACAGGTTGCCGCGCCACCCCTCAACTTGTATATTTTTTTTTATTTACTCACCCCCCTTTTTTTTTCTCCTGACACCACGCAACAGGCTACCACAATTAACAGCTTCTCCGAGATTCCCCCTCCTTTTAGAAAGGGCTAAATAAGGGAACCTTTTTTTCTAAGCACCATTTCACAGAAAGCAACAGGTAAAAAGCAACATTTTAGGTATCTTATACATTTTATCCAGACAAAATCTTTTACTAGGGGTAAAAATATCAAAAATTAAAATTATTAAATATTTCTATGAAAGTCTCAAATTAATATACATATTTAACTTGTTATATTGTTAAATCCACACCTGCCTTTAAAATGAAGACATCCAGCGAATGTGCTAAAAAAAGGACAATAAATAGGGCATGTAAAATATGAAGACCATTTACCCATCGGTACATTCTCCTGGCATTATTTTAGTTTCTTCTTACTTAGGGTTTTTTTTTGGGGGGGGGGGATAAAACATTTTCTCGATCAGAAAAGAAAAACTAAAATCAAGTGCTTCCTCAAAACAATTTTTTTTTTTTTTTTTTTTTTTTTTTTTTTTTTTTTTTTTTTTTTTTTTTTTTTTTTTTTTCTTCCTAGCGAAAATACATTTAAAATTTAAAAAATCGAAATTCCCTGCTTTTTCAGATACAAGAGGCGATTCTAATATTAAAAAAAAATCTATATGCTATCTCCTAAATATCGTTTAAAAGTTGATTATATAATTCTTTTTTTATTTTTGAAATTATACACTTTTGATATTAATTAAGCCCTCCATCTCTTAACGGATTTTTTTTTTTTCAATTATTTTCATTAAAATTCAAATATAATTTGAAAACTGTTATAAATTAATACTAAAATATTCATACCCTTTTGTCCGTATCTTGTACTATCATAGATTAAAGCAAGCTCAAACAAAATACAGTTTAAAAATCTATGAATTTGCTTTAGCAAATTATATAGAGAAAGATATTCACGATAGATCGGTTTTTCATTTTTATTTTATTTTATTTTTTCTAAATTATCTTTTCCTTTCAGGACGGGCTAAATAAGGGAACATTTTAAAAGCAACAAGTAAAAGTTGTACTATTTTAGTTATATTATAAATTTTATTTTAGACAAAATGTATCTTTAAGGGTAAAACTATCAAAAATTAAAATCATTAAAATAAAATTTGAAAAATATTATAAATTAATACTGAATAAATCATACTCTTTTGTCCGTATCTTTTACTGTCCTTGATTAAAGCAAACTCAAACAAAACACAGTTTAAAGAATTATACATAAATTCTGCTAGTAACAAATAATATAGAGAAAGAAATTATTATTTATTAGTTAAGTTAACTTAACAATAACCTCTCAATCGCTTCTTTTATTTTTATTTTGCCTTTTGACAAATTATTTATTTATCATTTGGAGTTATATCTATTATATTTTATGAGAATAAAGTTACTGAACCAGAGTATATAAAATGAATATTTCGTAAGTAAAAAGTAGATTTACAAAATTTTATTACAGACAAAAACATTTTTTAAGGATAAAATAGTCAAAAAAGGACAGAAATACAGTTTTTGGTTTTCTCAGAACTACTATAAAGAACCAAATTTTTATTTTCTTTTTAATGCCGAAACCAATGTTTTTCTAGAAATCGAAAGTGATTCAGGAGGCGTTTTTAACAGACCATAAAATTGTGGAAAAATGTTTTATTTTTTAACTAAAAAAAAATTAAATTTCTCCATAAAATTCTCAAACGAAAATATTATTTTGAAATTATTATAAATAAATTATTTATTTTTTTTACCGCCCTCGAACAAATCAAACTTATACACTTTACAGAACTATATATGAATTTTGCTATAACAAATTATATAGAGAAAAACAATCACGATAGGAACACCCCACTTAATCACTTTATTTATTCTCATCTATTACTTGAATTTGTATATATTATTTTTTTATGAGAAAGAAGTCACTGAACCAAAGTATACATAAAATAAATATTTCATTAGGAACAATTATATTCACTAAATTTTATTCGTGACTGAAACGTGAAACATAAGGGTGCAAAAATGCAGTTTCTGGTTTTCTGAGAACTACTAAACTTTTTTTTTTGTTTTTATATATATTTTTTTCATCGAAAACTAAAAAAAAACTCTAATTAAGGGAGCGTTTTAAACATATAAAATTGAAGGGGGGGGGGATGCATTCCTTTTTGTGTAATGAAAAAATAAATAAATAACTCAATGAATGTCTCAAAAAAATATGAACTTAATTATTATAAATTAATTCAAAATAAAAAAAAATTCCCTCTTTTACTCGATCAAATTTAACTCACACAATATACAGTTTATAGGATTATAAATGAATTTTGAAAAGTATATAGATAAACAAATTACCAATAAAAACTCCCTGCTTAGTTACTTTATTTATAAATTATTCATTGTATTTATTATAAATAAGGTTTACAAAAAAGTATCCATTAAATATAAAATCGTATTAAACAAATCAAAAATATCATTTATAGAGGAAAAAAAAACTTTTTACTTTCCTGATTTACAATGATGCTGAAAAATAATAATTTTTTGAACATTTTTTTTTTCTAAACAACATTGAAGAAGCATAAATAGAATTATACAATTTATAATAAATTAGGTGGGGAATAAATATTTTTAGCAAAAGGGTAAAAATTGTATTCTTTAAACATTTTTGGAATAAATGACATTTGACATGATTTTTGATATTTAAACAACAAAAAGACTCAATGCAATTTGAAAATCAGTAAATCTAGACAGTAAAAAAAATCAAAATGTCACTGTTTTTTAAAATAATATTTAAATTTGATCAAAAAATCAAATAGAAACAACTAAAATCCCATCTGGAATGTTTTATTTATTTATTCATTTATTGGTTATTTTTTTATTTTTTTTTAGTTGTTTTTTTTTTTTTTTTTTTTTTTTTTTTTTTTTTTTTTTTTTTTTTTTTTTTTTTTTTTTTTTTTTTTTTTTTTTTTTTTTTTGGGGGGGCATTATTATCAACTTTTTTTTCATGAAAAAGAATTTTAAAAATCATGTATCATTTATTTTATTTTTGATTACAAAAATGTTAAAAGTATTTGATTCCATTAATCCTCCAATATTAATTTATCACAAAAACAATTTTATTTTATATAAAGACTGGACTTAATATTAAAGTAAGTTACATAAGACCAAGTTCAGAAAATAAAATAGTATTCATAATAAAAACAATCAATCAATTCAGTCCCAAATCACATTAAAAATATGTCCAAATATCCTAGGATAAGTATATTTTCTTTTCTTTTCATTAAAAGTTTAAATTCAAGTTTCATTAAAATGCAAGGTCTTCCTTACCAATTTATCCCAAAATAGATGGTTACAAGCATTTATATATAACCAGTGTGGTTCATTATTGATCAGGCACTGTAGTTTTTATTTTGAAGAAATTATTTCCTGGTTTAAGCCAAATTTGAAAAAAATGTCTTGGTAGAAACCACAGTATTATAAAACACCTACCCTCTTTAATTCTAAATTAGATTGAAATAGTACAATAAGCATCAATTTTAAATTATTTTTAGTAAAGATTTTCATAGCAATGAAAGAGACTCGGGAATATATATGTATATCTAACCGTTTCTTCAATTCGGTTTTTCAAATGATATGTCTGTATCCATGTGGCTTTCTTTATTAATATTGCTTTAAAAATTTTCAATTGTGACAATTTAGGGTTTTCATATGAAAAATTAATTTGGATCAACCTGGTTTTTTACGAGGATTGTTGTGAAGTAAAAAAAAAATATGTCTGCATTTTTTAGCATTTTCAAATTGTTTTTCTTACTATTGGACAGTTCATTAATTTAAAGAATTTTGACAAATAGTTTTAGAGCATTTAAAAATTTGTCTGTACAACACAAAATTTTTATTTATTTATGACATCGATAAAAATCGTATATTTTTCGTTTATTTCGATTGACTTTCAAGACTTCTATTTCTGCTAAAAACATTTCTATAATTTTCTTATGTATGAAGAAAGACATGAAAACATATTATTAATAAATATTATTATTTATTTATTTTTTTAAATGGAGCCATTAAAATTTACAAAGAAGACATTTTCAATTCCAAATTTACAACAAATTCCAAACACGATTACGATTTTTATTTGTATTGAAAATAGGTTCACCGTTGGTCCAAAGTATTGAATTCCTGTCACAATTTTCAAGAAATAATTAATTAAATCTTTAAATTATTAGGAATATATGGTTGCTTACAAAAATGAAATAAAATTTCAAAAGTGGTGGGAATTTGTTTATTTAGATATTACTACTGACATTCTATTTCATTAGTTAAGGACTCCTAAATTAAACTAATGTATAAATATTTTTGCTGAAGATTGTCAAACATTTGCTGAATATTGAACAAAAATTGCCTATATGCAGCTATCAGGAATAAATTCATTGGTCCGTTAGATAAAGGGGAGAGTGGTAGTTTTGCTACTGAAATGGTCGGGGTTGGGTTTAAGACCACAAACCAATCTTTTTACCACCCAGGCCGTGTTTTACAGCTCTGTTTGTTGTTCCTAGCCAGTTAGTAAAACATTTATGAGCACTGTGGTCGCGGTTTTTGCGACCTTCCGAACGGATGATGAAGCGGTTAATGGAGGTCACAAATGGCTACTATAAACTTACCACCGCACAAAAAAGGGAATTTAGGGCTTCACCAAAGCGTTTTACCCGAAACAATAGCGGTTATCAAAAATCGAAATTAGGAAATCAAAAAATAGAAAACTGTTTGCATCGAAGATAGGAAAAAAAAAATACGATACTCAATAAACTTATTTTTAAAAAACATATTTAAGTATAATCTTGAATATCTGTTCACCTTAACAAGTCAGGCGGATGAATTATTATGCTTAACACAAATTGAATCAATAAGCACAAGCAATAATTGCTTAAATTTGTCTCTAGTAAACTATCTACTAAATGATAATAACTTAGCAGGCAATACATTTAAGCAAACCAAAATTTGGACATTATTATGAGCATTAACTAAGGAATGAATCTCCATAAAAAAAAGTTAATTTTTAAAAGAATTTTCCAATACACAAAATTCGTTAAATATAAAGGATGAATTTGTTTTAAAAACCATTAAAATATAATATTAGATGTCTTATTGAAATTCATTCTAGATCTGCTATTTATACAATATTTGGTCAATAAAAATGTAATTATTTTCAAAACTGATCAATTGGATTTTGAAGTAAATACAATTATTATCATGATTAAACTAATTTACAAAAAAAAAAAAAAAATAAAATTTAATAAAAAAACTTGTTTTTGACAATTGCCATAGACAAAAAAAAAAAAAAAAAAAAATGAATACTTCTATATCGTAAAAAAAATCTTTTTTTCCTATTGCACAATCCCATTTCGGCCACTCAAAAAATTTCAACTTACTGACCACCAACATCTATGAAATGTTTATTATTACGAGAAGTCATAATAAAAAAAATCATTTTGATTAATAGTTTCATGATCCACATTGATAAGGTAAAATTGCAATTTTATTGGGCGACAGTAAAATTTTTGGAGCTTCCAATATCATAATTTCAAATTTTTGGTGAATGTTAAACTAAACATAAAATAACGAAGGAACAAATTTAAAAAAAAAAATGACAAAAAAGTCTATTAAATTTAAAATAATCGAAAATTTTCCAACAGTTGCTAATTTTAGTTCAAACATTTCTATTTACTATACTTTCAGTATTTATCGTATTTACGACTGTGACAAAAATCTGTCTCTACTAAAATAATGGGTTCTAGACTATTAATTTAGTTCTAGAAGGAATCTTCTTTATTAAATCAAGTTGAAAGATGTTGGCATTAGATTGTTTGGAACACTACTTTTCACATTAAAAATTGTTAATGGCTATAAAATTTGAAGAAAATTTAAATGATGCTTTTCAAGAATATTTTCAATATATTTTTTAAAGTGGGTGTTATGATTACTACTCACGTTAGCTAACAACGTAAACCGAAAAGGAATCATGAGTACCAATAAAACAACAAAGAAAAAATCATCGTTACGAGCAACTAATATCAAAATAACTGTTGTACTATTTTTTTTGATAAGTATTCTATTTTGAACTCACGCCATGTTTAAATAACTAAGCCCGATCCACCGTGAACAATGACGGAGACGCCTGGATGTTCTTCCAGACAAAGGTTCTCCAGCAAGCCGTACTCCAGACTCCGCCTTTCTTCGCTGTCAGATCTGAAATGGGATGCTCCAGTGCCCTTCAAAAACCCTTGGCACCCTCGGCTTCACCCTTTGTGGCCGACGTCTTGGAGGCAAGCCGCCTGTGAAATTTCCTTAACCGTGGTGCTCACCAAATTTAATATAGCTGATGGAAACTGGGTTCTCCCAAGTTGAAAATATTACCAATTTTCGAACAAATTTCCTCGTTATACTTCGATAAAGGGTCCTGGGTTATTAAACTATTCGGCCGAAATTGCTTAGACTGTTTCAAAATTTCAAGACGTCTTAGTGAGATCCATCAGATATTAAATTTAATATTTGATAGAACGTTAAAATCAACATGCACTGAACATTATTCAAAATAAAAACTTGCAATTGAAATTAGAATAGAAAATTTCGTTATTCTTAAATGAGCAATAAAAATTATTAAATTTCTTTTTTTTTTTTTTTATTTTAGAAAAAATCTGTCAAAAACATAAATCAAAAACTTCAAACTGAATTACGTTTATTTCAATATTTTATTTTTGACATAACAAAGCAAAAGAAAACATTTCAGAAGCATGATATATTTTAGGATTTTCCAAAAATATCACATTCTATAGACAATTACCCAATAAAAACAAAAGATAAGAAATCGTGTATTTACTGTTTCAAAATTCTTTTTTTTATTTATAAAAAAACGGATGATATTCATATTTACATGGGTATGCAAGAAAAATAAACTATTCAAAATAAGTTTACAAAAAAAAAATTCCATTCAGTAAAGTTAAATGAAGTTGGACTCGTGAAATTAATAAATGATCTCATGAATAACAAAATCCAAATCAGTGAGTATCGATTTCTTTGACATATTTTTTCTATATATAACCAAATCCAATCCATTGTATCATCTACAAGCTAAATTAAATTTTATTTTGTCCCTTCTGATCGAAATTAACTATCTAAAATTTTCTAAAACCTTCACACAAGTCTAGCAATACCTTCGTAGCTAAGAAGTATTATAAACAATATGATATAAAAATATCTTTTCAGAACCAAAAATATTATATAAATTATAATTAGGTTTTGTTTTAATCTATTCTTGAATACTTTCAGAACTATCAAAAATACACTTTCGAAATTTTTTTTTTTTACTCAATAAAGTAAAACAAATTATACATTGATATACATCAATATAACTATTACAAAATGTATTAAAAGAGAGAGGTAATTTTCATTTAGAAAATAAATCCAGTACTGTTAGTACTCATGATGTTAATATTCAAACCAAATTAAAAAAAATGTTTTTGTTTTTTTGTCATATAAATAAAAAATGCAAGTTTTGACTATTAAAATTCTTGTGATAAATTTATTTTCATAATTGGCCAGTTTCCATTATCAATTTTGTCTTCAGAACAAAAAATTTAAAATTTAAATAAATATAAAGGACATTTCTAAAAAAAAAAAACTAATGTTCATTAATTTTAAATTTTTAAAAAATCTGGAATGTATACAATAATAATTGAGGGGCAACATTTTTTTCATGAATTAGAGTCGTATTTCTGTTCAGTCTAATTTCTAAAGAACGTTCAATCAGCTAAGCAAACTTAAAAATTTCGACCTATAAATTTCATATATATAACAATGTAAGATGGAGAATTATTCAATTTATGAAAAATATTTTTAGTACAAAATTAATAGAAAATATTGGGCTTCTGAGGCTGAATTGATTACCACAATGAAAGAACAGCAAGCCATAAATATTAGATTGTCTTCTACTCACAAATTTCTTGATTTATCCATGTTTCATAGAAGTTTTCAATATTGTAACAATTGGAAAAATCATTTAAATAAAAATATTGTTTATTAATATAAACTAGAATCTATATAGAAAAAGAATAATCGAATTACACAGCTTTACTTGATTCAAACCCAACAGGGAGTATTTCACAAAAATAATTTTCCCTTTTAAAATTCGTTCAAACATTCAAATAACGGAAATTTAATTTCGTTTAGCGTTACGTGGGGGAATACATTTATTATTCCTGGTACTAATTAACTCCCAGTGGTAATTACCGCCGATGTATTCGAATTTCGTATTCATTTTCCATGTAAGAGGGCTGAAAATTACAAATTGGAATTCCGTGAATAATGTCAGAAAATTTAATTTCAACATAACAAAATAAGATCCATCCTCATATAATTGTATAAAAAAATTAATCTACTGTTATCAGAATTTTTATTTATTTTATGTTATCTATAATTCTATACGGATTTTATTTTAGTTAATTACATATTTTTTTACCGCTAAATTAGGTTGAGAACCTAAGATACAAGGAGTCCTTGTAAAGATAAGTTTTTTTTTTTAAAAAGTATACAGATATTATCCACAGTATAGTTGATAATCGTTTCTAAATTAGATACAAATCTCCTGAAAATTCTAGTTTGATTGCGAGGAAATAGTACCGGATAAAAAATGTATTGTGATACAAAATTAAATATATTTCTAGCATGTAATACACATATATATAAACCCAAATATATTAAAAAATATAAATCACTTTAATCATCTTTTATTTTACTATATATTTTTAAAAATCTAAATTATAAGGTTTCGAGGATAAATCTCATAGTTTGATTCTTTAACTTGAAAGAATCAGATTTTTTGTTTTTAAATACTTGCCTTCTTTATGGTTGGTTAAAAAAGAAATAATAGTCATATGAACTTGTTAAAATGAAAGTGATGTAAGTGCAGTTTTAAATTTAGGTTTAGTATTTTAAAAAAATATATTAATTTAGGTTTAAACTACCTAAAAGTTACATCAAAACTACCAAAAGAAAAAATCTTTACAAATTTGTATATTAGGTTGTTTCAATACCTCCTCAATTTTCATTGAAATTAAAAACTTTTGATGTATTACTGTTGGAATTTTCGCCACTTTCTAATTTAAACAATTGTTAAGAGTTCTAAAGGTATGGACTTACACCACTTTCATTTCAATGGGAAAAAAATGCTTATTTGATGGCTTAGTGATACCTTGTAATAAATTTAGATTAAACTTGCTGAATATTTTAGTCATGCTCCGAGGAAATAGTACTGGATAAAAAACTTCAAATGATACATTTATAAATACATTTATACTACGAAATATATAATAACTTATTACAAGAAAAATAAATAAAAAAGCTCAATGAATATCATTCTTTTAACAAAATATATTTTTATTTAATCACAAAAAAATTGTGGACAAATCACAAAATTTGTATATATAACTAAGGATTGAAATTTTAATTTTTAAATACTTGCCTTTTTCTTGACTAACCTAAGAAAAAAAGGTAAAAAAAAAAAATTGCTGTGTGCTGGTTAACATGAAAGTGATATATGCATATAGTTTTGAATTCGAGTTTTTGGATATATTGCAAAAAAAAAAAAAAAAAAAATATATATATATATATATATATATATATATAAGTGATTTATATATCAACTACGTAAAAGTTATCCTAAAACTGTCCCCTATAGTTGCCTTAAAATTTTTTTTAAATTTTTGTTATTAATTATTATGATCAGAATTTTCATTACCTCATAAATTAAACAATAATGGAGGGTTATAAAGTTATGGACATACACAACTTTCATTCCAACGGGCACATATACACTTACAAAAAAATGCTTAGATGACGATTTTGTGATGATTCTAATCTCCAGACATATTGCTGACCATTAAAATCCCCCACCACTATTTGGTCTATGGCCGGGAAAATTAAGGTGTTTACCCTGAGAGGGTTTCTCCTGGGAACTTTTAATGATTCGACTTAATCTCAATCGCCGTGATGCGTTGGTTACCCAACCGAGACGGTGGTGAGAAATGAAACGGAAAACGGGATTGGTCCGTTGCTCTGGAATCCAGGCAAGACCAGGGGCGGCAGGAATGCACGTCACATACGCAGCACGTATCCCAGGGTCTACTTGTTTTTAAACAAAAAAATTTTTTTTACCGAATACTTGGATATTACGATTCATAAAAAATTAATATAGTAGTATTTTTTCCTTTAAAAAAATTTCAAAATCTAAAATTTGAATCATGGAATAAGACAACCTTTAGAAAACAAAAATCCACATATATTTTACTTAATTGCATTCGACATTGAAATAATCAAATACGGATTTTTTTTTTTTTTTTTTTTTTTTTTTTTTTTTTTTTTTTTTTTCAACAGGAAAATATACTACTAAAATCACCTTGATGAAACTTTTAACACATATTTAAAAATCTTAACGGGTGAAAATTCTTGTTTAGAGAAATATCAAATTGGGATTCCCCTATTTGTATTTTTATTATTTAAACATTTGTTTAAGATCACTTGCTACTATTCTCTACTACACACAGAACTTTAATATTTAAATAATATAGCATACCGTAGTTGCCTTAAGTTCATTATAGATGTAAAAATACAATATTAATAATTTTTACATGGGAAACAAGTTTAGACAAATGTTAGATATGTTGTAAAATATGAAATCGTCTGTGATCAACTATTTTCGAAGTAAAATTATGTTATCATTTCACATCCAAATTGGGAGATGAGAAGGTATAACGTGTTCCTAGCCCAGTAGTGAATTACACATTCAATAATTTTTCTAGTTCATTAGAAAGTTGGAAGGAAAAGTTTAAGTTTGCAAGACAATGTTAAGTTAAAAAAAAATGTGTTCAGCTCAAAATATCCAGACACATATAAAAATTATTAGAATAGCAAACCTAAACTATGTACTACTTAATATTTTTATTTTATAAGGAATAATTTAATAAACATTATATATTAAGAGTACAAAATCAATTTTATAAATTATTTAATATAGTTGTTTATGATAATAGTTTTATTGTAAAAGAGCAAATTGGCTCTATAGTGTTAATCCAAATTTTGCTATAGATTTAGTTGCTGGTTGATCACTCCGAAACAAAATCTATAACATTGAAATTTGCAAAATCAAATATTTATCTAGTTATGTATAAATATACTCTGAATATTTTTATGTTGTACCAACCAAATAGAAAAAAAAAGTATCAAAATTTTTGAGCCATTCCTATCAAAACCATAGAGCGAAACGACTGATCGAAAATATTGTGCCTGAATTTGATGTTATGATTTTTGAAATTTTTTTCTAATTCAAAGTAACTTCAAATTGGTTTCTTTATAATATTCATC
Source organism: Euschistus heros (assembly GCA_003667255.2). Lineage (NCBI taxonomy): Eukaryota > Metazoa > Arthropoda > Insecta > Hemiptera > Pentatomidae > Euschistus > Euschistus heros. The sequence continues at coordinate 75,190 of RCWM02000763.1, forward strand.
GCTTGTTGGTTTGTATAGGAATAGTCTCAAAACGATAGTAGCAATCGAAATTATGCGATAAAAATTGTTTTAAATGTGCTGTGTATGAAGAATTAGTGTATTCATAAATTTAACTTTTACTTAATGGTATTTTTTATTATTTAAGTATCATTTTATTGTTAATGAAGGGATGACGGAACGACTAACTCTTGTCTGAAATTATTTTTCTTGAAATTTAAGTTGTTCAGTCAACAAATTATATTTGGTTATTTCTGTTGAAAAAAAAAAATTTGAATCATTATAGAAAATCGTTAAAATAAAAACTCTGAACAGACTTGGTCGATTTGTCATCTTTGTACACAATTTCAAATTGGCATATTAATTGTTAATTTTCTCACAATCATGATGTTTATGGCGAGACGCATCGTCAAAATTTTGACAAAAATATGTTGTACATCATAAAGTGAAATTTTCAGATCATTTAACGGCGGAATACAATAACACCTGTCTCGAACCTAATGCGTCGCGTTATGGGGATCTTGTGAGGCAAAAGATATGTTTGATTTTTGTAATTGAGTCTGTTACCGAATGTAGAACAATGGAAACGTCCCTTCAGAGAAACTGCTTGAATATATTCCGACTGAATAATTAGTAGGTCCAATTGGTTAATTACGCAGTACAAGTTTAATTTGTAGCGATAATGTAATTTGGAGGACAGCGCATTCTGTCCGCGGCAGTCCAAACTTCACCATCCCAGATAACTCTAAATTTCGATCCCAATTTAAAACCAGAAGAACGGACCCAATTACAAATAATCACTGTTCAATTGTTTTTACCTAAATTTGTTAAAATACCGATATATTACTTTATTGTAAGGTTTTATTAAAAATTTATCGATATATAATTTCTTTTAATTTCTATTAACAATTAAATTTCATTTTAAACTAGATTTAAGGTCCATTTTATTTGTACAATAAATTGTCGTCAGGCTGTAAATTGTTAAATAAACTGTTCAAATTTAATATGTAAAAAAAATGTATATCAAATATTTTCAGATTCGACTGATGTTCCTGGTATTTTTCTAATCACTCCATTGTTAATTTGATTTGTTTAGAAATGTCTGTTTTCAAATATGGAATATTGTTCAGATTAAATAAAATTATAGTTTGGCAATATATGTGTTTGATTTATTTTTTTAATATATACCTTTCATACTTACAGGTAATGATTATTTTAAATTATTCATATAACACTTTATAATAGTATTTAAAATTATAAATAATTTATATATGAAAACCTATCAATTATTTTTCCATACTTAATTACACAGGTATAAAGTATACTAATTAATTTTTAGCATGCCTATAATTAGACCCATTTCGACATAGCTGAGAATGTTCCCAATTATGTCAAAAAATGAATCGAAATTCTACAAGTAAATACTTTAGCATAAATCTTATAACTATTGACTCATAATAGTAATAATAATCATAATAAACTATATACTCAATCAAACCCACTTTTTTCTCAAATTGCTAATAATTCAAACTCAAATAAGATTTCATGGGATCTTCTAAAATAAATTTTTAAATATCTAATTTCTCTAAAAGTGTTACAATGACACTAGATTCATAATTTCCTACATCTACAATGCATTTCGTCATATGTAGTCTTAAATTTTCATTTTACTTTCTAAAATCAACTAGATTAGAAATTTCAATTTTGGTCATATTTGGTTACAATAAACATTCATTAGTCATATTAAATGTAGTTATTTTTTAGGCTTAATTTTAGTTTATTCTAATATGAAAACTTTGTATTCCTTAAAACTCAATTTATAAATGAGCTGGTACTTTTGTGAACTATTGAATAATATACTGACAGCCGAAAAATTCCACCCAATTTTATTCATTTTCTCGGCTTAAAGTTTCATTATTTTTTATGTGCTTACATCACGTAATACTTTCAACAGGCACATGGAACGTGTTGGGATTATTACAAATATAAAGTTAAGAAATTAAAAGTTAGTAAGATTTATGACGGTTTTGCATTATCTGTGTAATATCTTTCCAAAATCTATACAAAATTATATCAGAACTGTCTATACGCCATCAAGACGTAATTTAAGCAAGGGGCGAATGTAAACCTTATTAATTTAAAATTAAAGTAGCTTGGTAATATGTCTAAATAATGCTGCATTTTATTTGATTAATAATTTTCGTAATCCTAATACATCTTATATGCTCTGCGTAAAGCATTTTGGGATGTAAATACCAAAAAATGAATCACTATACCGTGCAGTTATAGAAAAAATACAAACTAAAAAAAAAAAAAAAAGTTATTTATTTATTAAATTTTGTTATCATAAAAATGATGACTTTAGCCCTTTTGCCCAAACACCAGTGATATAATGTAATGAAACATATTATGGATCACAGTCACAAAATAGTCATTTATAAGGTTCTTTTCACATTAAAAATACATCCAATGTATTCCTTCAAAATTATACCATCTTAAATGCTATAAAAAATTAATAACTTAATTTTTGAGAAGCAATTTTTGAGCGTTCAAAACCTGAAGTATAGTTTGATTCTGGTCCATATCAGAAATTAAATATCCTCTGCACCCAAGACAAACCTTATTTTGTGCTCAGTAGTAGTGATTTACAACTAACAAGGGGACGTTTGCAGTTGTAACTCACAGATTTGAATGCCGATTTTTGTGTGGGTAGTAGGGACCTATAATAGTGCAAAACTAGAGTTATAGCCGCCAATGGGCATAAGGAGCCGAGAAAAAAAATAAAATATGAAAATCACGTTTTATTTTTTTTCTTAGCTCTTAATCAAGATAGAGAAATGATTATTTCACGTCCAATTGCAGTTGTATATGTTATTATTTAGGGTGCTCAAAAACTCCAAAAAAATGACAAAATGCAATGGAAATCCGCTGTAAATCAGTGGAAACTTTTTTTCATGAGCAACTGACCTCACATTTCGATTTAACGCACCATAAAACCCTTATATGTGAAATTTCATCAAAATCAAAAAATATTAATTTTTTACCCCTTTCGAGGAGGTTCAAATTTTAAAGTTGAGATTTCATCCACAATTTCTACCGGCCACAACAACTGCTGTGTTCAACCGATTAAAATAGTAATAGAATCACAAGAATCGGCATACATTCTGCTTTTTATCCATGCATAATACATTGGATTTACTCCAGATTTTAGTGGACAAAAACTGATGTGAATGAAAAAATCCGAGGTCAGCTATAACTTGAGATATCTCAATAAGGGAAAATCCTGCGACCTCCGGATTTGGGCTAAACTATGCAGTTTTACGTCTTCTAGATGACCTTAAAATTTAGTCTTAATCGGTGGCGAAATATGTGAGATAGCGCAAATTATTTACATTTCTTCAGAAATTGACAGCCCCTTGCCTACTAAAATCCTACACAATTTTAAAGGTAAAAAAAAATTATTTTTGAATTCGACAAAATTAAGTTTCTACATTTTTTTTGAGATGAGGAATTTGAAGGTAATATCAATTTTTAGTTTAAAAATTTTCCTCACCTATATTATATAAATAAGACGTTTTAAAATGACATATTTTAATTTCAAATTGCATAGAAATCCTAAGATTGATGAATAATAAAATCTTAATATCAGGTTTTGGTTAAAAAAAATTATTTTTTTTTTTTTAATTGGACTTATTTGAAATTTATCTTGTAAAAACTAAAATAATAATAGAAATAGATCATTTTAAAACGTCTTATCTATATAATGTAGGTGAGGAAAACTTTTAAACTAAAAATCGATATTATTTTCAAATTCCTCATCTCAAAAAACATGTAGAAACTTAATTTTGTCTAAATCAAAAATAATTTTTTTTTACCTTTAAAATTGTGTAGGATTTTAATAGGCAAGGAAGGGGCTGTCAATTTCTGAAGAAATGAAATAATTTGCGCTATCTCACATATTTCACCACCGATTAAAACGAAATTTTAAGGTCATTTAGAAGCCGTAAAACTGCATAGTTCAGTCTAAATTCGAAGGTCGCTGGATTTTCCCTTATTGAGATATCTCAAGTTATAGCTGACCTCGGATTTTTTCATTCACATCAGTATTTGTCCACTAAAATCTGGAGTAAATCCAATGTATTATGCATGGATAAAAAGCAGAATGTATGCCGATTCTTGTGATTCTATTACTATTTTAATCGGTTGAACACAGCAGTTGTTGTGGCCGGTAGAAATTGTAGATGAAATCTCAACTATAAAATTTGAACCTCTTCGAAAGGGGTAAAAAATTAATATTTTTTGAATTTGATGAAATTTCACATATAAGGGTTTTATGGTGCGTTAAATCGAAATGTGAGGTCAGTTGCTCATGAAAAAAAGTTTCCACTGATTTACAGCGGATTTCCTTTGAATTTTGTCATTTTTTTGGAGTTTTTGAGCACCCTAAAGCCAGGTAGTGTCTTGAGCATAACAAAATTATTTTTATTATAAATAACATACACAACTGCAATTGGACGTGAAATAATCATTTCTCTATCTTGATTAAGAGCTAAGAAAAAAAATAAAACGTGATTTTCATATTTTATTTTTTTTCTCGGCTTCTTATGCCCATTGGCGGCTATAACTCCAGTTTTGCACTATTATAGGTCCCTACTACCTACACAAAAATCGGCATTCAAATCTGTGAGTTACAACTGCAAACGTCCCCTTGTAAGATACTTAGAATAAGTCCTGCTACATTCACCCTTCTTTTATGCAAGTTTTTGAAAAATGTATCAAAAAATCATTTTCAAAGAGAGGACATTATTAAAGACCATCGGATAAAATAATTTGAAAAAAAATGTATTAATTAATAATTTATCCAAATCCACTCGTTCCTTAACTTGCTTCCAATTCCATTCCTGCCAATCTTCCGAGGCGCCTGAAAAGAAGATGGCCTACTTCTATTGTAGAACTTTCAATAGAGTGCTACCATTGCGTAGTCCCTCTACAAATCTTTGTCATGTCATTACTCTGCGCTGTAATTACGGCATATTTGCTGGATGTATTTTTGTAATTTATAGTAAAAATAAACTGATAAATAAATTTTAAAAAAATAATATTTTAGTATTATTATCCAACAGACTAGAATGACAAGGAACTGACCGTATTCAACTTCTTCAGCATTTACTAGACAAACGTTCAAAACAACCGATTAATTATTAAAGACTCATTTACATTAAAGTGATTATACCTATTTGGACTTAAGAAGTTAATGATTTGGGTTCCACTAAACCATCCAATTCAGCTTGAATCCATTCCTTACAATTAAAAATCCTATGAAAAATACTCAATGCTCCTTATTTTGTAACCAATAAACTTATCCATAAAGATGTTAATGTTTCATATGTTCCTGATTTAACCCAAAGCAGATACCCATCCTTTTAAAGTAGACTCCATGTCTACTCAAATCCACTAGTCTCTCAACTTGTGTCCCACTCCATTCTTGAAAACCCTCCGAGGCGTATGAAAAGAAAATGGCCAAGAAACCTAGAGTAAAACAGTTATTGAACTTCTAAGTTTATTATCAGTAAACAATGATCCCTTCATTGCCTCCCAGACACTCCAATCCCATATCCTAAAAAATTCAAGGTGTCTAAAATGGAGAATCAAAATAAACCCAAAAAAATCTCACCAAATAACCTTTACCCTTCGTCGTAAACCTACGACTTCTAGTCCTACAGTATCCTTCAATGATATTCCACTAATTCTTGATGAACAGATCCACTACCAAGGACTCCTCTTGGACAAACGTCTTACTTGGAATCCACATACAAGACTAAAGCGAGAAACTGTTAGTCGTAACAGACTACTTCAACATTTACTAGACAAACGATCAAAGCTCCCAATTCATTACAAAAGACTTATTTACATGACTATTATTAGACCTATTTGGAAGTAAGGAGTTGAGCTTGTGGCTTTACTAAACCATCCAATTCATCTCGTATCCAATCCATACAATCCAAAATCCTTCGAAAAATCCTAAGTGTTCGATATGTTTCTGAGTTAGCCCAACCAGATACCTATCCTTTCATCGTAAGCTCCACAACCACTCAAATCCATTAGTTTCTCAACTTGCTTCCCTCTCCATTCCTGATAATCCTCCGAGGCGTCTGAAAAGAAGCTGGCCTAGAGATCTTCTAGTATAGAATTTTTATTGAAGTGCTACTGATGAGTAGTTCTTTTCAAGTTTTGACATGTTATTGTAATCGTTATCAGCTCATTTACTTAATATATATATTTGTAAAGTTATTGATAAATTGATATATAAAAGAAAAAAAAAGAAGTTCTAATGATAAGCAGTTCTTGACGAGTTATTAACATGCCATTGTAATCACTATCCGCACATTCACAATCACACATTCATCCGCACATGTATTTGTGGTATGCAGTTGTCAATATCAATACAAATTAAAAAAATATATATATATATTATTACTCATTTTAATTTTCTGTTTATTATATCTAATACTGAAATCATATTAAAAATAAAGATGTTCCCGGCTTAAGTACCGACTATAGTGCATCAGGTAAGCTCCAATCGACCGGTTGAGACAACTTTCTTTATGACAGTAATTAACAGTAATTGTGCAATCAGTAGAACGATTTGTTAGGAGCCGCTGGGAAAATTAGCAACTATCTAGGGCTATCACTAACCCCCTGCAAAAATGGGTTCCCTTCAACTCCACTAACTCTCTTAACTAAACTCTCATTGGTTCAATGATTCGGAAAACTAGATCTCATCTCGAGAAACCACTATCCTCCCAACTACTTTGTCTACTCAGATATTTCTTAGGCTGGAAGGGTGAGAAGAAGACGTGTGGGTGATTGAATAGTGGGCATCTCAACTTTTGAACATTGGGATGACGAGTTCGATCCCCGCTAGCTATTAGATTAAGTTTAAAATATATTTACACCAATCCTATAGGCCTTTCACAAAGAACAAATTAAACTAGATCTAAGAAAAAAATGGTCTACTTTAGGACTCTTATGACCTGATAATCGCCATCTTCTCTACTCTGATTCTCAGAGTATAAAGAATAAAGGAAATCTTTGCGGCGGACCACCTTACACGGAAGAACTGTTTATGTTAAAACCATCATGACAGCTACTTTAAGTCATTTAATGTCCACTTAACTTTTCTTTTTGAAACTAAGCCACTATTATACATATTGACTTTTGTTATATTACTATCCGACGATGAAATATGGTGTAACGATATTTTACCGATTTTGGACTTCCCGGATCCTTCAATGCTCCAGAAATAACATTCTGATATCAACATCCATTTATTCAAGCTCAGCACTAATTTAGTGTATCAATACTGATTGAAGTCTTTGAAACATTATAAACTATGAAATTTTCATTTCAAAACATAATATAAATGCTTTTTCTTTAACCACAATGCTCCTCTTACTTGTTCCACATTCAATTGAATTAAGTTTCTAGCAATCGATTTCAGTTTTCAATCTATCAATATTTGATCAAGTAAGCTCAAGGACTTAGATGATAATAAAAACAAAAAAAAGCTAAAATAAGCTAAAGCTAACAGAGCATATAATGATGATATAGTAGTCTTTTGAAGCAAGCAAGGTGACGTTACATAACGTAAAGAAAATCGCTGAAACGCACACAAAAAGCAGCATATTGGTCTAAAAGTAAATAAAGACAAACTACTGATTGAAAAGACTGAAACCGAAATATCCTCCTGATTGACAAATGCTATGTAGATATAAAATCATTACAGATTCAAATACCTCGAGTCTACCATAATCCTTCAGCTATCTTAAAAACCATTAAATCATAGCAGCTCCCCAAATAGTATCCTTAAGGACTAAGACTAATATGTATGTGGCCAAGGATGTCCTTCCACCATCTTATAATAGTATCCTTAAAGACGAAAACTAATAAAATGATTAAATCCTGAAAGATTACAAAAAATAGTATTCTTATGAACGTAAACAAATTTTTTGGGAACTAAGAGTGGCTAAAGATGTCCTTCGGCCGTCAAAAATAGTCAGATCCCATCATATGTGAAAAAACAGTATCCTTTTGGGCGTAAGTGTATAACACATAACAATAAATAAATTAAATAAATAATTACAGTGTAGTATACACACATGTATATAACCTTAATAGGGTTGTTAATTACATTGTCTGATACCTACAAATCAGGACAAACTGTCGAGAGGAAACCCTTCATAATAATATTAAATGAAATATGTAAATAAATCTGACAAATATATATTCAACCTTTCAGGACCGGGATACTAAGAATGTGGAGAAAGAAAATCTCAAGACAAAGTATTGAAATCCCACATTTTAACAAGGTAGTGGAAGTTTTTGGGGGTGTATCAGTTCTTTCGGTGTAGGTATTTCTTGACATAAAGGGGAAAAATTTAAAACAATCAGCTTGGGCATGGATGCAGTTGTATGTTTCAACAAGACAATGATACAAAACATACAGCTAAGAAGGTTAAAAAGTGGCTGTTCCATAATGTCCTAATACAACTCGAAGCATTTCCACAACAATCAGACCTGATTTCTATAGACTATTTATGTGATGAACAAGGAAAAGGAGTAATAAATCACAGCACCGGAAGCAAGGAAGAACTTAAATCTACAGACAAAATAAAATACCATAAACAATGAGGCCGCTGAGAAAATCGTCTGAGCATGAAAAATAAATGTCTTGAAATGTTAAAGGCTCAAGAAAGACCCAAAATTTATTAGAATTGAAGCATGTTATCGATTTATAACTGTTTTTGAAGGTGTATGGAAACTTTTTTGACATACTGAAATATGTTATGCATATATAGGTCATTATCCCATTAACAAAAATCGCTTTTAACAAAATGCCGGGAAGGTTTGTCCCTCACAGTTCAGTTTAAAATATGTTATGGATAGGTCTTAGATGATGAGATTCTTCACGTGTTTCCAATATCCATTTAATGACTCTTTCTAATTAATTAATTTATCCTAGTTTTCTAACTCCCTAGACATGTCACAAATCAGTTTAACAAAGTTCATCGTAATTTTATAGCAAATTAATAGACTAATAAATTGAAATTGACAAATCGTTTGATTATGCTGTAATAACAGATAATCTTGGACTATAGCCAATTCATCCATTTCTTACATTTATATGATTATAATATATATATGCCTGTCACATGGGTGAAACCTATCTACCTAAACAATAATTAAATCTTGAGCTGGTGGCTAGGAGAAGGGATTTTTTGCTTTGTCTAAAGATTGGAGGTAACAAAACTCACTACAATGACGTCAGCCAGGTATTGAGTTATCAAAGTTAATTTTTGTGTTTTAAATTTTCCGTTGTCTATCTCCCTAGACAATCATCTAAACCATTTTACATTCCAAGACCTCTGATTCTACCTTCCCAAACCACGATCTAACTTCCTAGATATAATCATTTTGAGCTTAATCGATATATCAGTAACTATTATTGACTATGAGTGCCCACGTTTACGTGTTGTCTAAGAGTTCAATTAAAAGCATAACTGGAAAAATTCAATGTAAAGATTAAACAGGAAAAGATTAAACTCTTTTGCGGAGCAAAATAATGAGATCGAATATTGCACATTTGTTTAATATTATAAAATATTATTTATTCATACTTGTCAAAAAAAATATACAATAGAATTGACAATATTTCCTAAATTGTTATATTAAAACATAGTCAATATTATATGGGTGTACGGAAACTTTTTTGAGGCACTGTATGTATTCTAATGCGTATGAAATGATTTTGTAGTATTACCAAGTTCTGGGAATAGGTCCACACAAGCAAAGAGACTCTCGATATAATGTTAATGTAGGAAGGAACAGAGAAATTGAATTAAGAGGATCAATGAGGTTGATCCAACACCTACGCACGAAACTAATTCCTTAGCTCTCTATCATGTGATGTAGCTCCAGAGCCATTGATTTTCATATTTTATATTTTATAAGCAGGAGTAGTAAAACTATTCAATAAATTATATATTAGGGCCATTAAGGTACTATAGGTTAAGTAGCTGGGTCATCTCAGTTCTTATCAGCGGAGGAGTGATTTAGTTTATTAATTCGGAGCAGAAACTTAAACAGAATTTGATGTATGCCCCGGAAGGTCCTAAGCCGACACACCCGTGATGGATGGCTGTTTCGGTTTGTGATTACCTTATGCTTAGCCCATGAGCTGACCGAAAACACCAACGAACTCGTGTCAACAACAGCTAATAAGTTCTAAGTCCTTGCACGTAAGCTCGGTTTTAGGGGACTTGGGAGAAGGATTTGAAAACTTGCTTGTAAATCCTCATTGTCCAAAAATTAATTTGTCGATTTACCATTGGCTCAAGCTTTCATCATTGAAAACTCCTATGATCAGTTATTAAACATGCATATAAAAAAGAATTGATTTAGTACTAATGCAAAATGAATTTAATTTTATTTGTTTTACATTTCTTAAAAACTCTGTTCTGATATTGTTGCATATTTTAATATGCTCATTAAATGATATGTTCGATATTAATAAATTAACAATAGGTGCTTCATTCTCAATACTATTGAAACGAAAAATAATCTTTATTTAAGAATATTTCTTCCCTAAGAATAACAACAAGTGACAAATAATGATACAATTGCCTGGCTTTGACAATTTAAAATAATAATCTTAAATATTTTATACAAATCTCAGTGCACATTCTATCACTCACACATACAAAGAATGATAAATTTATTTTATTTATTATTTTAAATACTATTTATTGGTATCTACGAAGGATTTTCGATTGTAAGGATTAGATATGAGAAGAGTTTGAAGGTTTATTTGAGCCCCAGTGCTCACCTCCGTACGTCCAAACAGGTCTAATTACTGTCACGTAGAAAAGTCTTTTGTAAATCATTGGAAGATTTGAACGCTTGTTTAGTAAATGTTGGAGTAGTCGAAAACAACGGGCAGTTTCTTGTCTTCAAGGTCTGGTAGGAGGATTTCAAGTACAGTAAATCTCGCTAGTCCGGACACTCTAGTAATCCAAAATAGAAAATAAACGGAACTTTTTTTTAATTTTACATATTTGCATATAATAAAAAAAATCTATTAATTGGCTGTTTTCAAATGAATAAGAAAATATATGTAATTAAATAAATCAGGACAAAGAACTTTATTAAGTTTTTGTTAAATGCTTCAAAAACGTTTAATTTTAAAAATGCAATAACTTTTAGCTGCTGGTATTACACAATATACAACTTCAGAGTAAATGACTGATTCATCGCAACAAATACTATCTTCATTAAAATAAATATAATCAGAATTATTCGCTTATCCGAACACCTTCTAGAAAAAATTAGTTCGGATTAGCAAGATTCCACTGTAACTTGTTTATCCAGATGGAGTACTAGGTAGTAGATCTGTTCAACGGGGATCAGTAGAACATTATTAGAGCATACTGTAGGATTTGTTTGGGTTTATTTTAATTCTCCATTTTTGAAACATCCATTAATATTTGTGATATGATATTCCAGAAATAATAAAAAATAAATCAGAATACAAATTTTTATCATATTTACATTTTACATTTCACATTTACTCGGAAGATTGATGATTGAGGAGATGGATATAGAAATGATTTTTAAATCTCCCAACGATTATAGGAATGCATGATTGCATGAATAAAACAATTCCATCGAATTTTAGATAAATATTAAATGCTGCTGGTATTACACAATATACAACTTCATAGTAAATGACTGATTCATCGCAACAAATACTATCTTCATTAATATAAACATAATATTATTGATAATTATAATAATTAATAACACACCAATAGATTTTTCATTATTAAACATAGTCTATAATAAAAAGTAATTAATTAAACCAATGAAGATATCAATAACTACTTTTATTTTCAATATTCACGATTTAATTATGCCCTTTTATTATATTTATACAAATATAATATAATATATTAGTTACGGCCTTTTCACAGAATAAGATTAATTTGTTTTGTTCGTTATTTATTTTACTTGTTTAATTTGAATTTCATTCTTTCAGTTTAATTTACATTAATTTAATGAATTTGAATTCCAATGGAAAGTATTCGTTCGTAGAAAATTAAATAAAATACTGTAGCACGTAACAGGAAATCGAAGGCAAGAGGAAAGAACGATCATATTAACATTATTTAAAAACTGCAGAATTTTAAATATGGCGTTATGTATATGATCATAACCAGATATCTTGCGTTTTATCCCTTAATAACTTCAGAACGATTTTTAATAACTTCTTTCTTGCCAATTCAATCATCAAATATTCATGACTTTAGTTACAAGCTATCTTTCTTCGGTCTGAAATCTTAAATTGGTTAAAATGGACTATGAATGTTTTTTCCCGTGACCCTTCTATTGTTGTAGAGAAAATATTTAATGAATATTATAAATGTATAACAGTTAATAAGAGCACAACATATTAAAACATGAATTACTAATCTGATAAAGACAAATTTACATAAAATTCTACACAAAATCTGTCATTAGTTTTATATATATTTTTTCATTGATGAATACTAATTCGGGTTTTTTCCTTTAATACCACCGTTTCTTCTGGTACTAGATACGCCGGGATCAAACGAACCTTTTAACTGTTATTTATAGTACCAATAACAGTTACTTTTAGTACATAAGATTATATAAAAGTCATGTGTAAGTAACAAAATTTTTCAATTCGATTTTCGATTGCCAGTACCGGTACCTCAGTTAAAAAATAAATCTCTATTATATAAAATTATCGACTTTTGAATTTAAAAAAATTCCAAACCTTATGGAAATACAAAAATAATCCAACAAATAAGACAGCAGAAAATAGCATTTATTATCCATAACATAAAATCTAATTAACATAAAAGTTTATTATAGTTCTAAAAATGTACAAAAACTATTTCATTTTATAAACTTATATTAAAAAAGATAAATATTCCTTCTTTTTTCTTGGCTCTTAATTTTTCGTTTATTGAAATTTACAAAGTACAAAATATATACATCAAGTAAATGTGTTGATAACGATTACAATAACATGTCAAAACTTGAAAAGAACTACTCATCAGTAGCACTTTAATAAAACTTCTACAATAGAAGGTCTCTATTTTTTTCAGAAACCTCGGAAGATTATCGGGAATGGAGTGAGAGGCAAGTTGAGAAACTAGTGGATCTATGAATTTGAGTAGTTATGGAGTTTAATATGAAAGGGTAGGTATCTGGTTTGGGCTAAATCAGCAACATATGGAACATTAAGATCTTTATGGATAAGTTTATTGGTGACAAAGTAGGGAGCATTGAGTATTTTTCGAAGGATTTTGGATTGTAAGGATTGAATAGGAGATGAATGTGATGGTTTAGTGGTGCCCCAAAGCTCAACTCCGTACGTCCAGCATCCGAAGAGCATCTGCTGCATTAGCAACATCGCGGGAAGCAATATGGCGAACTTTGAAAGGTGGGATCGCTACCCAATCAAAAATGGCGATTGAATTTTTGTTTCTTGAAAAAATGTGATAATTTCGACCAATGAAGCTACCCATTGTTAATCAAAGAAATTGTCAGAAAATCCCAGAGTTATTAAAGAGAATATGTTTCAGCATGAATTTGCTATAAACGTTTGGCTTGGAATTTGGAACGGATTACTGGTGGGACCATACTTTTTACCAGGAAGATTGAATGGTATCACATTTACACATTTTTTGGAGCACGACTTTTCTAATTATTTAGATGACATTCCCTTACAGCAGCGGATTAAAATGTGGTTCCAACTCGATGGATGTCCAGCTCATTATAGCAGAGTTGCTCGAGCTTGGCTGGATATTAGTTATCCACAACGATGGATTGGACGTGGAGGAGTAGTACCTTGGCCACCCAGATCACCTGATATTACACACATGGATTTCTTTGTATGGGGAACCTTGAAGCATAAAGTTTATTCGGTGTCAATCAACTCAAGAGAGCAATTAAGAGACCGAATCATAGATGCAGTGCACCAAATATCATCAGAACAATGTTTAGCTGCAATTTATAAAGTGAGTGCTGGATGTAATGCTTGCATTGGTGCAAGAGGATAACATTTTGAGCAATATTTACATTAAAAAGAATATAACATAAGTATAAATGTAAATAAATAAGTATAAAAATGAAAACTTGTTTTGTTTCTTTTTTTGCGATTTTCTCCAAAACTAAGCAAAAACGAGCTAATCTCTACAGGACTTTTTGTCTTAGTTTTTCGGTCCCCTATAAGTTTCTGAAGTTTTGCCATTTAAATTCGGGACACCCTGTAGATTCAACCTTATTTCCCTCTTCGCCACAGAACGAATTGAGTCCATTCTTGTGCACGTGCGCCGTATTGGAATCAATAAAATTCTTAAAATGATTATTTGGCATCAATAATAAATATTAATAATTTAATATCAAATATTATTAAATATACCATTCTAATTTATCTAAATTTGAATAAATTTCTTATTCAATCTTTTATACAGTGTAAACGCCGGTTTTCAAGCCATTTACGCAATCCAGTTTGTGCAAATCAAGTCGATACTGTTTACACGTTCAGTTTTGCTTTCACAAATGTGAAGTAAAAACCTCTCTGTTTTATGGATACTGAAAAATTGTGACGAAGAACGATTAATTCTTGCAACGGACAACAATGATATAATATCCTTTCGCTATCTTAAAATTGTTAAATCCTAGAATATTTCAAAATAGTATCCTTAAGGACAAAAACTAATATATATGCGACCAAGGATATCCTTTCACAAATCTTAAAAATTAAAACTGACTTGTGCAAGCAAATTTGCGCAAATTGCATGAGCGTGTAAACCGGCCTTAACATTCTCTTGTTTCCCCACAAATTTATACTATTATTTGTACAAACGTGTATTCCTTACAACAACGATACAAATAAAATGATTAAGAGATCTTATTTTTCAATTTCTTTAGTCACACACTATTTTTCTGATGATAACTCAAGAAATGAAGGGAAATTATATTCATCCACCACGTTAACTTGTATTTCCACGCAGTTACGAATAAAGTAAGATAAATAATTAAAATTATATATTTTTTATAAATATATTCTTGTATATGTTTTTATAGGCAATACAAAAATATTTAAATTAATAAACTTTATTTAACTAAGACTTTGTTCCTTTTATTCCTTATTCGTTACACGTGCATAACAGAACTATTGCATTGAAACATATTTCAAATCATTATCAATTTATTATTTCAATGTATTAAGCTAGATTAATGTATCATAAATACGCATTTGATGAATCAATTACTTATCAACTGAGATCAATCATTCGAATTTTTTATCATTTTTATTATAATCAAAAATTTCTTAATTAACAATTAATAATAATTAATTGATTAATAATATACTGTAAAATATCAATCTTATAAATAAGTATTCAAAAATGGAAGAAACGATATGTTGGTGTTACTAGACACAGTGGAGATATCTAGTGGTACACTTAAGAAGGTAGAAGTTATCGCTGTCTTACATCAGTCAAATTCCTTATAATATCTTTACTAAACAACATCAATAGTAATATATATAATTAAATAATATTATTAAGTATATGATATTATAATTATTTTTCTTATCTATATTTAATAATCGAGTCGTATTTCATAGGATTAGAGTATAAGTAGTCTTATCGAAATATACACAAACCTACATTCATATATACATACATAAATACATATTTTTTTTTCTCAAATTTTGAAAAGTTTATATTTATATTATTCTCTTATATACGTAGTTTGTAGCTAATTATCTTCCTTTTTGTGTTTGCATCAATACTAGAAAATCTGTTTTAATTTTTATATCGTTTTTGTTGTATTTTATTTATGTTTCTTGTATTATATATATTAATGTCTGAACAAATAATTAATGTAGTCAGACCATGTCGTTGCGCCTTTGTGTTTTTATTAGGGGAAAAATAAGTCTTATCATCAGTTATATTCGCTTACATAATCGACGTGACAATTATTTGACTCCTCTGCAAGGTAATTTGTATCTAAAAACAATTTAACTGAATGCTTAATAGTTTTTATTTATTTATAGCTCAAAAAATTAAATTAATGCTATTTTTTTACATATTTAATTACTCAATCCAGTACATGAAATCTGTATATATCTCAATAATATTGGTTTAGTTGTTTAAGTCTTTTTTCATAAAATTTAAACAACCCGACGTAAAGGTAAAATAAATAAAAAGTACTTTAATTATTAATCTCTTTTATTTATTTGTCGGTGTTTTTATATTCGTTTTATGTCACTTAAGTAGAATCAATCGCTGTTTTATTTTGTTTAAAAATACTATAGAGCGTATGTAAAAATGTAGGTGCAACTATTAAATTTTCCAAAATCGGCTTCGTATAAACTGAAATAAGGCTATGCAAATAAGTAAATTGCAATGTAATTTAAATTATAATTGAATGGGTCCGCCGAAAAACGTTCTAAGCGACAAAATTTTCGAAGTGGCGATTTTAAAGGTTTTTAAATGTATAATAAATAGTACATCATACTATGATATAGCAATTCATTATGTTATTATACATGTAAATGTAACAAATTACAAGGTGAAAACAAAATCTAACTTACAAAACTAACAAGAACTTTAGATTATGATTTTCTTTCACTGATTACTCAAAATTTGTTTTGCCGCTTAGAACGTTTTTCGGCGGACCCATTCAATTAATATAAATTTTTTTTTTTAAATTATTATTATTCTTTATTCATGGTCAATTCGGAGTAAATTCTGCATTTATATCTGTTTTTAGAACCTTATTATCTATTTTACTAATTCTATTTCTTCGGCACTAAAAACTTTTTTTTCCCAATCTAATTTTTTATTTTAATAACTTTTATTTCGTATATTATTAAGTATTTAAACTTATCAATACTAAATATTAATAATCTTCATGCAATGTGTCAGTAACATACGATAGTTCGAGTTTATGTTAGTTAGATATTCGTCCGTAAGATAGCACCATGCATCAAGCCTATGGTATGTACACGCATTTAGATCAGTATGTACGCTAAATTTTCTGTTATTTTTAACCACAAATATTTTATATTTTATTGAATACGAAAAACAAAATTGGCTATTTAAATATAAACCACGACCCCTCTATAGGGACATAAATGTAAATTTAATGTATCTTGAAATTTAATAAGTGTATGACTATTTCATTTCTTAAAGACATAACGACATTATTTCAGGGATCAAAAATTAAATTTATATTGATAATTTAATTTTTAATGTGCAATACTACTCGATGAGTTAAAGTAGTTGAATATCCGTAGTTTTACTGATATTTCTGAACAAAAATCCAAAAATTTTGAATTATAACTGGAATGTTTTCCATTGATGTTCAATAGCATAACCAATATTTTTTTAAATAAACTCTCTATGCAATGAACAGGTATTGAAAGTTAAATTGGTTTTTTCTTTAGTTGATATTGTCCTTCCCGACTTAAGGTACGATAAAAATTAGAATCATACTGGAATTAAAGTAATAATATATATACCATGTAACATTAGGCAATTTAGTATAACAGATTATTCCTGATATAGAAAAGAAAAAGTATAAAATTTAGTATTAATAGTTAAATAATGTATTATTACTTTTATTAATAATATTTATATTATTATAACATAATATTTTTTTTATATTAAATATTTATTTTTATTTTTATGCAAAACGACCAAAGCTCTTCGAACTGTTTTAGAAGTATTATTTCTTCCCTAGTAAATATTCCAATTATGTAACTTTCTTGTAGTAAAATGTTTTCTAATTGTTTTTTAAAAATTATTTTAAAAACAATGACAATTTGAACATACCATTGATAAATATAGTTCAGTTAAATATTATAAAACAAAAAATAATGAAAATTCGTTTATTTTATTTCATGTTACTAAGAGATGAGACCTTAAATTCCTTGAAAAAATCAATTTTTGAAATTTTGTCATCTTCCTCCACTTATTTTTTTGTACGTCATATTTAGACTCTGACTAAAGATAAGCATCAACAAGATTTTTCCTAACTGAAAAAAAAAAGAATAGGCATAAAGTGTAAAAAATTATGGTATATAAGAATACTTCTTCTAAATATAATAATTTTTGTTTTAATGTATATTAAAATTTTAAAAGTATACACAGTTATTGTAAAAAAAAAAAAATAATAATAAATGAAAAATGGAACCATTCATTATTCATACAAATTAATTTTTTACAACAAAAAACAGTATATTATAAGGAACGCTTAAGGAACCACATGGCATATGCCATTTTCCCTAACTTTACAGGAGATAAATGAAACTGATATATTTATAAATTATTATTATATAAGGAAATTAAGATATTTATAAGGATAATGAGCAATGATATCTCCCACACTAGTTTTATCAATCAAAATTATTAACAATTATATTGTTACGTTACATGGCATTGTCATATTTTCAATCCCTAAGAACATAGATAATAATATAATAAAATGAAAACTGTATTGTGACAATATCAACAATTTTTTTTTCTCAAACGGTTTATAGCTTCAATTTATACAAGAAAAAATGAGAAACTTATGAGGGCCTCCATTTCGCAGGTGTATAGCATGGAAAACAGCTGAATTGTAGCACGTGGACAAAGGATTCGATTTGTGGAATGTGGACAAAGCTGCTTTTAACAGTGTTGCCTTTTTTTGTTTTTTTTTCTCAAAATCTGGCCTCGAAAATAGATAATTTTACGTGAAGGATAACGTCTAACTAATTTTGGTCAAAAAGTGACACAGAATGTGGTTGCTAAAGCGTCGAAGCCATCCCAAAATACATTTCATTAAAAAATAAGAAAAATACTCCGTAAATTTTGTAAATTATGAAATATTATATTTTTAGCTTATACGAAGAACTATTTCGGCAAAAAGACAAAAGCATGTTTATTCATTTGTTTAATTTTATTTTCACTTTAGCGACTAATATAACCCAGGTTGTACTCAATGCTTACTATACTATGAAATGAAATTAAAAAATAATCTTTATTCTTAGACGTAGGGTCCCCTAAGAATAACAAAATTGAATCACAAGGTAGTACAATGGTCTGGTTTATATAATTTCATACAAATCTATTTATTTATGAAGAACATACGACATGTAAATACGGTTAATCGTAAATAATTGTATAAAAAACGTTTAGTAAATATAATAACATAAGAAATAAAATAAAATAAAAATAACCATGAGAAAATAAGAAAATATATATACAGAAAATAAAATATATATATATATATATATATATATATATATATATATATATATATATATATATATATATATATATATATATATATATATATATATATATATATGTACATTGATTGAAAAATGTATTTAGAGATAGCACGAGATATATTAATACGTACTGCACATATTCACTTATATAGCTATACACATTTGAATTTTCAAGCTAATAGATAGTAAGTGAAGTGATTATTTCTTTGTATAGAAAAAATCATAATTAAAGTAAAATTTGAATTTTTATAAAATATATGATTATGTGCCATTATTGAACAAATAGAGGTTTATTATTATTATTATATAAAAGAAAATTTATTAACTAATTCATCAGTATCAGATTTATTGAATTTGACCAAATTAAAAAGACTATACCTAAGTTTATGATATTATAAAAACAGAATAGAAAAAATGGCAAATAGTTGAAATAACTGAAATCTAACGAACGATTTAATGAATGAAACGAAACCCCATGCCTTGACTGTACTCAGAGGGAGGATTAGTTGGAAGGGGTGACTGTACTTCGGGGTGGGTTTAGTACCGAGGACGTTGCCAGATAGCAGCACCAACCAAACTATACAACCCATTGTCGGAGCTCATATAACTACCAGCACAGGTATTTTAATAGCGGGTCATCCTAGCCAAATACCTGTACGAAAACGTTTACATCTCTTCCCGGATTCCAGGGGGGCAAAAACTTGTCAACGGCCAGGATATATCGCGAGGAAAACTATTTCCCAGCCATCTGCTGTGGAATGGAACTCATGGAAATTCTGTCTGGTAATACACAACGGTGGGAAAATTCTCTATGTGGTATATATGTTGAAGGGAGGGGGAGTTTCATCCTAGGCTCTAAAAGTATGGAGTTCGTACGACTATTGCTAAACTAATTATTTCAGAAATACTTATGAAAATGTAACAAAACATCTAAAAACACGCTAAAATATTTCAATTACATATTAATAATTATTCTAATTCAAATAACTTATAAAACGAAAATATCTTATAAGTGGTGAAAAGACAGAAAAAAAAAACATTAACGAATTAATAGCAGTGAGCCATAAATTTTTATTTTGTACAACATTGAATTTTATTAACAACATAATAATGACTGCAATACGACAATTATTGCCTAGTTACATTGTTAAAAATTAGGTAGTATATCATTACCAATTTTTTTTTTATTTTTTTTTTTTATCATCCTTCATCCTGGGTCTGAAAAAGGATCTGAAAAGAAAAAGGGAACATGCTAATATAAAACTTTTGTTTTGGACTGCCAAGGTTTTATCATTAAATCACTCATTTTACATTAAATCCATTTTCCCTGAAATGTATTCTACATATTTGTTTTGCAAAGTTTTTTCGTTAAATAGAATATATATATATAAAAGAATTTTTTTTTAACAAAATATCATAGGAAACATAACTATTTTCAGGTCAGGTATACATATCTAAATTCATTTTTAGATCATCACGTTTTTCTTTTTCATTGGTCTAATGTTGAATAAACGTGTAAAATAAAATAATTTACTTTAATTTATTACAATATTTTTGTTTTTTAATCTCATTTAATGTTTTTGAACGATGAGGTCGCACGAAACAATCTAACGAATTACTGTGTACTGTGATATACTGTGCCCTGAAAAGGGTTAATAATGTGATTTTGTAAACTAAAATTTCTGTTTCCACCTTAGAAAAAAACAAACTGGAATTGTACCAAAAAACACGTAAATATTGAGTGGCTCCCCTTCTATTTTGAGTAGCAGGCATAAATATGTAACTGATCATTCACATGAAAACAATTAAAAAAAAATTAAATAAATAAAAAAAAAAGATGATACCAAGCATGTAAATATAACTATTAAATAAATATAAAACAAATAAGAGAAATATAAAATGAAAAATTAAATCATTTGTTAAAATTAAAAAATGAAAATTTTACCTACTCTGTAGCTTAAGTGTTAATGAAAATACTCGTAAATAATATCCTATTATAATTTATTTTTTGACTCGAACCAAAAAAAGGTCGTAGCAAAAAAGGAAGTATCGTAACTAAGTATAATATATTGCTGATTGAATTTGGTAAGCTATTTATTTTGAAAAAAAAAAAATTTTTTATCTTATTGTATAGTCATATTGAAATGATTTTAGGAGGAATAGTCCCCATAAAATAATAAAAAGGTATAATGAAATGTTTCAGTTATCTGGCTGAATTAATTTTTTTCGTAAGAATAATTGACAAAATAAGGAGCATTAAAGATTTTACAAAGGATTTTGGAATTAAAGGATTGGCAATTAATAGTTTAATTTAAAAAGTATTCTTAATTTTGTGGTATTATGATGGCATAAAGAATCACATTAAACTTGAAAATTAAGTTCAAAAAGTGAAACCTAAATACAAGACTTGAAAGGCAAGAAATTTTTGACCACTCCATTTACTAGACAAGCGTCCAAAGCTCCCAAATAATTACAAAAGATTTGTTTACATGACACTGATTAAACCCATTCCGACATACCGAGTTGAGCTTTGGGAAAATCTAGTCCTTACAAACCAAAATTCTTCATAAAACCATCCTTATTAGGTAACAAATAAATTTATCTATAGCGATCTGGATGCCCCATATGTTGCAGATTCGGCCCAAATTAGATACCTTCCATGAAAGCTACATTTGCTTCTATAGTGTCTTCCACGACCGTTTCTAAAAAAAAATGTCAGAATCAAAGTTGTAGAGCATTAAATTTATTTTAATTTCATATATACGTTTCATCAAGGTTTTTTGGAAAAAGATCAAGGCAATGAAAGGAAGGATGAGTAAACCAATACGAAATGTAAAGATGCAGGAGGCAGATTGATTACTGGGGACCAAGGTATTTTAGAAAGATGGAGACGCCACTACAAAGAAGTGTTTTTTGAAGATGCTGAGGAGAGACTGCCTAGAGAGGATTTAGGGGGAGAATGGGATGAGGTGATATGGGAAGAGGAAGTGGAAGCAGCGGTGGAGAGATTAAGACTCGGAAAGGCACCAGGAAGAGATGGCATCACCCCTGAATTCATCAAATTTGGTGGGTCAGAACTAATGAAATCATTACAGTGTCTTTTTCAGAAGTTACTTACTGAAAAAGCGATCCCTGAGGAATGGGAATACAACATCATTGTTCCGATTCACAAAAAGGGGAATGCTAGCGAATGTGAGAACTATAGACCTATTTGTCTATCCCAGGTTGTGTACAAGCTCTATACATCAATATTAGAAAAGAAGCTGAGAGAGCTAGTGGAGAACGACTTGGAAGAGGAGCAGGCTGCTTTCAGGCCTCAACGCCAGACTCAAGACCATATCTTCTCTCTCAGAACAATAATAGATAAGTCATGGGACCGGGGAAAGAGTATTTACTTGGCATTTATAGATTTGAAGGCTGCCTTTGATTCGGTTCCTAGGCAGGAACTGTGGAACGCTCTTTCAAGAAAGAACATCCCGCAAGGATTGATAAAAGCTATTAAGTCGACCTATCATGATTCCAAAGGAGTAGTGAGGATTAATGGAAGAGAGTCCGAAATGTTTGCAATTAATAAAGGTGTAAAACAAGGAGATAGTTTGAGCCCCCTCCTGTTCATTATATACATGGATGAGATTTTGAAGATGTGCAAACGTAGAAACAGCCCGTACTACTATTGGAAAGTGGAATATGAGGACAATCCTTGCTCAAGTAATGGTATTCGCAGATGACATTGTTCTTATAGCTGATACCAAAGAGAGCCTACTCTGGCACTTGAAACAAATCTTTAGGCCAGACCAAAAAGTGGAGTAAACATTGGTTTTTTTTCTCGAGAAAAATTATCGATTTTTAATCGATTTTTAACGTATATCGATTTTTAATAACGTATATCTTGAAAACCGGTAAAAGTATGACAAATGTGTATGGAAAAAATTTAATAGAAAATTGAATTAGCTTTAATTTTGATCTGTAGTATATTTTCCTGCTGTTTAAAAAAAAAAATAAAATAAAAAACCATAACCCATGTATAAAAGCCAAAAATGAAACCTCTCCCTTCCCCCCTTAGCTCACCCCCCAGGGGCGGGAACTTTTAGTATATTCATTTTGTAAAGAAGCCCAGAGGTAAAACATATTCGCATATTTCATGCAATCTGCTACATGTTTATTGACTGGACAATATTTTATATATTTTATACAGTTGTAAATATCAATTAGGTATAAAATTAAAAAAAATAAATAAAACAATTTCTGATAGTATAAGCATGAAAAATTCTCTGATATAGCAGTAATGCATTTTGACTTATATTCTTATGTACGTGTTTTTTTAACACACTCTCTTTCCTAGTGCCGGATCACGAGTTAAATACTTATTTCGATTTATTTTAGTTAGCTGACAGCTGCTTTATTGAACTTCATATAGGGCCTGAAGCGATCTATAACGAAGAGTACTTAAAATAAGTGGTAGCTAAAGCATCACCTAGAAGTTGGCCACAGCGGGAGATCCTTCCTTCAATTATTCAACCCGTTTAATTTCCCTCCAGGCCTTTGAGTGGGCTTGCAACTTTCATAGGCCCATCTTTCTAGCGTCCGCTTTAAAATAATGGCTCTACACCGACCTCTCCTCAATTATGGACTCTCTCTGAATATTGGATTCACCTGTCCGCTCTTCTGTCCCTCGTCCCTTCAAATATTTCCCTCCGCCCGCTATACTTCCGTGCTCGTTATTGTCTGCTGTTTTTGATATGGGGCTGAGTCTCTGGAGATTTTTGAGCTGGAGGAGTTAAGTAATTAAACTTCTTAAATAATATAGTATTACGTAGAATTTATAAAGCTCAATAAAATTCAGCCAGAGATCTACCAGGTCTTATCTAAAGTCCTGTCGTTTTTTCAATTATTAATAAAGGAAACGGGGTAAATACGGGCACTTGTGTAAATATGGGCCCCCTTCCTAGCAGCTATGGAAGATACTGAAAACTGGCGGCGAGAACTGTCTATGGAGCCATTTGCTAATATAAGATAGCAGTGAGCAGTTGGAACCATTCTTTCAACTAGTGTAAATGCAGCGTGAGTAATTGTGCAAATTGGTGTTGATTCTGGGCTACATTTTTGGTGTTTTTCATGTTCTTATGTTTATTATTAAAAAATTTCAACATTATATTCGGAATAATAAATACTGACAAAAAAAAGAAAAGAATCTAATATAACCAGTTAATAGAGAGGGATAATTAAAAGAAAACAAGAAGCTTAAAACATTCTATTCCGAACAACTCGGAATATCTAACATATAAAAAGAAAGCCCAAGTGTATGCATCAATAATAAAAAATCTATAAAAGGATATATTCCTGGTTTGGTTTCCATCCAACGTAGGAATCAAAGCCGATGAAGCACCAGATTGAGCTGCCAAGGAAGCAGCATTATTGAAAATAGTATGTACATCTCATCTGGCATTGGCAGTAGTTTACAATATCGAGTCGAAATGGTCTGGTCCTAGCTTTGGGAAAACATAGAAGAACAAATAAAACTAAAAACCGTCAAAACCAAAATAAAATATCGTCGTCACTATGTAAAACGAATGAGAAAAACTCTTTTTTTTTTCATTTACCGTTGTTTTCTACAAGGCCTACCTTGTGGTAAAATGCTAGGAATTCGTAAAAATGACATAATATATTTAGATATTTTAATTGCCGATCAGATTCGAAGATTTACCACAAGGCTTTGTAGAATACATTGGTGAACAACCAAAAAAAAACGATTTTTAATATTCCTTAGTTTTACACAGTGACAACGATATGGAAAAAATCGAAGAGAAGTTATTATAACTATACTTAGGATCGGTCATACACGACTCATGGTTATCTTTATAAAGAAGTACAATTCACCAAAGTTTGTAACATGTAATAATATACAGCTAACGATTAGAACATTCTAGAGGACAGCCCTTTATGGGATAGTTATTTTGAAGAAGTACGATTACTTCCCTACTATTCTTGGTTATAATAGTAATAATATAGAAATAATAATTAAAAAAATAAAATAATAATGATCATTAGAAAAAGGACCCTAAAAGTTGAGTGTCCATAAGATATTTAACCTGACCTTCTTATACATTAATTGAAGGGTTTGATGCATCAAAGGGGTCATGTAACGTAACACAATTTTTTGTAATTTATGTTCAAAGTATTTTTTTTTTTCATTTTCTTTTAGCAGGGAAATGTTACATAGCCCTTTCATCTTCTTCATATCTATTTTTCTAGTTGTTTTCAAATATACATATTTTGCTACCTAACATTTCTGCTCATAAATTCTTCATCCAAAGTACTAGATTGTATTTAAAAAAAAAAAAAAAGTTACATAACCCCTTCATCCACAAAACCCTTCAATTCACACAGACAAAAAAAAATAATAAAAATAATTTGAGTGATTTTAAGATTTATTAATTTATTATTTTCTGCAAATGAAATTTTTGAAAAATTCTGCATTGTGTAAAAAAAAATTAAAATATATAAAGAAAGGAAAGAAAGTGGGTCTTCCCAACTTAAAACATTGATGGTAGAAATTGGTCGAAACTATAATTTCTTGTATTATATTTCTTTGCTTCTATTTTCAATAATAATCGCGATTCCATAGTTTTATGGTCTAGAAAGAAGTCATTAGAAGGCAAAGAGAAACCGACAACGTTCTCCTGGTGCCCTCTGGCGAAGGAGGGACTAAATTAGCCAAGCCATTAAGGCCAACACTAGCTCCCCCTGGAAGAGAATTAAGGAAATACATGAGCCATAGCCGCGATAAAACAGCCTAATCAAATATTGTCCTTTCACTTACACTCCAAACTTGGGCCATTACACTCTATCTTCCCCTAATTACACAATATATAATGCCCCGCGTTCTCTGGAAGTCTTAGCGACAGTCCTTGGACCAGCTGGAACCTGGGGCACCCCAGAAACACCTTTTGGATAAGCAATGAAATACTTAAAATTAATCCTATTTGAGTTTTCCTCTTTTTTAAATCCAATACATACTAATTCTTTAATTAGAATTATTACCCCTTTATATGGTATTTGAATTATCACAAGATTAGCTTCCAATTTTAAAAGTTAATCTTCTGTTTGAAAACAAATAAACATCCTGTACATCAGAAATTTGATATACAAATCAAATTTATTATATTATTATAAAAAATGTAAGACAAGAAATCAAACGGATGACGGAAGAGAGGAATAAAAAATATTAATAAACTCAATTTTTCCCCGCCAAAAAAAAAACAACAACAATATATTATGGATATGCCTATCTATAATATTATACTGCTTTTTCCAATTTACATTTTAGAATTAAAAGGATCCAATTGCTTGAATTAACTCACAACCGGTATGGTTGGGGTCCAGGGAGCCGCAGAGAGTTTTGTTTATTCTGTAATTCCGATAGGCGCTGCTATTAGGAGCTGTAATTCACATTGGCTATCAGGCAGAAGCTTTTGTTGACAGAAGTGGTTTTTTTACGGTAAGTGATGTTACGATAAGTGAATTTTATTTTTGATCCGAACACCAACAGAACTAGATCGTGTCCAAAAAATGTAAGCAAAACGTGACTTTTTTTATTCAAACCAATATAACTCCTTAACGGTAGGTCCCAGCGACGAATGTTCATTTAATATTTAATATTTAATGTTATATAGCATTTGACATAAAAAATATTCTCTATTACATCTCTTATAAGAAAACTATATACCTTGAGTGTGAAAAAGACGTTACACCAAAACAGTATAAGCCCTCAGCCAAAAGACACATCCATGGCAAACATTAGCAGGTCTAAAAACATCTGAATGGATTGGAAAAAGTAGCTGTTGGAGATCGCATTCTAAAAATGGAAAGAGCTTGTAGATTGACAAAATATATCTACAACAAGAAGTGCATCTCTTGGAATGCCAAAATAAGGCACTACCAACACCGTCGTAAAACCGAATGTATCTACGCCAGTGAATGCCTATCGATGTGCTATAGCCTCGTAAAGCTGGAAGTCTTGGAAAGGAGAATTTTGATGAATATCATGGGTACAGTACAGACTGAAGATAGATGGAAACTGAAAAGCTACAAAGAAGTCTATCAGAATCGAAAAGAATCTCAGATCCTATGCGGAAGAGGAGATTGGCGTTTCTGAGACATTTGTACAGAATGAACGAAGACAAATCAACAAAACAGATATTCAACTACCTCTAGAAGAAGAAGACCACTACAGCGTGGATTAAATAAGTTAGGAGAGACCTGGAAGAGTTGGACATTACAGAGTCACAAATGTTGGAAAGAGGTACATGTGGGTGTAGAATGGAGGTGTTTCAAGCTGATGGAAGACCTAAGAGAAGCGGATGAACGTGGACAGAAGATCGAAAGAAGCAGGCCGATGAACGCATGAAGGAGTACTGGAGACAGAGGATATTAAAGGCAATTAAATTACATTTTAATTATTAAAAAATATCTTTTGAAAATATTATTCCTCTTTTTTCCTATTATAAGAGGACTTAAATTAAGTTGTAGCGATTATGTAGTTTCATATAATATTAACTCATTGTTAGTGCTTAAAATTTGTATTCCTTTAGAGCGTAAAAATCTTTTTTTTTAAAATAATTGCACCAAATATTTTATAATGGGCCTATCCTGACATTATAATTATATATTCGATCAATCATCCCTTTTTATGGAATATCAGTTAGTGTAAATATTCAAAAAATAAAAATAAACAGTAAAACAGCAAGGTATTATTAAATTGCAAGAACGCTGAACGCCTCAAGTCTTATAGATGACCGAAGGACACAGAAGAAGAAGGAGCAAGAAGGCCCAGAAGCCAGCGGTCAAGCCCAAAGAAGGTCTCGTAATCAAACCTGAATCTAATTTGTATGCTTCTGTCTCCAGGGCCCTTAGCAGCCTATTCCTGGCAATCTTCACCTCCTTAAAGCAAAACTGGCTTTTGTATATCTTGATCCATCTCTAAAGGCAATATTAAGGTTTTAAATTTCAAAAAAATAAGTAGACTTATCTTCGCTTAAATTACTGCTTTAATTTATCAACTCTGATGATTTATAATAAAATAAATTATATAATGACATATGATTATAAACATATTATGATTCGTTCTATAATAGATATATCTTTTTATCATACTGAAAATATTTAAAAGATAGATAATCATACCAAAACTCCAAAAATCAGTTGACTGATAGGATTTAGTAACTAAATAACAGCTTTAAATTACAATAAGACATGGCCAACGATAACCGTTGTTAAATATCTTTATCACATAAATATATAAAAATATCTTTAAATATCTAAATAAATAAATAAAGTTGAATGTCACTCTGGACAACCTTACAAGAAACCAAAAAAAAAAAAAAAAAAACTGATAAAGCGTTGAAGCGGAAATTCAATGGATCTGTGATTGATACATACAAGGTTTTTCCACCACCTCAACAATAACACAACGCTATGAAAACGGACCAGGTTAGGAACTTCTGACAACATATAATGTTATTTAATGATAAAGAGATCAAAAGTATATTGTAAGCTAGGACTTACTTCGTAGGCGAAATTGAACTAAATACCCGCACGTATAATAGGAGACTAACTGTTGAACTTTTCCAACGAAAAAAATTAAAGGCCCCCTTGAGCCTGTCGGCTTAAGAAAGAATAACATGGAACATGAGGCTGACCTCTTGACCCCTACTCTTAAAAATAGAGGGTTTCAAATGTGACATTTTTCATTCAAACCAATATAGCTCCTTAAAGGTAGGTCCTAGCGACAAATTTTATGTAACAAAAAATATTCTGCATTTAATTTTTAATAAGGATACTCGTCAAATTCTCAAAACTTTCTGATTCGAGCAACACCTACAGCTCTAGTTCTGTTATCGAGTATCGTGAAGAGGTTTTCTAGAATGAATTCGTTCGGCCCACGACAGTGACGAGACCATCGGTGAATGAATGAAACCGTGGTTTACAGTAACAAGATGCTGAATGAGACAAGACTTAATGTGCTCGCGCAAACAATGAGTGTCTCCAGAAAGAAAGAAATTAATCAAGAAATTAATTACTCCATGACTGGAAAAAAACAATAGATCATGTATATGATTATCTATAGTCTACTGATTTTATATCTACTGCTTCTGATAAGGAAACTGTTATTAAGTTTTAGATCCTAGCAATACCAACAGAGCTAGAGTGTGTCAAAAAAGACCCAACAATTAAAAAATGTAGGCGAATATTGACTTTTTTTCATTCAAACCAATATAGCTTCTTAACGGTAGGTCCCAGCGACAAATGTTAAACAACATTTAATGTTTAATGTTATATAGCAGTGAATTATCTATTTTAAAATTTAACTAATATCACCTTTAATTGTAAATTCATCCTATTTTAAACAAGCCAACCTACAGTTGATATAAACAAAAATTATTAACCACCTCATATAACTACTCTATATAAGACTGGTATGTAATCAAAGAAGCCATTTCATTAATAGAGACTATAGCCATTTATTAGTAACGGGTAATAAATGGATGCCCCCTCCCGTTAATTATAGCAAGGAACCTATCCCTGGTAATTAATGGTCGACCTTTTAACCTCTGAGGGCTTTTCTGAGCGCCCTCTGTCGGAATTAACTGTTTTCTTGTACACAGGCCTTGAGGTGCTCTGAGGAGAATAGCTTTTGTTCGGCCGAGGCAGCTTTGTAATTGGAAGAGCTTTGTCTTGAAAGGCCCTCCCCCCCTCAAAGCCTTATTAAAGGAGGGCCCCAGCCTCCTCCTCTAGGATTTTGTTTCGTTAATTCTAACCAATAAGGAAGAGGCCACGCCTTTTGTTGCTCCGCCTACGCCGGGGGCAGTCACTACTTTAAACCCCCCTCCCCTGTCTTTGGCGAAGGATAACTCCGCTCTAAGATGTTGATTCTTAGCCAAGCTACTACAAAACCGCCTTGGACTCCTTGCGCTGAATTGTACTCCTTAATTGTCCCGCTCTTGCCAAGTGGTCTTAACCAGCAATAGTGAGGAGGATTAGACGTAATTCAAGAGTACAGGGTATCTATTATAACTTACAGGGGAGTTTCATTACGCTTTTATTGAGTAAATAATACAATCAACCTCACTTACGGGCAATACGTAGAATAGAAAAAAAACTTTATTCTGGTACAAAGTCCCTTAAGAATAACATACATAACACAAAGTAAAATCATAACTGGTCGAGAGATTTAAAAAAAAACTTTTAAAAAATAGGATAAAAGAAAAAAAACTGTAAATAGAAAAAAGAGAAAGAATAAAGAAATACAAAATATAGGAGTTAATATTATAACAAAATTTCAAAGAAAAAAACGACAGAAAAATGAGAATTGAAAGAAAAAAATCGAAAATCAAAAATTATCCTTACAAGAATTAAAACATTATAATAAACAAACTTTAAATTCATGCTAATATTTCATGTCTGACATACTTTGTGATTACATTATTCGAGTACATACATTGTGAGACATCCATATCATAAGGTTGGAGAGAAAGAAGATGGTGAAAGAAGAGTGTTCTAAATGTTCTGAGGGAAGAAGCATTGCGAATGCTGGGAGGGAGGGAATTCCAGAATATGTAATGAGTATTGTTAAGAATTCAATCATACAATATGTACTATAAAAAAGAAAAGAAAAAATAAATAAGATAAAACTTCGAACTATGCCATATATAAAATAAAATAGAGGAATATAAATAAATTCCATTCAGAACCTATTACATTACATAAAAAAAAAAAAAAAAAAAAAAAAACCTCAATCTCTCCCTCGCTGGGAAAAATAGTAGATCATAGATAAGTCTATCTATAATCTACAACTATTTTCAATTGACATTTTATAATTAAAAGAATCAAATTACCTAAACTGCTAAGTATTAAAGTATTATAATCAAATAATTTAATTAAATTAACAATCAATGACTATTCGAAATAAATAAAGTTGAGAGAAAATAGCGGTTTTAGTCCAAGTGACAAAAAATTATAAAACAAAAATTATTCTCCATTAAATTTCAGATAGAAAGACACGTCAAATTTCCCACCAAAACAAAGCTACAGCGTGCAAAAACAGCCCAAACAGTTAAAAAATGTAGGCAAAACGTTATTTTTTTCATTCAAACTATCTAGCTCCTAAATTGTAGGTAGTAGCGAAAAATATTATTTAAAAAAATATATATATTTTCCATTATATTTCTAATAAGGAAAAACCAACAAGGCTAGAGCTAAAACTATTACAGTGTATATATTTTAGTTTATTTTTATTTCCATTTTTTTTTCTTTGATTTCTACATATTCTCTCTTTTTTTTAATTATTATGTTAAGTGCCTTATATATTTATAAAGTATAAAAAACAAAAACACTAGCAGTCATTCTTTTTTCTTAGATATTTATTCAAATTTTCGACTGTATATACAATATAAAAATATAATAATATAATACATGAAGTAAATATGATGATAATGATAAAAATGACACATCACTTGTTTTTAAAGCAACTATACATTGGTAACACTTATAAAGGTTCTGCATAGTAAATTACTACATTAGAAGTTCTGAGGCCATCTTCTTTACAGGCGCCTCGGAGGGTTGTTCTGGAATGGAATGAGAAGCAAGTTGTGGAGTTTGCTATGAAAGGATAGATATCTGGTTTGAGCTAAGTCATAAACGTTTGGTATATTAAGATCTTTGTAGATAAGTTTGTTTGTGACGTAGCAAGGAGCAAGGATTATGGATTGTACATAGTGGATACGAGATGAATTGGATGGTTTAGTAGAGCCCCAAAGCCCAACTCTGTATATCCAAATTGGTCTTACTACTTTAATGTAAATGAGTATTTTGTGATTGATTGGAAGGTTTGAACGTTTGTCAAGTAAATGTTGAAGTAGTCGAAAACGACGGGGAGTTTCTTGTCGTTTTAGTCTATTATGTGGATTCCAAGTAAGACGTTTGTTCAACTTGAATTAGTGGAACATCATTAAAGGATACTGTAGGACAGGAAGTCATAGGTTTACAACGGAGCGTGAAGATTATTTGATGGGATTTATTTTGATCCTTCATTGTTCACACCATTCTTGAAGGTTGATTATATGGGATTGGAGTGTCTGGGAGGCAATGAAGGGATCGTTGTTTACTGATAACACACAAGTGTCATCAGCATACGTGGTGAGGATGGTTCCAGGATGCATCGGGATGTCAGAGGTATACACCGTGTAGAGGATTGGACCTAGGATACTCCCTTGAGGAACCTTGGCAGATTGGGTAAAGAGAGAAGAATAGGAAAAGTTTTGATTAACTTTAAAAGTTCTATCACTGAAGTAGGAACGGATAATAAGGAAGTATGTTGGTGATACCTACCTCAGTCATGAATTTAAAATATGTACATAATGCTAAATGCTAAAACAACTAATTACATGCTAATTATAATTTAAAAAAATAGATATTCTATAATGACCTTAGAGAGATACACTTTATTTTAAATGAGATTAAAATGGCCGAGACCTTTTATAAATACGTATGTAATACGTATGGATTAATAAATTATTTGCAACTTCTATTAGAACTATTTGATCGAAGACTAGTTTCGAACGTTAAAGATTCATTACTAGGTCTATATGGTAAATATACAAACAATTCAAAACATGAGCACTTTGGTACACGGATTATCTATATAAATCGAAACCAGTCAATCGTGCAAAAAACAACAACAACTAAATAATAAATAAATACTTATGTTTATATGACTCAAATAACAAGAATTAGCATCCTATAACAAATAGTACTGGAAAATATTGCAAACTGTCTGTCTGGAGTACAAAAACGTAATAGAGATAATAAATCCTTAAACAAAAAAAAAAAATAAAATAGCCTCGATGATGGAAAAAATAAATAATAATGATAATAACAGAAATACAATTACAGTAATAATGATATAAAGGATAAAAATCACAAAAATTTAGATACAGTTATCGAAGTAAACAATATTTATAGACACTTAGAATCAAACATGTCTCGTAATTTATATTTCCCAGGTCTGCTTTCTCAGCAGTCACTGGTATTAGTCTCAGGAAGTCAGAGTCTCTTAAAAACAAAAAAAGAAAAAAATTTGTCTTCCGTGATTTTTATTTATCATGATGCATTCTTGTATCATGGTAAATGATTTCTGGGGGTCACCTCCGGACCCCAAGAGTTTTCTCAGTTTAAATCAAGGATCAAAGCAAGGATACATGCTATATGTATTCACTATATATCAAATAGGTATATATTTACATTAGTATGTACAATCATTTTTCGGTTATAGCTTACATAGGTTTATGATAACTAAAGGAGGTAATGTAGTTCTTGCTGGTGAGGGTGATATTACGTGCAAACACCAAGTCTATACAAGAACCAGAACGTTTTTTGCTGGAATTTTAGTTATTATTGAGTCAAACTAGTATAATATTATAAGTATTATTATAATTATTATTATAATTAATCACAAAATTAATAATACTATAAATTATTAATAATAATATCACTATTAACTCACATTAGACTCTTGAACCGTGACCTTGAAGCAGGAATGTTATATTACAAATATTAATATGTATTAATTTTTTTTTCTAATCCTCTTTTTATTTTTATTGATTTATTATACAATTACAAAAATTATGAATTCAAATTTTTTCCTGCACTTGGTGCATTTTAAGGGAGTTCAGTTTAAAGTACATGATACAACAATGCAAAATATTTTGATCTAGTGATGGGGCCCACTAGATGTACATGTATTAATAATATTACTTTTTTTATTAATAGGTAACAATAAAATAATTGTACCGAGAGTTAACGGGCGGACGGTCCCACTCTTGAAACAGAGTTAGTCCCCGTAAAAACATGTACCATGTTGAAAATCATTTTAGGGGTTAAGTAGTCTATAATGAGTTTAACTATCATGGATTTCAAGTGTTGTAACAATTATGTTAAAAATCAAATACTTTTCTCACAATTTTTCATTAACAATATAATTTTTTAAATTATTATAATTTATTTTAGATATATATTAGAAAAAAGTATAAATATTAGATATATATGAGATATGTATGCCAAAAAAATTATTATAATTTATTTTTTTTTAAAATAGTCAAAATAATGCTCAAACAACAATAGCAAGCCAGAAGAAAGCATGAGGCTCACGGCGCTCTGTATCTACAGTTCCGCACGACCTCTGTAGAACCACCCCACTCTGACAACTCCAATTTTTTCTGTTTCATAATTAATTAAATCTATTTTTTTTTTAGCGAACAATACAATATTTATTGCTTACTTTATCTCATGTTTTAATGTACATAGTATCATGGTGAGAATAAAAACAAAAATGTGCAAAAAAGTAATAAAATTAAAACGGTACAATTTTTTCAAAATTTCATTTGATTCAATTTGTAAAAAAAAATATTTCTATGTGTAAGTATCATACAATGTATATGTTATATATTTCTTATGCCATAATAATCCTCCGTCCGATATTCGATCATGTATCCGAAATTCAAAACTACTTGCAGTACGATATCTGTGTATCCCCAATCTCAAGTGTTTAGTGAAAGGTTGTTGAGCTTCACTGGTAACATATGAAAGTTAGTCTCCTTAAATATTTCTTTCATTTTTTAACAAAATTTGTTTTTCTATTATATTGCCCAAATCGTAGTTAACTGCATATTTTACATGCAGCAGATTCTAGAATAATGTTTGTGTTATTTGAGAGTAACAGAACTTGGCACACGGATATACACATAGTCACTGTACAAGACCAAATTTAAAAAAAACTAAAAAAAAATTTACGAGAAACTTTAAAACCATTCTAACATTCTTTGCATGAAAAGACTACAACAAATATTCCCGACAACTTTTTCGAGGGATATAAAAAGGAGTTGGATAAAGAAACTCTTAAAGTAAGATAAAAAGCTGAAATAAAGAAAGAAGGAGGTACATATGAAAACTGATATCTTACACGATATCTTCATTTCATCTATTTATTTTAGTAGTTAAATGTACATATCATTGAATGCAGTAGAGAGTTGAAGACAGCTGTGAATATATCAATAAAGTACAATATATAGTATTGTAGTTTACTAATTTATTTCAAGATATACATATATATATATATATATATATATATATATATATATATATATATATATATATATATCACTAGGTGGTTTGAGTGCGGTACGGAAGGGCACATCGCCAGGCAGTGCCCGTATATGAGCATGAGGAACCAGGGCGAGCCGATGGAGGTTAACGCCCAAAGAGTGTGGAGGCGGAGCAGACACCTGTCGGAGACGGAAGGAGCGTGTGAAACGTCCGAAGCAGAAAAGAGGGAAGCGAACTGGGAAATGGACGACTGGTGACAGGCAATAAGGTCGGAGGAGCGGAGAGCGACGAGCGG
This sequence comes from Euschistus heros, assembly GCA_003667255.2. Classification (NCBI taxonomy): domain Eukaryota; kingdom Metazoa; phylum Arthropoda; class Insecta; order Hemiptera; family Pentatomidae; genus Euschistus; species Euschistus heros. The sequence goes on from RCWM02000763.1 coordinate 111,018, forward strand.
TGGTCGAGAGGAGGGGACCAGGAAGAAGAATGAGGAGGGTGCAACGGGAGGGGCGACCACATAGTTATCAATAGTGTCGGGAGTGGATGTGGTGGGTTGCCCCTAATAAGAGTGGGGGGGAGAGGGGTGAGATGACTTCGTAGATATAGGCAGTTCAAACACAATAATGTGTTGGGAAACAATAAGAGCATGGTGTAAAGGAGAGAGAGCACCGCGAGTACAAACTTGTGGGTGTAAATTGGTCACTCTAAGCGGTCCGTGTGGAGTAGAGGGGGAAGCGGATATCTCGTTGGATAGATGGGGGGTTGGGAGAGGACGTTTAAGAGTACACGTAGTGGAGAACATGCCGCGTGAATACGGTGGGATAATAGGGTGTGACCTGTTAACAAAGATCGGGGCGGAAATAAAAAGTAGTGGAAAGAGATGGTCGATCGTGATGGGAGGTAGGGAGTATCGGTGTGACAGGGTGAAGAAATCAGATCTGGCGATGGTGGGAGTCGTAACACGGAAGGTAGATTGGCGACTAACGTTGAAGGGAGAATTTTCGGATGTATTTTACAAAGAAGGGGATACGTTGAGTGCAACTGGGGAAACGGTACATGAAATCCCGTTAAAACAGGAACGCGTTACCTACGTGAAGGAACGGAGATACCCCCAGGCGTTACGTCGGCACATTCGGGAGGAAATCGACAATCTGAAAAGTCAGGGGATCATTGTCAACAGTACGTCGCCTTACAATAGTCCGTTGTGGGCAGTCAAAAAGAAAAGTGAGGAAGGAGTGGAGAAATATCGGGTGGTCGTGGATTTTCGAAAACTTAATGAAAATAAGGTAGATGAAAAGTATCCCATTCCAAGGTTTGAGGACATACTGGACAGAAATAGGGGGATCAACCGTATTTAGCACGCTGGATATAAAGGCGGAGAACCACCAAATAAGGATGCACCCCAAAGATCAGTACAAGACAGCGTTTACTTTCGAGAGGGGCCATTACGAGTTTACGAGGATGCCGTTAGGCTTGAAAATGCATCCATCACTTTTCAGAGACTCATGGACGAATTTTTACGAGGACTGGACGAAGGGACATGTCAAGTGTATATGGATGACTTACTGATTTTTAGCAAGAACGAGACAAGACATGTAGAGGACTTAAGACGGGTTTTTTGAAAGACTGAGACAGTTTGGGTTGAAATTATCCGAGGAAAAGTCGATATAGGGACAGAATCAAATCAATTTTCTGGGGCATACAATTTCGGAAGAGGGAGTGAGGCCAGATGTGAAAAGGTAAAGGCAATAAGGAAGATGGTCATCCCGACGGACATAAAAGGAATTCGTAGGCTTTTAGGGTACACTGAATTACTACCGAAGGTTTGTCCCGGAGATGGCAAAACCCTCGTACCCCTAAACAATCTACTTAAAAAGGGCCGAAAAATCGTTTATTACTCCCGATGATCGAGAATAACATCCGGAAGTGAATGCAGAGACTTCAGGAAGAACCGATTTGAAATTTCCCGATTTCACGAAGACTTTCACCGTTACCACTGATGCTAGCGAGTATGCATTGGGGGCAGTTTTATCTCAGGAAGGCGATAAAGGGGAGCAGCCCGTAGCGTACGCGAGTAGGCGTCTAACGGAGACGGAGGCGCGTTACAGCGCGTTGGAAAGGGAGTTGTTGGGAGTAGTGTGGGCGGTCGAACACTTTAGACCGTACTGTTTGGTCGGAAGTTCAAAGTATTCACGAACCATCGTCCACTAATGTGGGTAGGGAGATTAAAAGAGTCGTCGGCAAGGATCACCAGGTGGAAAGAACTGTTAAGTCAGTTGATATGGAGGTGGTATATAAGCCGGGAGGGAGAACATTGTAGCGGATTGGCTATCGCGGGCGATACAGGGTTAACGCGATAGGAAATGAAGAAGGGGAATATTCGGGGGGAATTCAGAGGTTCGTAAGTGAGTGGACGCCGGAAGGGAGGGGGAGCGAGAATCGGAAGAGATGGAACAAGAGCTGGGAGAGAAAGAGGATGGGCCGGAGGGTATCAAGGGAGGAGAGTTCAGTGGGCGAACGGGCCGTGGAAATGGAGGAGAGGGAGGACATTATAAATGACAAACGGAGACAGATCATTTGGAAAACCAGGACGACAGGATGACTAAGTAGAGTACTCGACATATGGGAGACATCGCATCACCACCATATGGTCACAACCTGGGATAAGGGAAGAAGTGGTCGAAAAAAGTATTAAAGGAGGAGACCACGACCAGGGAAAACTTTTTACTTATTCGTGGGAAATGCGGTTCTGTGGGAAAAGATAAAGCACTTGTGGAGAACGGAGAGGATTGGATGGACCGAACTTTTATCCGGTGTAAACTCATGGTGGAAACAGTAACTGAAACAGATAGGCAAAAGGAAATAATGATAGCTTACCATCAGGGTAAAAACTAACCACCGCGGGGTGCAAGAAACATTACAGGCACTTAAACGGAAATACTTCTGGATAAAAATGCGCAAATCAATTGAGGAGGTGGTTGGGGCGTGCGAAATTTGCAACGCAGCTAAGTACGACCGGCACAGCCCAACTGGGAGGCCAAGAGGAAACGGTAACACCCATCGGGCCGTTGAGTGATTTGGAAGTGGAACACTTTCACCTGGAAGGGCTATAAACTGGGTCACAGTGATAGACGTCTTCAGTAAGTTGGCGATGAGGCGTACCCATTGCAGGAAAAGGTCGGATGGATGAGGCAGTGATCGCGAAATTGAGGGCATGGTTCCAAGTGTATGGAGTGTACGGATAGAATGAGTTTCAGATGGCGGAGCGCGGAGTTCGATAACGCCAGTCTACGGAGGGAGATGCAGGAGGTGGGCGTGACCTGGCATATTAATACTCCGGGACATCCTAAAGGTTGGGGAGGGATCGAAGGTTACATAGCACCCTGGGAGATCATCTCCGAGTTTATCATATCGATAAGGGTTTGAATGCGGGGATGGCAATGCCAAAGGCGATATCTGTGTACAACAATTCTATCCACATGTCGACGGGATTCTCTCAGTTGAAGTCGTTTTCGGGCTTCGGGAAAGGCGAAGGGACGGTAGGGTCACGGCGGTGGATGATGAATTAGCAGAACGGTTAGAGGTGAAAAAGTGGCTCTTATCGATAGGGGGGGAAGGGCACGGCGTAAGATAATGGCGGAGAAAAGTAGAAGGGTAGCGCGGGAAAATCTCAGGGTTCGAGATGGGATGGAGAATATTAAGATCGGGACTGTTGTATATCGGAAGGTGGGGTCAAATAGAAGTAAGGAAGTAGCACGGTACGAGGGGCCCTTCAAAGTAGTAAACAATCCGAGAACATAACGTCGTCACGATTCAACATGTTCACGAACCCCGGAGGCGTAGAACTGTTCACATTGAACAATTAAAAATCCACTGAAGGGGCTATAATTTTCTCGGTTTAGTGGTCTTCGGTATTTTCGTTTCATTCATTCCTCGTTTCGCTAGTTTTATCGGGTTCCGTATTTCTCATTTTGCGTATATGAAATACCGTATGGGTTTTATTTTTTTTTTAAATATATAATTAAATTTCTGGGAAAAATGCGGTAGACAAGTACTCTCTCTTCTGTGTTGTAGAGTGACGTCTCGGAAAGTTTACGTAACTCTGTGTATATAATGGAAAATTGTAATTGTTTTTATTATTTTATTTTATTATTGTTAGTTGTTTTTCTTTTGTATTGTGCTTGATGTAATTAGTTTAATGTAAGTTCATATTGGATTTCAGTGAGAGGATTACAAAAAAGCGTTATTTATTGTAAGTTATGTGAAGTTAAACCATATTTATTTTATTTTCATATCAGTATAAACTTATGATTTGTTATTGTTTGTATATTGTTTTTCTTTGCTTACACCCTATGAGTTTACGAGGAGTGTTCGTAAACTGGTGGGGGGGAGTTATGGTGAGAAGGGAAGTAATATACAACTTAATCTTGTACCTAATCCTGTTTAGGGATGTAACACTGATAAATGTATATCTAGAGGATTATTAAAGCAATAAAGGCAGTCTTTACCCAACATTTGTGAGTATTATTTCGCTCCTTATTTCCTTTTTTTTTTTGTGTTTTTCGTCTGAAGGAACTTAAACTGTATATATATATATTTATATATATATATATATATATATATATATATATATATATATATATATACATATATATATATTAATTCAAAATGGAATAGACATTTCATGTAAGTATTATTAAGTAATGTAAGTATTACTAAAAACTATAGATAGTTGAATTTTACAATTATTATTATAGACCTGAGAGACAAAAACTTTAACTATACATTGGTACTAGAGGGCATCAAATAATCAGAAATGAAAATCAAAGGTATCTTTGATTTTAGGCGAATAGGCATCTTCCTATCAGCTCCATTGACATCCTAAAGCGCATCTAGGTGCCTTGATTCTTACTCTCATATCCTCATCTACACAGCCATCACTTTGGACTCGAGAGCTAGGTATCGGAATGTTATCCTCTTGGTAAGGGGAACTCCGTTAATTGAAAAGTTACTGGATCGTTGCAAGGTACTCAGTCTGAGTTGGTCATGTAACTGATGGTTGTGATCCGTCTTGGCTCCTGCAACCACCCTCGTTGCTTCCTTCTTTGCATTTTTTAGGTGATTTTCCTCATTTTCAGATTCTTGCAGTTGTTTGAAAGCTCCTTACTTACTTTTATATATTGCTTGATACAGTTTATTGAGAGAAAATTATCAGACATATTAATTCTTGGAGAAAAATTATTTGATTGGGACACAAATTATTGTTAAGCTTTTAGCCAGTCCCATTAACTATAATTATAGTTTATATAAATAAAGTCAATTGATAAATTAAAATATCTGATACTATCAATTTAAATTAGGTTGATGCTACGAGTATAATAGTAGAACAAAATGCATTGGGTGTCTTCAATTGCAGTGAGTAAAGCAACACCTTCCCACAGTAACCAACGAGTGACGAAACCACTAGGACACCTTGGGTGGTTTGGAACTTTGTCCACACCTCTCATCGGCTGACCACAATATTACACCTGTCAATGTATTCTCATTTACAGAGAAATAAATGTTTCATTTTATTGTATTTATAAATAAATTTATATATTGTATTAAGGTAATTCATAGAACTGTATAAATTAAAAAAAAAGTACTGAGATTTTAGACCTATTACTCTTTACTAAATCGTGTAGAAATATATTTATAATGGTAAGTTTAGTTCGTAAAATTACATTATTTTTCAATTACTTCTCTTTTATCATTAATCATGCCAAGTAAGTAATGCAGCCACATTGGATAATATATGAAGTTAGTAGAACTTAAAAATTAAATGATCAAAAAATAAATTAATAAGAAACATAAATAAAATAAACAGATCAATAATCTATCTTATCAATATTACAATTATATTCACATACTGAGAAGGCCGGTTAATGTGCTGAATAGATTCGTTTGCTTCACATTGTCTCCTCTATACTTTTGTGCATATGTTAATTAGTTGTTTAATTATTCTATCACGATACGGACTGACTAGGGACCGATTGAATACTGTTTCTAGGCTTATTTTTTCCGTGCACATATTTGGTTATTTTATCTCCAATTTCCCTCCCTCGTTCTTCTGTCCATCTCTTACCTTTCTGCTTCTTCTTCACCACTGAAAGAGCCTTTATGTTTTTTCAGTGTTTTTTAATTTTTCCATTTATATAAATAGTCTTCTTAAATGACACTTGTTTGATTAGAAAGCAATGTTAAAGAATCTTTAATAACTTTAAGGAAAAACTATAATAAATATAGATCTTCAGAAAAAGAACTTGAAAGATTAAAGTTACAAAGTGTTCCTTACCAAGATTACATACCTTAACATTACAAAAAAAAAAAAAAAAAAAAAAAAATATATATATAACCTTCTTGTTAGGGACACAGGTCTGGATCTATATTCATAATAATTTATTATTTAATCCTTTTATTGAGGAGGAAATCACTTTTGAGAGTGGTTCTTTACACTAATCCCGAAAATGACACATATTAAAAAAATAAAACCTTATTCGTTCATCAGTTAGCTATCACATGTTAAAATTACAGAAGGGTGGAATTGGTGGGGAAAACACAAAAAAAAATAAATAAATAAAATAAAAAAATAAATAAAACCAAATAAAATATTTTGATATAATAATGTATTAGGTCCGTAAAATTCAATCATTGTTACTATATTCTTCAATTTTAGTAATTATATTAGTATTATCAAATATGCAGTTCAATATTTCAGCTAGTTTTATAATTTTTTATTATAACGAGCGGGGTGGTAGAGTATATAACTAACTGCCTTTACTTGAGTACAGGAGCCCACTATTCTGTTTCCGTTTGCACAATCTCAGACATACCTTCAAATTCATTTATAGGTGTTCGTATTTGGCTCATGAATGATAAAGCAATTATACGTCCTGTTGCTTAATGTTCATATGATCGTATTCTTACCTTTCTAATATCATGATCTTTTAAATATTCAAATTGATTCGTATTGATATTTTCACTACATAACATACTACTGGTGACGTTATGTGTCAGTAAATAATATTTTAAGATCAGTTTCACACAGTTCTAGAAAAATCTGTGGCAACACTAATGTGTGTAACCTTTCCGACCAAATGGTCCACCTTAACGCTCCATCCTAGCACTAAACAACTTACTGTTAAAAATCTTCTATTCTTTTAAATTTATATTCTATATTTATTTAATCTGTGCACAGGATAATAAGGTACTTAATTGAGTTATTTAAATTCTTGTTACATATCCAAGTAGTTTAGTAGATATAATGTAAATATATTTTGTTTGTTAATCCAATTAGTAATAATATGTCTTGATTAATATATGGGTTTCACCCTAAAGTAAATTTTATTTATTAAAAGTTTAATCACAGAATTATCAATAACTCATAATGGTCACCACCGATTTTGAAATTAATTTTTGTATAATAACCTAAACATATATGTTTGTACTTTTGGGATTCGTTTTTAACCTTCTGTTTATTTATGAATTTCTTTTCATCTTTCAGTTTCTTTCTATATCTTTATTGTTTTTGTTATAATATTTCTGTTCACGCATCTCCTTTTTTCTTAAATATTACAAAGTTTTGTAGTTATTAATATGTGAGAAGCAAAGATTTATTGATTAAGAAAATATTTTTCAGGCGGGATGTTAAATAATTAGAATTTTTTTCCAGTTGCATATTTATATGGAGACAAGGCGCAATTTGAGTTTAAAATTTAGTCCTTGTCGTAAGCCTACCACATGTCCCACAGTATCCTTTCCCAAAATTTAACTGATCCCTTTTGAACAGATTCGCTATCTAGGACACCAACTGTAAAAACGTTTAACTTGGAATTCACAAACAAGAATAAAAATACAAATACTGCTCCTTGTTTACGAATTTTTCAAAAATTTATTAGACAAACAGATTAATTTATAAAACCGATTAATTAAAAATAATCATTTACTTGACAGTAATGACCTTAATGTTCGTTATTATGCCACAAATAAACTTATCGATAAAGACCTTAATGTTCCATATTTTGCTGATTTAGCCCAAACCAGATACCTATCCTTTCATAGTAAACTCCATAACCACTCAAATCCACTAGTTTCCCATTCTATTCCTGACAATCCTCTGGGGCGTCTGAAAAGTGCTACCACTGGGTAGTTGCTTTACAAGCTACGGTCATGTTATTTTGGAAGTTATTATCACATTTTTGGATGGTTGGTTTTTAATAATATACAGTTGTAGATTTAAATAAAGGGATGAATAAAAAAAAATTGTAATTTTAATTTTAATTTTTTATTATTTTTTTTATTTTATTGAATTAATGTTTTTTTGTAATCTAAATACGTTTCATGTTATCTGGCAAAAGAATATGGGGACAATAAATAATTAAATAAAAATGAAACTTTCATCTGAGAAAAAACAAAACATTTGGTTGAATTTTTTGCCTGGCTGTATAAATTATGACTGATATATGCTAGACCTGTAATAAGCTAGTTACGAACGTTCCGTCTAATTAGTAGGCTGTCATTCCCTGGCAGGAGGTAATTAGTACCCCGTAGGCTCCTGGCTCTTTGAGGAGCAGGAGGTAGAAGAGATGTCCAATTAAAGCCATCCTAAGTGTAACTAAGGAGAGGGAGTTAAAACCATTGCTGGAGTTAGCTGAAGGAGGGAGTTGCGAACGCAATCAGCGGGAAGAGACTTGGAGCTCACACACTCGTGGCTTTGGCATCCAATCAGCGGACGTCTTGGCCCTGATCAAAGACTTGCCCTGATGGAAGCCAGCCTGGAATTCCTATCAGCTCCAGTTCCAAGGGCTCCAAAGGGGTTTCTTACCCCCCTCCCCCCCCCTCTTACCACCCCCTCACTTAGTTTCTCTTCCAATCCCTTTCCTACTTACCTTTCCCAGTTTAACTCCTGCCTCCTCCAGTGCGCAACTCTAGGGATCAATGCCGAAGCCACTCCTTCGGATATCTTATTAACGGGAAGAAGATCTCAGTTTCTATTGGATGCAATATCCTCGATATCTAATATTAGTATATGAAAGTCATATCCGTTTCGTTTTATTTTATATATTTTCCAATTTAAACTAATAAAAAATTAGAAATATAAATAAAACTCAATAAAAACTCAATAAAACTCAATTAACCCTGACTGAAAAAAACAATAGATCGTGGGTATGCCTATCTATAATGTAATGTTTTCCTAATTTACATTTTCGAATTAAAATTATCAAATTACTTCAATTGATAATTAAATTAAATTAACAATTAATCATTATTCGAACTGACCAAAGTTGAGAGGAATATAGTGATTTAAAACCAATGACAAATTTTATATTAAAAAAATATTTTCTATGACATTTCTGATCAGGAAACTTAAGGCAACCTTTCGATCCCAGCTACAACAACAGATCTCGAGAGTGTCACAAAAGCCCCAATACATTAAAAATAGAAACAAACGTCACTTTTTTACATTCAAAACAATCTAGCTCCTAACAGTGTGTCCTAGTGAAAAATTTTATATAACAGAAATATTCTCCATTAAATTTCTAATCAAGATGCTTTAGGCAAATTTTCAACTCCAACAACACAACAGAGCTAAAGCGTATCAAAATGTTACATTTTTGAATGTGAAAAGAACTTCGCACCAAAAAAGTACAAACCCCTAGCCAAAAGACATAGATCAATAGATTTTTTTCCCAATTATTCCTAACACTGAGAGAAAAGAGGAGCTGTGCAATACTAGAATGCTCGCCCCAGCTAAAATTATACATTTTTTGGCAGTATTGAAAGTAAATACTACACTAAAAGTTATAATATAAACAGGATAGTTGACTGTAAGAAATGTAAGAAAAAGATGGACTGGGATGTAGTCAGGTGAATGAAAAAAACGTAAAATAACCTCTAATAGAGTGCCAAAATAGTTTCATACGTTAAAATATTATATGTTATGTTCACGCTAAAAAGGTTTTCTAGAAACATTATTTGGACAAATAATAATCTTTATTTCTTTTTTTGTCATGAAGAAGTCTACAAGTCAAAATTTAACTATACTACAGACAAAAACACTACAGGAACTTGGACATTGGCCAGTGGATGGACAGTATTTGATGATATTCGAAGACCTGAAATTTTTTTTTTTTATTCAATTGAAAAAATTGTAGTTACAAACATGAAATAGCTTTGATATCTCCATAACTTATACATACATTATTCTATATCAAATATTATAGAGGGGCTAATGTTGTAATAATAACTTTGTTGTTTAATTTTGAGTAATTATGAATATTTTCTCCTCTTCTCATCCTTCAGCGAGCAGCGAGGTAAAGTTTCGATATCCTACAACATATTTTGGGATTCTCCTTTTACATACCTTCCAAAGTTAATCCATAGGAAGGATAACAAGCAGAGGAGTAAGGTTATTCCCTTCTTTATAAACTTGGAATGGTTGTTATGTCTGACTATTGAGTCGAAAAATCCCCTTTTGATTTTGGTGTACGGATTTAATGGGAGTCAGCTGGTTTGCTGGTGCCCTCCGGAGATGTGGATAGGAGAAATTCTTTAGGGATTAGGGTTGTGAAGGCGTTGGCTGGAGAGAGATTTTTATGTATTAATTACAGTCAAAATCATAAGAATATTACTAAAGTCATGATATAAGGTCATAGCGTCTTCAATCTTGCAAATATTTACTATTATTGATATATTTTTAAAATAACTCACAAGCCCTACTAAATCGAATAAGGAGATTGTAACTGAAGACAGAGGAGCAATACCCGGAGGGACATGGTGAAAGGGAAGACGAAGACCTGAAGTAGGTCGGAGGTAAGGCGGCCCTGGGGCAGTTGAGGTCGAGCTATATATATGCAAATCTCCGGCCATTGTCTGCAATAAGACGGATACCGAATCATTACTCAACCTCCGCCGGCCGCCTTGAATAGTCAATTCTATAGGAAATATCTTCACCCTCTTACCATCTGTCTATCTGTCTTCTTGCTCCGTCTTATTTCCTATGACTGATGTCTTGTATTCCATCGCCTCCTCCCATCTTCCTCTCGGTGTATTAATAAACCTGTATATTTCAATGGTTTACTAGTTTTAGTCAAATATAATGATAAATATTTTTATAATTAATACATATTTTTCAATGGACCATCAACGAATTGGATAACTCAATAAACCACTTTTCCTTAATACTGAACATTTCCTGACTATACGATAGAATGCTGAATTATCTATAACAAGCCTTATATATGTAGAAGAGGAAGAAGAAGAAAAAAATGAACTTTATTCGGGACAACTTGTCCTCTAAGAATATCAAATGAGTACAATACATAGGACAATCATCTGGCTATGATATTTAATTATAATAAATAATAATAAAAATTTGATTAATAATTAAATTATGACTTACAAAATAAATGATAAATCTTCTAAAAGGATGCATCTTGTATACTGTTATAATGTATATAACATAAATATTCATGTTTTACATTTGCTGGGAAGATAGAAAATTCAGGAGGTCAAGAAATAGATGATCTTTAAAGAAAGCGAGAGTGGAACATTTTCGAATTGAGATGGACAATGAATTCCATAAAGAGGCAGCGCGGATAATAAAGGATTTTTTGAAGGATGCAGTTCGATGCGCAGGAGTTACAAGTTGTTACAAGTTGATGGTTTGGGTTCTAGTATTTAAAAGGTTGATGGAGGAGCGCAGAGTAAGGAGGTCATGAATATAGGTGGGTTTTTTGGTTTTCAAGGATTGAACTATGTGTGCACCTAGGAAGTATTGACGTCAGAAACTGGGTTAAAGCCACCCAAAACTGGGGTAAAGCCACCCAATATTGTAGTAATTATACTAAGTGGGAAGATAAAGGTGGGCAGGATACCTCGCACGGATGTAAGATGAGTCAATCCTGAAGAAAATAATAACAGAACTGCTATTAGGAGGGCTGTGTTGGGAGACACAGGCTACGGTAGTTGGACTTAAAGATCCATCGGTTGTCGAGCAAGCTCGAAATGATATGTAAAAGACTAATCCACTGTTTCATTAGTTTTATTTTCTCACAAATCTCAAAGGTATTCTGAAATTGGCTGGCTTTACCCTAATTTCCAACGTCAATACTTCCTAGGTGCAAATTAAAAAAAATATATTTATTATTAATATACATTAGGATTTTTTAATATTTCAATTTTTCGCTTTTAAAACCATATTTTTTTCTCAGCTTCACAGGGATGAAAAGAAAAAATGTATATATCGTGTTATTTAAAAGTAGAATCGCAAAAAAAAATTTGGATCAAAAGCGGCATTCGACAGTTCAGAAGATTCCCTGGTTTAGTGATAGTACAAAACATGCAATTACAACTGTAAAATTAATTATTTTTACAATATGCTCATTGATGACTAGACGTAATACTCTATTATTAAACATACTTTCGTATCGAGTTCTTAGTTCAACCAAAAATTGAATATGGCAGCAGAAATGCTTCAAATTGAGATTGAGCAACAGATTATAATAATTATTTTATTCCGTAGCCTTAATGTTGATGTCACAATATATTTGAAATGATTTTTGTGAATAAATTTGTAATCCCATTAATTTATTTTGGATATAATAACACTTGTGACAACCACGGCTTGATTTATCATTAGGCAAAAACATATTAATAAAGTGATAATTTAACATCGAAATGCCTTTTCGACAAAAATCTAATAAAGCACTTTTGTTTATATATATCTTTATTCTAACAACATATATACATACACATACAAATCTAAACTTCTCCATATTAGTCTTCAGTTACACTTTAAAATAAAAGCAGATTATATATCCTATGTCAAAGTTCCATGCTATAATAATCATTGAAAATCAATCTTATAACCGTTACCTCATTCATAAGTTATTGTAACCTGAAAAACTGGTTCGCTATCACCCTTGGTCTGATATCAAATTCGAATTTCCGATTAATGTTAACATATACATAACATTACATTAGCATTTTTCAAACGTTCCCGTGGAAGCTAATTTTTTATTCACCCTTGCTCTGACCCGAGGTGACCCTTACCGGACGGTCGCACAGTCTAAGACCAAAGCGAGGGGTATGACCTGTATAGGTCTGGGTATGACCTATCAATGGCCAGGTAGAGTGAGTGGTGGTACAGGTGATAGTTTGCAATATTAAGTTTACAAATAAAAAATTTATTTGACAAAAAAAATTTTTTAGAGTAAACTTTGGCAAAAATAGCTTTTGATTAAAAAAAAAAAAATAGTATAACGAATTTCAAAATTTATGTACGAAATATATCATTGATGGTGATTCTGATGAATTAAATTTTCTAAATTTCTTCATAGAAGAGAAAATAAAAATTATATGTACCAGAAAAAAAAATTTACTGAGCGAATTTTTATTAATTTATCTATTTATTGAAATTCACAACTGTATAAAAAATATATATAAACATCTAATAAATGTGATAATAAAGTATGTAATAACATTGCAATGGCTTGTGAAGCAACTACCCACTGGTAGCACTTTAATAAAAATTCTATATGAGAAGGTACCGAGGCCATCTTCTTTTCAGACGCCTTGGAGAGTTGTCCGGAATAGAATGAGAAGGAAGTTGAGAGTCTAGTGGATTTTGTGGTTATGGAGTTTACCATGAAAGGATAGATATTTGGTTTAGGCTAAATCAGCAACAAATGGAATAATTAAGGTCTTTATGGATAAGTTTATTTATGACTAAGTAAGGAGCATTAAGGATTTTGGATTGCAAGGATTGAATATGAGATGAATTAGATGGTTTAGTGGAGCCCCAAAGCTCAGTTTTATTAAATTAAATTAAATTTTATTTATTTGTTTATTTTTAACATTTGAGTCCTATCTTGTTATTCAGTACAATTTAACGTGTTTACTAACAGGTTTTACACATATAGACAATAAAATTCAAGCAGAATATTGGTCATCATTAAAAACGGTTAAAATTTAAAAAAAAAATTCACTTTTCAATAACAAGTTCAGTTTTTTTGTCATCAGTTTATTTAATTTAGACTGTTCTTGGCGGGCTCAAATTTTTTTTTTCTACATTACAATTTTTTCTCAGTGTAAAAATTGTGCGTAGTTTATATAAACTTCTATTCTTGTACAACTAAAGAAACTCTAAAGGACGTAGACATAAACCAGTTATTTAGAACCTATTTCGAATAAACAAAAATGTCGATATACTTCACTCAATTCTATCATTTACTAAAAAAATTGACTTAAGTGTCCTATATGTGTTTATCAGTTTATTTGAGAGCAAGGATAATTAAAAAAATATATAAAATAAGATGCTGCTCTTGAACTCTGAGACTCGAACCACTGGATTCATTTGAAATACAGTGGAGCGTCGATTATCCGAACGTGTTATCGGAAATTTCAATTAACGGAACATTTTTTTAATGTAATTTTAATTAAATTGATCAGCTAATTACTTATTTGTATTGTTAAAATTATTTTTATTTAAAAACAAAATTATTTTTTCCATGAATGGCTATAATTGAACATCAATTTATTATACAGAAACTGCAAAAAATGAACTTCTATACGTACCTATAATTATGTTTACTGAGAACTGCATACTTAATTAGACTATTTTATTTATTTCTCTCAGTATCTTCCTAGCCATTTGGTCGGTAAAGATCTCACCTTAAGTTTTAAATCGTTCGTTGTAAGGTACACATCCCCTTCGAGATCACTTTTTGTTTTAAAACCTACATGTCATCATCAAAGTTAAAAAAAACAACGTGAATCGGGTCAGACATTAGCTATCGATATCAAGGTTGGTAAAACAACAATAACAAGAATCAAAAACAATTATAAATCTTTACAGTGAGACGGGCAGTTTGAGTAGTAGTAAAACTTTGAAAAAAGTGAACTGTTGGAAGATGCTTTTTACACATTATAATTTTTTAAAATGAATTTTGATTATCCGAACCACCCCTGACAACACTAGTTCGGTTAATTGAAGTTATACTGTATCTACTTTAATGTGATTATTATTTACTTTTTTTTTTTTTAATTCAGGTTTACTTGTTCTAAACCTTTATGTTTTAAATTTAAATATTCCATTGATCCATGTTGAACTGATTCACTACCAAGATGTCCATCTGGATGAATACCTTACTTGTATTCCTCATACATTTAAACGACAAGAACCTTAAAAGTACATAGAATAGCAGGCTTCGTGCTAATGAAGATACGTATTTAAGTATTGTTTTAAACAGAATAACTCTAAACGATCATGATTGATGTGGTACTTCCCGTCAGCCGAACCTAGGATCGAAGCAATGAAGAGACGTAACAAGGACATTACATCTAGCATTAGCGGCGGCGGAGCAGCTGATGCTCAGTACAGGAGAGAATACCCGGCGTACAATGGGTGACTGATGAACCGTCACAAAAGCCCACCTCGGATGACAATATATCCGATAATGTAGATATCGGGAGGGTATTGGGCTACCACCTCAGCCCCGGCTAAGAGGATTCCACCTCCTTCGGGAGTGGGGGAGTCGAAATGCGGAGAAAATTAAGCGCATTAAGCGCCTACTCCACCTGGGAGACAAGTTGGGATCTAGTTATTGTTAGTTCGTCCCGTGGAACCTGAATGTGTCTCCATTAGGGGATTAATAATGCTCTAACCGAGTTAGGCGTCGCCAACTTGGCCGCGGAATAATTCAGCTTGACAAAAGGAGCCGCCCCAACCAACCTCTTGCATACTAACACCGCGGGGTCCTCAGAAGTCTTCGCTAACACTGTCCGGGAAGATCTCATTAAGATCATCACTGCCGAAGGGTATTAAACAAAAAAATGTTTCATAGCCTTTTTTTAGGAACTATGTAGCGTATATATAACGCTTATAATGAAATGAAATGAAAAAATAAACTTTATTCTGGGACTTAACTTACAGTCCCCTAAGAATAATAATAATGCAGAGTTATAAGTACAATTGCCTGGCCTATTATTTACAAATTAAATACTTCAGTTATTATAGCATACATTTTTGACAGGAAAAAAAATTAAATAAAATAAAAAAATATATATATGCGCGTATAAAAGAAAGAGGAAAAAAAAAAGTAATTCCAAGTATTTATTTAATTATTTAAATATTTGCGGAAGATTAACTGTCTAAAAAATACAGAAATAAATTATTTTTAAAGGAAGTTAGGGAAGCTGTTTTACGAATAGAAGTGTCTAGGGAATTCCAGAAGGAGGTAGCACGAATGATGAAGGATTAGTCGAAGGAAGCAGTTATATGTGAGAGGATATGCAGGTTAAAAGGTACGGATCTAGTGTTTAAGAGGTGGATAGAAGAGCGCAAAGTTAATAGATCAAGAATATAGGAAGGTCTTTTTGGTTTTTAGAGACTGGAATAGGGAAGTACCCAAAAAGTATTGCCGTCGGAATTTAGGAAAAAGCCACCCAAGCTCAGAATATCGGCAAGTAACGTGTGACCGCCTGGGGATCAGGAAAATGAAATTAATGAAACAGTTCATCAGTCTCCTCAGCTTATATTCGAATAATGTTCTAAAATAATAATGCCAATACCTAAGTTTCTATTACAAAAAATAATTCATATGAGAGCTATGAAAACAAACCAAATATATTAAACAATTATAGCCCTACTTAAAGCATTTGGGGACGTAAACAACTTAGAATCTGAAACTTTCAGCAGATAAAGAATAAAAGCAAATAAGTGGAATTATGTCCAATAACTGCCAAAGTATATTAAAATGGGCAACAAAATGAAAACATTAGAACTAGTGAGAGGTTTTCAGGAAATGAGTCCAGATCAACTTTTTTAAGTTTTTGATAATAATAAAAAAACAATCTTAAATAAAATAAGTATATTTCTGCACTTACGTTATAGACGATTTCATTAAAAAAAATTAATTTTTCTGACTGCTATAGAGTATTTTTACGTTAAAAAACATAAAGATTTTTTGTAACAAATTGAAAATAAAACTCATTTAACGTGGAGCTGGGTCCTTCCTGCTGCAATTCCCACAATCACAAAGTGATAATTCTAACAAAAAGCATTAGCAATTTATTATTTACAATTTTTTCACTCAGCATAAAGATCCCTTAGCCTGTTCCTTACCTATGAAATCTACTTTTCTCGTAAATATTTTTAAATTTGAATCAAGTAAGGTATTCAATTAACAAATACCATATATTATACGATATATATATTTTTTTACTTCAAATTTATTTAAATTGCGTGAAAATTAAGTTCAATATTTTGTACTCCGTATCATTCAGAAATATTTTGAAATTTGTGACACTTGCAGTATCTTTATGATTATTATTATTACATGTGACCTGACCGCTTATCACGCTACAACTTTATTTCCTCTCATTCTTTCCCATTGCCCTCAGTTTCTCCTGTCTCCAGTAATCCTTTATGCGTTCACTGGCTTGCTTCTTTTGATCCTCTGTCCACGTTAGTCCGCTTCTCTTAGGTCTTCCTTCAGCTTGATACCCTTCCACTCCACTCCTAAATGTACCTCTTTCTAACATTTGGGACCCTGTAATCTCCAACTGTTCCAGGTCTTTCTTGATTTCTTTAATCCACGCTGTAGTGGTCTTCTTCTTCCAGATATAGTTGAATATCTGTTTGCACACTTGATCTTCCTTAATATTCTGCTTCCAAGACTTACAGCTTTTTAATTATATGAGTTATACAATTCATTTATTTATCAAGCCTTTATTTTTATATTGAGCCTTTTACAATGTTATATCATAAATTATTCGTTCTTTGAATTTACCATAGGATATAATATTTATTCCTACGAATAATGACTAGATTCCTTCGTATAATGACTAGATTTTTTTCTCTCTGTTTCTAGGTTCCTTCTGTTACCTAATTATGTAAATCTATATTTGTTTTTATTTATTTTATCTTATTTTAAAAATCTCTGCGTCAGATATGATTTAAAATTTCGAAGAAGAAAATTAACTCTATTCTGGAACAACTTGTCATCACATAACATAATTTTATTATATAATGTTATTCTAAATGAAATTTGTTTCAGAATGACGTTTTCTTTCTATTTTATTCTATCTTGGTAGGTAGACTATAATTAAAATATAAATCCATACTTAAATAAAAATATACTAAAAACCAATGAATCCATATAAAAAATAATTTTATTTGAACCTTAGATGCCTGTGTTCTCAGACTTGCAACAATAGAGCCCATCCTATATCCTATATCTTCTTGTTTATCTCTCCTCGAGTATAGCGTAGCGAACACCCCCAACCTCTACCTCCCCCCATCTTGGTGGGGCCATGGTTGATACCATAAGATGAACCACGTCTTATTAAGCCAATTACGTAGGATCTTCTTCCTACGCCGCCTAGCTTCCTCCTCGCTGCAAATTGATGTTCATTAAAGCCATCAGCCATCCCCCGGCTTCGGATTTCCCCTTAAACCCGAAACCTCTCCTTCCTCAGGATCCTGATTCTAAGGCGATTACCTGAGGCTCCCGGGGTATAAGATGCTCCCGATCCTCGCTTCTCCCTTAAATTCCTATTAATGTTAATTAAAATTACACCCATTTTCGATTCGATCGGTTTACAGTCATTAAAGAACTATGGTGCAATAGTAAAGGTTCGAAGTAAATCCATAAATACCTTAATTATAGAATATTATTATATTGTCTTCTTCATTTTTGCCAAAATGTGGATTTTTTGGAGTGGAAACGAGTCATTATATCTTACTAACCACAATATACTTCTCTATTAATAACTACTACTATTAATATTTTTTATATTTTCCAATAATTTACATACACAATGAGTGTACCTATGTGAGCAATAGCTATAAGAATCTTCTAAAGTTTTATCATCTATCATTAGAAGCGTGCAAGACGTCAAGTAGTTCTAGCTTTGTATCATGTCGAGCTCAGGTAAACTTTTTCTATAATTAAAAAAGTTTAGACTTTCATACCTCCTCAAAAAAAAAAACAAGTATATTGCGTATATGGAAGAAAACCAGCAAAACATTTTATTTATTTTATTTTTTTAATTTTCCCATGTTTAGATTGAAAAATAAAGAGAAAAAAATACTGATTGTATCGATATTATTAGGCTGATTGCCAATTACCATTTGTCTTTTTGTTTTTTTTGTCCTATAAGAATATTTTTCCTCTAATATAATATATTTTTATATATTAATGAGTATGTAAACCAGACATGACACACTATCTTAAAAATTAGAATCCTTACTTTGTCACCAATACACTTATCCGTAAAGATCTTAATGTTCCATATGTTGCTGATTTAGCCCACACCAGTTGCCTCTCATTTCATAGTTAGCTCCATAACCACTCAAATCCGTATGTTCCTCAACTTGCTTACCACTCCATTCTTGATAATCCTCCGAGGAGTCTGAAACGAAGATTGTTTAGGGACCTTCTAGTGTAGAATTTTTAATAAAGTGCTACTGATGACTAGTTCTTATCAAGTTTTAGCATGTTATTATAATCGATGTCAATACATTTACTTGGTGTATATATTTTGTACGGTTGTAAATTTCAATAAATGTATATAAAAAAAAAAAAAGATTAGAAAAAAATATTTACCCAGAAAAAAGAAATCATAAAATTTCTTTTAAATCCTACAACTCGACTATGTAACTTTCATTTCTGTCCGTAATTTTTCATAGGTTGTCAATAACTGATTTTACATTATTTATTGCCACTATATAGTAAAATACATTTATATATTATACATTGGTGTGAACTTTCTTGTTTAGCTTAAACTATAGTAATTAAGAAAATATGACTTTACATATTTTAAAAGATATCCATAGGGTGTCAATAACTGATTTTACATAATTTATTGTCACTTTCTTGTAAAATAAATCCCAAGAATAATGTTTAGTGTGAAATTTATTGTTCAGCATAAAGTATAGTAATTAAGAAAATATGACTGCAAATTTCAACATTATTGAACAATTCTTTCTATAACATTAGAATGAATATTTCCTTAAGGGTGCCAATCACTGTCTGGTTTACCCTAATTAATATTTTATTTCAATACTATCATAAGATAGTATTGGAACAAATTCTCCTTTTTTTTCCTTTTAATTATATAGTAAATTAACAATTTAAATATTCTCTGCTTATTATTAAGATTTATATTATATAAGTTTTTTATTTTTTTTCAATTGACACCTCTTGGGCTCATAAACATACTTATTCATACAGTTAACACATTCATAAACTTTACAGAAATTTTCATCGCAAACTAAAAAAAAAAAGTGTATAATATGGCAACATAATAAATTCCAGGTACAACTGAACGTAAGTTGAAAAGGTGGTGGATTTAGGATCTCCTTGTCTAATCCCAAAAGCAGCATCAAGCCTTAGAGATAGTGCCACTGTGCTTTGACTCCCTCATGCCTTATTTTAAATATTATAAACACATTTACTGGTTACATTACACATAAAAGTTGGGGATAAAATTATGTAAAAAGAATTATGCAATCATACGTCGTTCACATGAATTTATTTACATGTTCTTCGTCATTCAAAAAATAATCGTACGGGTAATATGAAAAATGTATTTTGTTTCTCATTCGATACTTTTCAGTTGATTCAAACGAGATATTTATTAAAAAAATAGAACCGATACGTTCATATTATTAACAAAAGAATGTTATAGTTTTCAGCATATAGATTCTTTAGTCACGAAACTTTAGAAAAAATACTCGCCGAGCATCAAAATTAAAGAAAACGCATTTTCCCTATGATTCATACAATGTAAGGAAATTCTTTTAATATTATAAAATATATAAATAAATAAAATGTTAGAATTCGTTATGTTTTATTATAGCAAATAAAAATTTAATCATTCTTTACTAAGTAAAGAAACGTCCGAAGAGATATGGGCATTCTACTGTATATTTTATGAAACCTATTATTTAAGATCATAAATCCCAGAACATATTAATTTTTTTGTTTTTAAGTAAAAATTATATAAAAGCTAAAAACATCTTTTAAACCGATTACCAAGTCTGCCCTAATGACAGTAAAAGAAATAAAATAATTATTTGTATCCATTTATTTTACTCTCACATAAATCTAATGAAATTATAAATGATCAGAGAATTAATTTTTGAAATATATTTTCATTTAATGTGATAAAACGTATTCGTAAAAAAATATTTACCTACTATTAGAATATACAATTTAATAAAAAATTAGGTGAACGTGGAAGATTAAGGCAATACACCGAAATTATGAATAATCCCATTTTATATATATATATATATAAAATATATTTTAATATAATACATAAATTGTTATTTATAAATTTAATTTTGCCTGAACTTGTGTTTTTGACGTTACTTTTAGGATGAAAAATAAAAAAACGTTTACTGATAACAGTCTCGCATAAGCCTAAGGAGCAATAATTTTATTTATTTGGTGTATTTTTAATAACATTGTTTAACTTTTAATTTATATATCGGTGCCTATGTCCATTTTTCACCGAAAATACATTATTACGCATTCTTATTCACTTTGTTTTCACTTTAACTAAAGGTATAGAGTACCTAAGCCAATTAATTGTAAGGTGAGCTACAAATAAATTTAACAAATACTTGAGGAAATGATCTCTTTTAAAAATAAAACCGATTCAAACTGCTCTCCAGTATTTACGGAAATGTGTCACAGTGTTTAGTACCTCCGAGGTAAATCAGCACGATTTATATAATTAATATTATTGTTGTTTTTTTTTTACAAATAAACTGAACCAAAACTAAAATATCAATTAATTTACATTGAAAATTAAATCCTTTAGTAAACAATTTATTTTAATTTTAAAAGAAAGTAAAACTCTAAGCTTCATCATAAATTATGCTGTATGTACAAGTAGTGTCATAAAACTTCTTATTCTATAAATTATTAAAATATTTAATTTTTATTCACAGGATATTGATACATCTAAATAAACTTTTTATTGGTCAATACATCTTTTCACTTTTTAAAAAAAAATACTGTATTACTATTTTTAATAATTTTTTATTTCTTATTTTTTTGCTGAAAACTGCACAATATTTAATATTACCGGTGTATATGGTTTTATATATGTATAAATAAAGATTTTTTTTTTTATTGCACTAAAAGTATATTTATATTAAGACCTATTTTTGTTTCGTTTAAATTAAAATGTATTTAATATATTTGTTAGAAATAAATTTAACAAACACTTGAGGAAATGAACTCTTATAAAAATAAAACCGATTCAAACTGGTCTCATGTCTTTACTGAACAGTGTCATAGTGATTTGTACCTCCGAGGTAAATTTGCACGATTTTTATAATAAATATTATAGTTTTTTCTCACAAATAAACTGAAACAAAACTAAAATCAATTGATTTACATTTATATAAATTAATTTACATTGAAAATTACGTGATTTAAAAAACAATTTATTTTAACTTTAAAAGGAAGTAAAACTCTAAGCTTCATCAAGCCTAGAAATTCTATAAATATTAAAATTTTTAACTTTTACCCACTTGATAATAATAAATTAAAATAAACGTTTTATTGTACTATAAGTACATATTTTCACCTTTTGAAAAAATTTCTTTATATTTTAGATAATTTATGGTTTCTAATTTTTTTTTTTATTTATAGCTGCAAAATTTTTATTATTGTCTGTGCATATGGTTGTATATCTATAAGAACACGGTATCCATATTATTATTATATATATAATTTTTTTTATAAACAACATTATTTATACTAACCATAATTTTCGTTGTTAAAATTTTTAATTTCTAATTAAAATAATTTTACCAATAATAGTGTTTAAACCGAATAACGAAATATAATTTGCATTTTTTTTTCTAATTCATAGATTTATTTTTTAAACGGATTTTGATATTTAAAACTGTTTAATATAATTTATATATATTTATAAGAGATTTATTATTTCTTGGGCAGTAGTGAAAATAATGGAGGCTGCAGATGGCGGGGGTGGTGAGGGTGAGCCGGGCGGCCATACACCCCACATCCGCCGCCATATTAGCTCCGCATCTGCCGCCAACGCTAGGGGGCCATTGGTATTCATAAAATATCTTATTTTTAATAATATGTAAAAAAAAATTAAATAAATAAAACAAACATTAAATAATACTAAAAAAAAAATTAAATTAAAATTATTTAAAAATGTAAATTAAAATAAATTGAATTAGGGGGGTACTTTTAAGTTAATAGAAAACAATCTTCCTTCAACGGGATTTTTAAAATACAAGCATCATAAAATATTTTGGTTTTGATATTTTTATTATATTATATTATGAAATATTTAATTTAATTTTTATATTTAAATAATAAACCTCATCTTTCTTATTTAAAGAACGGTGATTATCTTTTCCAAATCCAGACCTATTGAAACATACATTAACAATTAATGCTTAAAATTCTTTTATGTCAGATAAAAATCAGAAGATTTTTATTTTAAAATAAATATATAAATTTATTCTTAAGTATAGGTTTTCCAATCTTCTTAATTTTAATCATATCCCAGGTATTGCGTTGGGTGATCAAATTTGTTTTTAAAAATAACAAATTCACCAACTCTAATCTAATGTTCCTAATTTTAAATTTATCAAACATATTAAGATTGGCAATATGATTAACATTGTTTTTAATTGGTTTTATAACTGGTAATTGATCATGAGTTTTTATCACGTAAAAAAAATTTAAAAAAGATATGCATCGACTTGATAATAGTCTTAAAATAATTGGTTTTAAGGCGGTCAAGATTAAATTATTATTAGGATTTGTAAATGAGCTTCAGCATTAAAGACAGGTCAGAGGAGCCTTATGTAGGATATAAAAAAAAAATATTGTCTATGAAATTTCCAAGCAATAGGCACCGAACGGGTATAGTAGAAAATAAAAATATAATAAATATAGCTACACATGATCAAATAAGGACTGTAACTAAAAACATTTATTTTTCTGAAAGTTTTGGAATTACTAGAAAAATATTTTAAAATTATCATCATGAATTTAAATGGTTATTTTGCAGATTTTATATTTCATATTTTATCTGTTGAATGTCTGATTAACAAAAGTACTCTCAACTTAATTTAAAATGGTACCATACTAATGAAAAGTCTATTTAAAAAATATTAATCAACAATTAAAATGAAGCATCGATATGTGTCTATAAACGAAATTAATCCTACCAAAGGGAAAATTAATAAACAGCTAATGAATATTCCCAGTGATAGATTTCCAGTTCTATATGTGACAGGACGTGATTGGTATGGGCGATATTACTTTGATTACCAATAACTTCATTTCTACAAATTGTAGTCACCAATCAACCATTCCCATACACGCAGTTTTGTTCTATATCCTTTGTATTCAAAATACATTTCTGTGATATTTCGTCAACCGCTGATATAAAGCTAGATATGGAAAGCGTGGCCTGTTGTGTATTTTAATTAAAACAGATATGTCAATTATTCAATCTCAGTTTGATGTGTATCACCGAATGTGCAGGATTAAAAAATGTATCCGTACCGCTATCAGTATTATTAATTCAATTAACTGAAACTTAATTTAAATCAAAAGAGTAATTTGGATCTAAATATAGTTAAAAAAACAAAATAATTAACAATATTAGAAATTTAAATTCGCATAATCAAGCCACATTAAAGTTTTCGAGAAAAAAAAAATTAAAATTATGGTTTCATAGGTGGTTGATGTATTAGCTTAAAAAAAAAGAATGAACATATTGATTTTCGTAGATCCGATTATTTACGGATCACGACTTAAAACTTTAATAGTATCATTGAAAAATAATATAATTAAATTTAAAAAACTAGAAAAACACACTTTTATTGTTAACGTAACGACTGAGGAACAAAAAGCTAAGTGTGGTGAACAATTTGCAGCCGTCAGACCTTTTAATTTTTTGAGTTCAAGGTTCGAAGCTAATTTCTGTGTACTATTCGTGATTTGTTTGCATTTTTAACAGTTTACTCAAAATCAGCCAACCGTTTTAATTTTTATTAATTTTTTTTTTTTACATATCTCAGAGTAGAAATGGGCAAATTTACCCCTAACTAACCAAAACTAACTTTTTAAAAATTCTTTGTTTTTATTTTGTTGGCAAAATTCTTCGATGTTTGACAATCGATTGTGGCTGGACACCTAAATCAAATTCAGTTTAAGGGATGTCTTTAGACGCACAATTTTGTAATAGACTTTAATTTTGTATATAAAGCATTTTTCTATTTTTTTTTTTTTTTCAAAACCTAAAAAAAGTTCAAAAGGTTTGGGTTTTTTTTGCCCAACATTTTCCCCTAATCAAATTTAGTTTCATTTTTGATATTTTATTCTGAGGACCCACCTGGACCATATAAAAACGTAAAACTTACTGCTTCACCTTTTGCAAGGCAGACCCCCATTTTGGGGATAATTTAACTAGACTAAGTTAGGACATTAGAAAAAAGTTGTGCAATGATTGTATTGTCATTGGTTATTGAAACGTGTGCAAATTTTCTAGTTAATCAGATTGCTGGAAATCGGTGAAAATTACAATGAAAGATTCCGTTACATACAGGTGAAGTTAATAAAAGCGTATTAAAAATAAATAAAAGGAAAACTCAAATGCCTGACACGCCAATTATCTTGCATAAAATCGCATGTTGTCCAGGGATAAGCGACAAGTGTGGATTTTAAAATTAAAGAAAAAAAAAATTAAAAATAAATATTTAGACCTAATATCTTATTTAAAAAATTATCAATTTATTAAAAAATAATTCATGGTTTTTATATATATATATATATATCAATATAAAAATACTAAAGCACTCGTGTATATTTATAAATAGTGAGTTTTATGATGCCATCAAGACTTATTTTTATTATTTTGCATTTTAATGATTTTTATCGCTTTATTTTTACAATTTTTTAAATGATCTATTATTTTGTACTTTCTACAGAACTTATGTCTTTACGACTAACTCTAAATTTTCATAATTCTTTAAACAAAAATAATTTGTAATTTTCTTGATTCTATGTTCCAATTTTAATTTTAATTATTTTGTTATTCTTATATTCTTATCTTATTTAAAAGATCACAATTCGTGGAACGAGAAAATTATACATGACGTATGAATTATAGTATTGTTCATCATTAATCCTACGTTTATAATAGTAATTGTGTATATTTAATTTAGTATGTATATAACTGCATCCGAAAATAAAATAAATAAAATATTTTTTTATCTAGTGTTCCTTGTACAAACGTTTTCGCTAACCAAAACAGGTTCCAGTTGGTAGAGCATACAACGCTATAAAAATATTCAAGTGTATTTAATTAGCTGATGATTTATACATCACATAGAAAATTCGTAGAATTCCTAATTATTGGACCGTTTGCCCATTAATTGCTAAGGTTTTCAAATGCTTTGTCAAATGTTTCAATGGTACTCCATTTCCCAAAATGAGCGCTTGAAATTGCAGTCATGTCAATACTCTTGTTATACTTATAAAAAATAATTCAGAGGTTTTTATTTCATTAAACTTTAATTTAATATTATTATAAATGAAATAAACTCAAACAATATCACAAAAAATACAATTTAAATCTAAAAGAGGATATAATTAATTATAGTGGCTTTAGAAAAATATTTGAAAACAAGAAAAAATACACACATGCATTTATATATAGTTATATGCACACATCAATTATAAAATTATGTATTCATACTTTGCAACAATTTATTCAATTGTTTTTTACTAAGATTATAATAAAAATAGTTGATAATAAAAAAATAATATATATTTCAATTGAATGTATTTATATTTTTCTTTACGTGCACGATTTATCATATTATCAAAATACATACTTGAATTCTTTTTTTTTTTTAATTAAAACTAGTACATAGATTATTTTATATACTATAGATTTTAACAAAAGAGGTGAGGGTTATTATTTATTTTTTATTTTTATGGTTAAATCCGCAACTGTCAAATGCAAAAAAGAATATCACGAGACGTGCTGAAACATAAATATAAAACAACTGACATGTTAGGTAGAGAGAGATAACACCCAGCGGCAGGACGTTTATTATTTTTTATTTTTTTAAATATATATTTTTGGATACGATCCTATATTTAATATTTTGTAAATAGGCTACACAAACAATTTAGGTAAGGTCAAAATAAATAACAATATAAGATAAGAATAACGCGCAAGTAGGACAATATTTAGTATGAAACTGAGATATATTAAAATTAACTAATTACGTTTAATGATTTTATCCTAAATTAATCGTATTATTATTAGAAAAATAATAATATTAAAACAGAGTTATAATTGTAATTCTTTTCATTACACAATTATCAAAGCCGTATAAACCAAACTACACAATAGACGTTGTTTCTTCCACTGTTCACAGATTCTAACATTTTTAATATTCCAATTTAAAAAAAACTTCTAAATGAAAAATTAACCACAACTTCACTGCACTACTCAGCACATCACACTCTAACTCCTAAGATAACACACTCCTCCAGAACTGGTACCTGATCCTTCCCTCCAAAGTGACCAAGTTGACCTCTCCCCACCATCGATTTTTATTCCCTGCCTCAAGACTGCCCCTGCCGATTCCGGCACACATACATTAAAAAATACGTTGTGACCTATGGCCATGACCAATATTAATATGCAATGAGGTTTTAATATTCTTACATTTGATTTATATTCACACAATTTTATTACTTAATTTTTACTTTTTTCCAAATCCATACGAAGACGATTAATTTTTCACAGTTCAAATTTACCTCTTCCGACCATAAATTATAATAAACGGATACTAAGAATTATTTTAAATAAGGAAGAAAACGCCTGAAGGATGGTATGCTCTTGTTAACACCTGACATTACATACGTCTATATGTAAAGGATTAAATTTAATTAAAAAATAAATACTGATAAACCAAAGAAAGGTATTTAAAGGTAATCGGGTTACAGTGTACTTCAACATTTACTTGACAAACGTTCAAAGCTCCCTATTAACTACAAAAGAATCATTTACATGACTGTGATTAGACCTATTTGGACGTACGGAGTTGAGCTTTGGGGCTCTACTAAACCATCCAATTCATCTCGTATCCAATCCTTACAATCCAAATCCTTCGAAAAATCCTCAATGCTCCTTACTTTGTGACCAATAAACTTATCCATAAAGATCTTAATGTTCCATATGTTTCTGATTTAGCCCAAACCGGATACCTATCCTTCCATGGTAAGCTCCATAACCACTCCAATCCACTAGTCTCCCAACTTGCTTCCTCCTCCATCCCTGATAATCCTCCGAGGCGTCTGAAAAGAAGATGGCCTAGAGACCTTTTAGTGTAGATTTTATTGAAGTGCTACTAGTGAGTAGTTCTTCACAAGTTTTACACGCCATTGTATTCACTGTCAACACATTTACTTGTTGTATATTTTTTTGTATAGTTGTAAATATCAATAAATGAAAAAAAAAAGTAATCGGTACAGAACCAACAAGACGAACAACAAGATGTATGGTAATTTATTTTTTTTTTTAATTAGAAAATTAAAACTATACTGGAATTGCAATTTTTTTTCATTATTTCTTTAATTGTAAAATTTAAATATATTTACTTTTATATATGACCATAGGTAATGACGGAAAATTCCAGATATTAAGTAGCAATTCGATAATCTGGACACCAGTTATCCCGAAATTCGATTAATATTTTTTTAACAAAATTTATAATAAAATCTTATTTCTAGATATTTTTATTAAATATTATAATTTACATTATTATCAGAAATTTACAGAATGTTTAATTAATTTTATCTTAAATTTGGGAAATTCGTACTTTTCACTTTACCTCGATGAGCTGTGGTTTCTTTTATGGTAGATATTCCACAATAAATAAAGTTTTGTTATCACTTATTTGGATGTTTTGTTTTAATTATTCGATCTCCTTTCGTTATTGAAAATTTATATAAATCTAACATTGAAAATAAAATTAATCTGAAATAAAAATATTGCATAGAGTAATCCCTGAATTATTTATTATATGTATTTATTTGGTCTTTAGGTTATTCTGGTGAGGTAATATTTGTCGCAAGGAAGTAAGGTTTAGGAGCTATATTGGTTTGAATAAAAAAATCCACGTTTGAAATTGTAGGCGCTTTTTTGACAGGTTCTAACTCTGCTGGTGTTGCTTGTATAAAAAAAATTTTAAAATCAGAAATTAAATGCAGAATATGTTCTGCTATATAATATTTGTCGCTAGGAACTACCAGTTGTGAACTTTATTGGTTGAACGAAAAAAATCACGTTTGTAAACCCTATTTCTTCTGTGAAATTTGTATATTTCAAATATTCATTAATTATTAATTTAATTTAACCAATTTAAAATCATACAGGTTAGCGGAAAAAAATAAAGAATATAAGGGCATAGACGGTCAGCTTATCTCTTTATCTCTTTCAGAAAAATGAATCATAGATTTTATTTTTTGCATGAGATAGATGTACAATCTGCCTCAGTGAAGGGCAATAGGTAACAGAGCTAAAGATGTATTCATTCATTCATTCCATATATACAAGTACAAATACACACCAAAACAAATACTCATTATAAAAACAAAACTAATAATTACCTACAATCATAAAAAAAAAAATAAAATAATAAAAAGAAAGCGACAAAAATTAAAAAAAAAAAAAAAAAAAAAAAAAAATTAAGATACATTCGTACTATATGTACAATGCAGGCACACTCAGCCTGTGTAACCCCGAATCGAGCCTATTTCCCCACTTCGGTGGTACATATACTAAAATTGGAACGAATCAGAGATAAGAAAAAAAACTATAAAACATATAAGCATTGACGGTTAAAGGGGCAACCCCTAAAAAATGCTCCAGGTTATTGTTTCTTTGACCGACAGGCTTAAGGGGGCCTTTAATTTTTTTTTTATATATATATATTTTTTTCCATCCATTAAAACTTCCTCTATAATGTATTGGATACCTGTAAGAAAAGCCTAAAAACGTCTTTTTTACAAAAAATTATATAAAAATAGATACATTACGTAGATATAGTAAATAAATATCGGAAACTACATCCTTAACCAATCGGAGGGCGAGCTATCACAGCTCGGACAGCTAGTTATCAGAAAGGGAAACAGGAGGGCGAGAGAAAGGCAAGTAATTGAGGAGGGGGTGTTTGTATTGTAGGTCAGGTCAGTGTACTGAAGGTCGCCCTGGTCCCACTGAAGGTCGCCTCTGCCCCTGCCCACTGGTCACTTCTCTTTGTCATTAATTGCTTATCGGCTTCTTCGAAGGTCAATCCTCCATTGTCCCCTGGGCTTCCTCGTAGCCTCATCTTAAAAGGTCTCAAGAAGAAAAAGAGTTCGTGTTCGATAGATAAAAAGAACCCCTAAATAGACTCCCCTCCCTTTTATAACTAATTAAAAAACTTAATAAGAAGCCTTAACCATAAATATATATTATATTAAAAGAATACACCATAAAAAAAAATAAGAAACAACTAAGATTACTAATCTGTAATAGATTATCCGGCCCGGGGGACCAATTCTGGACCTAAAGTGAAATCAGTCAAACTTTACATAGGCTAATTGAGTAAAGATTAAAAAATAACATTGCCTATTTTTTTAGAATCATTTTGAATAACAAAAACTTCTAGCATTCAATAATAACAACAAATATGTTGCTTGAAATAATAAGTTTCCTTCGTAAAATAGTCCGATATCTCATTTGTTATCTATTGCAAAACGGGTCAACGTCTGTGCTTCTGCAATGGCTACTCATGCTTATCAATCACTTAAATTTTATATTTAGTAAAAAATATAAAAACTTGATATTATACTAAAAGAAATGAAATAGAAAGGAATGATGAAAATCGGAAACAACTGTATAAAGTTCTTGGAAGCTTATTTATATTTAGATACATATATATATATATATATATATATATATAAGTGTATATGTGTATTTCTTGGAATCCACATATTCCCGTCGTTATAGACTACTCCAATATCCATTTCCTAGACAAACGTTCAAAGTTTCAATAACTTACAAAAGACTCATTTACATGACAATTATTAGACCTATTTGTACATAAGGAGTTGAGGTTTGGGACTCCAGTAAAACTTCTAATTCTTCTCATATCCAATCCTTACAATGGGTAGTTGCTTTACAAGCAATTGACATGTCATTTATAACATTATCATCACATATACTTGATGTATTTTATTTTATATTTTATACAGTTGTGAAATTCAATAAATAGCTATATATGAAAAAAACAAAACAATGTCTCATATTAATGCTAGCAAGTAGTCTTATATGAAATACTTTGTAGGTATGGATAACCGTAAAGAAATAATATTAAAAGATTCATAAATATAAGATAATTTAAAATAAATTGATATTGTTAAGATTTCGATGAGCACCTGATAAATTAAAAATAAATGTTGAAATATATTGTAATGGAGATTGTTGATATTATATATATATATATATATATATATATATATATATATATATATATTAAATATCTTTTAAAAGTTTAATACCACAAAAATGAACAATCTGTTTAAATCAAGGTATTCAATATATTATTATACATAACTTTAAATATCACTGTAACAAAAAATATTAACTAGAATATAATAAAGAGTACATACCCAGAAAAATGGATATTTTCACAGTTGATTGTCCGAGCTCTGATGAAATTCCTGAAAACAAAATATAATTAATTAATAATTAGCCAGGAGAGTTGGTTTTTGTATTAATTAGCAACGTGGCGCCGTAATTAGCATATTTACTAATGCATTCGGAGAGTATAAGGAAAATAACTGAAAATAATAAAAAGCTTTTCCAATTTCAGTATCATAACATAATTAGCCGAAAACAAACAACAAATTTCAGCTTCGGGGAACCTAATAAATTATGTTCGTTTACAAATTGGTTTTATACTAATAAAATACAAGCACTAATGAGCATAAAATTTAAATAAAGGCAACGAAATTCGAAGGGAAAACCGTTGATATAATATTCATCAACAAACTTCAGCACTGTTCATTTCAGAGGTAGTATAAAATTTATAAAATAGAATATTCTCTGTCGGAAAACCGCAATTGTCAATATTCAGAATAAAAAAAAAGAGTTATAACAAGCGAAAACAGTTGACAGATAACAATTCTGCTATTAAAAATATATATAATTTTTCCTATTTAAATAAACTATAATTTAAATAATATACTTTAAATAATTTTCAAAGTCAGAATAACGAGTTAACTACCAGTAGCATGTTTGAAATTTCATCATATATTTTTGAAAATAAAGTTTTACAAATAGTGTTTGTTGATTGAAAGTGGTTTCAATATGTCTAATTCTTGGGTTTGGTAGTTTATTTATCTATTTCTGTTAATTAACTATATTTATTCACCATTTATTACCTCAATTGAATTTTTTTATTTTCATGCCATTCAATTTTCATGATAAAAACAAACTTATTTTTGATCACGTTAACATTTATTTTCGGTCATAACATTTATTTTTTCTTTTCCTCTAGCCTTGATAAACGTAATCCAAATGTTGTCACAATAAATCAATACAGTTTTTAGTGATTTCTCGACGGAACACCCTAACTGTCTACTTCCTCGTATTTAATTTTTTTTTTAATCATTAATTAAAATTTTTAAAATTAAAAAATTAAAATAATTTACAAAAGTTTATGATATTATATTTCTTAAAAATCATTCATAAAATCATCTACACACACACACATATATATATATATATTATTTAAAACTAAACTTACCATGATGGGCCACATAACGTTTTCAGACTTTTTGGCAGTTATAGGACACAACATACATTTCTTTGCTTTTAGACTATACTGCTTTTATTTAAAAATTTATCAATAGTATTTTTTCAATATTCGCTTCTCTCTTATTATTGTTTTTACCGAGGAACTCTGGTAGAAATATGTACACATAGACTGTGGGTAGGTTTAGTGTTAATTCGATGGTCAAAAAACAATTATGATTTCTTAAAAAAATTACCAAAAAAAAAAGTAAATTTTAAATTCCAAAGAAATTATATTCTAGATAAATCAAAAAAATTATTGTATGGTAAAAAGAAAAATAATAAATTTTATAAATATAGCAATGTTTATTTTGTACTTTATTTTTTTTTAATGAGGTTCAGTAATTGTTCTAAATAAATTAGTTTATACTAATTGACAAATTTAAGTATTTGATAGATCGATTGAAATATAAGGAATATTTAAACAAAAGTAAATATGATATTATAAAAATAAATAAATAAACTGAATGGATAACGAAGTTGCCTAGTTCTTTGTTCAGAAAACTCTTGCTTTTATTTAATTCCAAGTCGATTTAATTCCACACTAAATCATTTTTTAACACAAAAATGCAGGATACTACCAACTCTGAATAAGTTTAAATTAATTAAGGAATATATTATGGAGTAAAATAAACAGACCATATGAAATAGGTACCATATGATTACGAAAAAGACATCTAACTATATCGGTGTGTGTTAGTAACTTTTTAGAGGATCAATGAGGACTACAAATAAGATTATACTATAAATATAATCACAGCAAATATTTCAAATAGAGTGTATAAGGTTAGGTTTTGAAATCTATACAGGTTCCACAGCGTTTGATAAAAATTCAATGAATTAAAAGACATTTCTAGGCAATGACCGTGAAATACATTCCAGTATTCTTACTTAGAGCTTAAAAATTATCAGTTTTGGAATAGAAACTGTTACATAAACAGAGCTAATTTCTCTTTCTGGGGTTTACTTCAGCGCTGCATTACACTGAAAACACTGAAAAGCACTTATGCTGTTTTAACAGCACGATCTTTTGTAATTATACTCGCTAGTAGACAAAGAATTTACATTATACAAAATTAAGAAAACACTATGTCGCAATTTAGAAAACGTGTTTCGAAAATAAATTATTTTCCCATACTTTAATAAAAGGAAATAATTAGTTATAATTAATATTAACTGAACAATAATCAATTGTTAGGGTAAAATCTATTAAAGGAACTAAAATTATATTTTAACTACACAATTATTATAGAATATTGTATACTTATTAGCTTAGTTATTATATTATAAACGTGTATCTTCTTTTGTTTTATAATTAAATTATCTAGTTATTATTTAAACATCAATAAGTTTTACTTATAAATCATTTAACCATTATTTAAACCTCCTAGCCCATCTCGTAGAAGAAAGATTATCAGCCGATAGAAGCTTAAACATCAAGAGTTTAGTATAATACCTATTTTAATTAGTAAAAAATATATATATACATATATTTTGGAGGGTGAAAAAAAAAAATAAACACTTTAATTATAGATAGATAGAATCACGATAGCTAAAATATGACCAGTTGAAATTCCAAGATCTACGAAAAAAATAAAATAAGAAATTTCATAGAGAAACATTTTTATGATAATTAAAAAAAATAAATTTAAATAACAGTTGTAACTATTGTAAATTACAAAAATATTTATTTATATATAAACTTTGTCAAAACAACGAAATATAACGGACTTTTTAAGAATATTACTGTCAATAATTTTTTTAACATCATCTGTGGGAAGTCAACAATAAATAGAAATATCCCCATGGAGAAATAAGAGAGGAACGGTTCCGATAAAGCTACGTAATAAAAACAAGAATAACGTTTTTATTACATCGTGCAAATTTTACTATTTTATAGTCCTGCTCAGAAATAAACGCTTGTTGTGCATTTTTATATGTACATAAAACATAAAATTTAGTTTTGCCCGAGTATTAGCGCTTCCGGATGGGGTACCTTATAAAGTTTTGATTTTAATTATATTATATAAAATATATTTTATAATTACGTAAAATATATTATCGTTAAAAATTATTAGAATTAATCGTAAAATAAAAAATTAATTCTTATATTTATTTACAATAAAACGGGTCTGGATGAGAAACGCTTTTACAATTTTTGAAATCTTATATTACTTTCTAAATAATAATAAGGTATTATAATATACAATACTTATAAAAATGATTATAATGAACAATGATATTATAAACTTTTTTTTTAAATTTGAAAACTTTTTATAAGCTTTAACAAATTTTTTCTTAAAAATTAAATTCATTAATTGATTATTTATTATTAAGAATAGATTAGAATAGAAGAATGTGAATTTATTTCAAGATACAGTTACTAATTTTGTGTAGACCTGATTAAATTTTCATGAAAAACATTCCGGTTAAATTAAACCGGTTTTTCCTTTTACAAAATAACAGCAAATCGGCCAACACTACATTATGCATACAGCGATCGGAAATAATTATCAGATAAGGAGGTATCGGGTTCCTGCGATAAAATGTTCCCACCGATCAACTTTTTAAAACCGGACCTAGCTGACCCCGCATGACCTAAGGGTCACTCTTGGGTACCGCCCGAGGAACGTCTTGGAGTACGTGTTAGTACTGCAAGGCCAGTAGTTGAACTATGGTGCTGTAATGGTAAGTAGTGCTATCCGTATATATTTAATAACTATATTAATAAAAATAATTAACAAAACTATTCAGTGATATGTTATATAAATAATAATGTCAAAAAATGTGAAGAACTTTGTTTTCATAATTAATTTTTATTTATTACTACCTTAAAATTGCACTATTCTATTTCTATAAATTAAAATACATTATAAATATTAATATAAATTATACTTTGTAGAGATTAATGGATTTAGAATGATATGCTTGGGATACTGAGGCGCTCTCGCTTCTAATGTCGATATGATTCTAAGTGGCTTCATTCAAATTTCTTAAGTCAATACTTCAAAATATATACATTTCAACATTTAAATTCGAAAACCTATAATCGTTATAGTCTAATTATGCGATCCTTCATCCACCTCTTGAATGTTATGTACAACTTATATCTTGTATATCACTATTCTTCGAAAATTGATTTCTTATCAAATCCTTTATTGTTCGTGCTTCCTTGTTCTTTAATTCCTTATACAACTTCATTCGTAATTCACAAAGGGAGGACACTCTCAGTCTCTCACGAATCTTATTGGCAAATTTTTTTTAAGTTCCTGGTCCAAAAATAAATCAGACACCTATTTTGCCGTTCCGACTAATGGAACTAGATCCCGAAGAAAAGATTAAATAGCATTTAACTAATCTATTTTATATCTCGAGTTTGAAAAATGATATCGACATGATTCTTGCACCAATTTCTTTATTTCTTTTTTTAAGCGCAAATTTCAGGAAAAATAGCCGCTTCATAAATTTTTATGTAGATTAAAATAATTCTAAAAAAAATTGTTAGATCTTAAAACTAACTACCTTTATAGATATTTCGACGCAAAAAATGAATTTAGAATTAAAAAATAAAATAAAATAAAAAATAACGGTTGGACGGTTAATCGTACAATTTTATACGTATTTTTTCTACTCACGTCCTATGTTCCTTCATTCAACTTTTCTTTACTGAAAACTGATTTCTTTCCATATCCTTTATTATTCGTGCTGCCTTGTTCTGTAATTCCTTACACAACTTCATTCGTAACTCATCGTCAGTTCTCCTCACTCATTTTACTTCTACCACATTAAGAATCAATATTGGGGTAAAATGTAAAATTTATGTGCACAATATACAGCAGCAATTCCAAAAGTAGGGATAAGGAGTATAAATCATCCTCCCTTATATATATATACTTCCTTAAAAGAAAAATATTAAATAGAATGGTATAAAATAGAAAAAACCATTAACTGGTTAACATATTGTTTATTTGTTTCTGTTATTATGGTTTTTGTTTTCACTATAAAATCTATATCTAATTTTTACAAATCCTCCCCGAAATTTATCTCAAACCTCATTTTTTTTTTCTTTTTTTTTTCATTCTATTCTACGCTTCATGACACAAGCAAATAAATAGGGAGGTGTTATACATTCATCATATTTTTTGTCTTTTGTATTATCATTCGGATTATATATTGTTGTCATTGGTGAAGTTGTGCTTCTTAATAAGGCCTTTAATTAACTATTTCGGCTAAAATTATATTGTTTGAGTAATTGCAGGAATTAGGAAAACGATCAGAAGTGCGCTACTGAAGAGTTCATAATATTGACTTATACATTTCTTTACATCCAGGAATGTATATTGCGAGTCGAAAACATATCACTAAAACCTTAACCATTTATAAAAGAAATAATATTAAAGACAAGTATAAACATCGTTTTTTTCCGAAACAGAAACCTAAAATCAAAGCGTCCTGAGATTCAACGGCTAGAGTATAGCGATTATTATTTGAACCCTTAATTTTTTTTTATAAATTTAAGTTCAAATAGTAAATATAATTTTTTCAACACAAATAAAAAATATTAGAAAATTATTTTCAAATCCCATTTTAATTTAAATTGAATTTAATATATTTTGTTGTGTTTTAGGAATATTATACAAAAAAAAAATTGTTTCGCGTTAAGTTCTTTCTCTAGTTTTATTTTTCTTGAATTTTCACATTTTTATTTTATGATTATTATTCATTTCAAATAAGTAAAATAAAATAAACGTAAAAATAAAATTAATATTTTTTTTTAGCGTTCACAATTGGAAAATTTCCACAAATCAAAATTAGAAATATTCAACTTTTCGCAATCAACAATTATAAGGAAATATTTTAAATTAAGAAGGAACGCAGTTCGGAAGAATAAATGTTTTCAACATTTTCGGAAGGAGACATAATTTATTTAAATGTTCATCTATATCCAAGTCAAAAAAATATAAAATATCCCACACCTGGAATGTGTAAATAATTCCCTTACTAAAAATATTTAATTTAAAACAGTTCAGAAAATTTGACCTTTAGATGTTCCTGTGGCTTCTGTACCATAGTTCTAAATGTCCACCCAAAGTTGTTCGTAAAGTGACAGTTTGTTCGAAGGTGAAAGTTTGGACTGTTCATCAACTAATCAATTGGAAAAATTTGCGACAAAAGTCTGTCTAGTTTTATGCGTTTAAAATCATTTCCAGAATCAATCGTCCTTTATCTATAAAACCTAATAATCTATTAACGTATCGTGTTTATGAATAAAAAAAATATTTTTTTTTTAGTTGAATATCTATGTCTCTGATTTCAATCTCAATTACGTGTATTTGCAGGTTTCTGGTAGCGTTTCGATTAAAATGTATTTCGATTATATAAGATATTTTAATATTATCTTTAAATTTATGAATACTGTGAATGCGTGTATTTTTGGATAGTATGAAGTATAGAAGGTATAAGGTAATGACTTAAGATACATTTTTGTGGAATAATCAATAATTTTCTTAATAATACTAATGACTTGATAATATGTATCATCTCAGACAAATATTTTTTAAAATTCCATTTAAATTTTGTTTATTTATTGTTATACATTAATTAACTACAATATATAAATTTTATTTCCCATTAGACACTTCAAGCGGTTAACTTAAAAATGAATGACATCAGGGGAATCTAGAAATAAACCTTTATGCAATACTAAATATTTAGTAATACAACTTTCTAAAAAAAAGAATCAATTAATTAAGAATGGAAATGTTGTTTTAAATACATGTTTCCACGTGGTCGCCATGAAAAATAAGACTACAAAAAAAATATATGTATATGAATGAATGAAATGGTACTGTATTTAGTAATAATTAAAATTACAGACTGGCTCTCCGGTTCATTTTCTGTACAAGTTGTACATAAGAAGTTTATGAAATAAACTTTAAAAAACAATTGACTTTCAAAATTTAAGTTATCATAAAATTATTCTTATAATCCTAAACAATAATTCTTCTTATAAACAAAAAAAAGTCTATAGAAATATGGAAAAATAGGCAAAGCAGCAAGTAATGAATGTTAATGTATTTATTATTTAAAGAACAGAATATACAAAAATGATTTATTACATAAATATAAACTCAATAACAATAAATAAAATAAATAAACTTATTTACGCTAGAAGAAAGTTAACCCTTTTCTTGGCATGGTATCCCTTCAGATACCATCCTTTTGTAAACGTTTTTTACAACATTCAGGCATATTCCAATGCATTTGTAGGTTCCTTACCAATATTTTACTTTCACTAAGATACTCTGAGTGACTTTAGTCCTCCTAGAGGTCTTTAGACCTCCTCAACCTTGGTTTATCAATGTATTTTTTAATCTCACTTAAAATATTTTTACTTGGATTTTTTTTTTCTTTTGAAAATTGTTTTGCCAAGAAAAGGGTTAAGAAAAAAAACTGTTTTACTTAATAAAAATGTCACCAGCCATATTACATTTTAATGATACTATTTTCTAACACCTTAGGTTAAGGTTTTTAAGCATTTTCTTAATTCCATTATAACGGTTTCTGCAATTAAAGATAATAATAACTATTTATTTTCATAATGAATATTTCATTATTATTTCGGATTAAGAGGCACCAAGAAGAAAATATGATTTTATAATGCAATAATAAATAAATATAAATATCGCATGAAAACACAGTACACTTTTAAAGTTACTCTACCGAAAGTTTGAGATAAAAACTGGATAATTTAGCTTAATAAATATATTTTTAAGAACTGGAATATTTAGATCTCTTTTTGGTCACGGAGTGGTGTAAAATGAATCTTAATTTTTTTTTATTTTACTTTTAAAATATTATAATTTTTTATATCAATACTAATCAAAATTGTTATTTTAAATGTGCAGAATTAAATATATGGATAGTAAATTTAAAAAATAAATAGTTATTTATTGAGTTTGAAATTATATTTATTCATTTTTTATTTACAACGTATTAAGAAACAAAAACATACATTATCTTTTCAGTGTTATTTATTTGATATAAGGATGGATTGTTGCAATTATTCAAATGTCTTTTTAAAATTCAGACGGAGCCTGGGGTGGTCCTGTTAAGGAGAGGCTTTCTCTTCCCTATGAGCCTGAGGCTTGAGGAGAAGCAATTTCCGACTTAATTAAATATGGAGGGGGGTAGGAGGTAAGGGGAAAGGGGATTTATTTATCTTGTCGTCTCAAGTTGATGCCACGGCTAGGGGAGAGCGGGAGTGGGGGTAGGGGATAGGGGTGGGGGAACGGTTAGGGCCAATAGCAGCGCTCGCTGCCCCACCCTTACACCGTCTCGCCCCGCCCACCGCCCCTCATGACTATACATCAGCTCTCCTTACCATCCTCTTCCTCTAATGGACCTGGGGCAAAAGTAGGCATTACCTATTCACCACCTTATTTCCTTAGAGCCCCGCACCGCTGACGTCACACAAAGAAACACCCCCTCCTAATTATCCTTAATGGCTCTTATTTCACTAATGAACCTGCCCCGGGGTTAATCTCAAGGATAAATATTCTAAGGGGAAAACATAAATCAATTCGGCAGTCGCATGCTTCCCTTCCTATAGCCACCGGGGTCCTTCATAAGGAATATTTAATAACCATCCTTAAGAAATTTCCATTTTCTTAATTACTAGATCCTTATTGTTTTATATTAATAAAGAATAATATCATAGA
The DNA here is from genome assembly GCA_003667255.2 of Euschistus heros. Lineage (NCBI taxonomy): Eukaryota > Metazoa > Arthropoda > Insecta > Hemiptera > Pentatomidae > Euschistus > Euschistus heros. The sequence goes on from RCWM02000763.1 coordinate 151,255, forward strand.
TACAGGATGATCTATATTATAAGGTCCAATCTCTTTTATATTATTTGTATAAATGTAAAAAGAAATTACTATTTTTTATCATTCAAAAAATACCTAAAGAAATAATCACTTTGTAGATTCAACTATCAGCTCCTTCTTAAAAAAAAAAAAACTTTTAATTTTTTTTTCCTTACTTCATAAAATATTTAAAAAAATAAAAATCGTTTGAGAATTACAAAGCAAAAAATACATCCAATGATTACTGGATTTATTACAATATTATACGTAATCCAAACATATAAACTTATATTTTATTTTAAATGTTAATTTTTTTTTTGGGGGGGGGGCTTGAAGCATCACTAGTAGTAGAATTTTTTAGCAATATATTTAAATGAGGCAATAGGGATGATTTTTCTGTTATAAGCAACTTTTATAAAAAAAAAGATCACATAGATGTCTATCTACAGTAAATTTACATACAAGATTCATTGTAAGGTATTATTTCATTTCTTTGCACAGCCACCATAATATTGAACCTTCAAATTATTTACTTTTTCCTGTGCGTGTAATTTAGATTTTTCTTTCATATTTATGTTACTAGCATACCATTGTATCATTATAAAATAAAAGATAATCCATGAATAATATCAAGAATGTTAAACACCAAATATAATGTACATAGACCCAATTGAGTTTACAGAATTAAGGCCCATTGTAAATACATAGAAGGCTGTTTCCAATTGACAAAAAAAAATAAAATAAAAAAATATTAATGTTATCTTATAATGATTATTATTGTCTTAATTCTTATAACAATAAAAGTATAATATAATAAACATGAATAAGTATAAAGCTCAAAGGAAGAGAAAAAAAAAAAGAAGAGAAAATATGGAGAATAAAGAAATGCATAAAAAGATATATTAAAAAATATTATATAAAATAAATAAATAATAATCTATAATAACGAATTGCTAACGAATTTTATGGTACTGCACACATTTATATACATCTATACTATTTATATACATCTGTAATTTATGTATTTACATTATGTATATAATGTATAATATGCTTTTACATATTTTATAAAAAATATTATAAATACAAGATACATCAAGGAAATATACAAATTATACAAAAATTAAAATAAGGCAATAATAATTATATTGAATACTAAATACCAAAGGAAATGAGAATTAAATAATAATTATTAAGATAAGTAAATGTAATTTATTATGATTAAAAATAAAATATATTATAACAAATTTTAAATAGCTCTTCTTTTGTCTTTGATCTCTCATCCACAAATCTACATCTGCCACTAAGCCTGCGACAATAACAGGATGAGATAACAATATAGTGTAATTGGGAGGTGAGGCGTTAGGGAGGTCTACACAAAATAATAACTTCTAACATGAACATTAAAAATGATTTTTTTCTGATCAAATCCCTCAACCAACTCATTTTTCAGCATTTGTTTGTTTCCAGATATTTATTTTAAGCCCTTTTAATATATTTATAGTATGTTCAACTAGTTTTACATAACCATTTTATGAGAAATCGAATTGTACCGAATTTGTGTGTAAGCGATAGTGCGATGCTTTAGTGTTTTTTTTTTTTTGTTTTTTTTGTAAAAATATTTTTTTAAATTCAATGTTTTATATTTCTATTCTGATTCATAATATTACATTATTTTATAACATAATAGTACTATTCATATTTTAAATATTTGCCGAGAAATTTTATTAAATGAATGTACCTTTAGTATTCTCAGAATAGGATGATTTTTGTATTTTTTTAATTTTTATTATTAATACGAAATAATGATTCCATGCTTATATGATAAGTGTCATTATCAATCACTTGAATCTACCTCTGAGCCATCAAATCCAACACCTCATATTAGATAAATGGCGCCCTAAAACTATTGATATATCTAATATGTTTCTTTGAGAATACCAATCTTATCATAATTTTATGTACTTTAGTTCAATTTCTATAAAAAATTGACTGCTTGAGCTATGATATTTATGTGAAAATGTTGGAACTGTAAAATGTTGTAGTTGTTGAAGTATGCACGATGTTGAGATTGATTAGTTCAAGCATTTCACACGATTTATTGTATATTGTTTTTATTAGAGGGCATGGCCATTGCAGAATAATTATCCATAATGAAGTGTTAACCCTTGAATGCTCGCGTGTGAGAAATAATTTGAGAATTTTGATTTCACAGTTAATAAAAGTTGTCTAATGTTATAGAGAAAGCTTCTTTTCAGGTTCGTGTTTTCAAAATACTGTAAACGCGATACCCACTATAACCAAATGCCAACTCAAGAGGACGAGAGGGGTTACTTTGCTAAATGGCACATCAGTCAGTTTGGGCGCGAGTAATCTAGGTTTAAAAAGACCTTTTCAAATTCTCTACATAAGTTTCAATAAGTTCACAGGTAGTGACGCACCTAAATTTAAGTTTGAGGAAAGGCATGGTGCGATGTTCTATTAGGATATACTGATAACTAAAGCGAACCAACCAAATAATAGGCTTATAGGGTCTCGGTTATCCATCAACCATATAAACGATTGATAATTGTAATATTTGATAATAATCTCCAATATTCGCCCAATCCATAGAGTCAAAACCTCTCATAGCGGCAGAAGTGACTCATGCAATGAATCTTTTAAAATTTCCAGTTTTTTTGCAGCATAAATATCCTCTCCTCAATCTGATGGAGCTAGATTTCAACTCCCTTGTCTCTGCAAACCAGAACCCTTAGCATAGCTCATACTCGTCGTTCAAAATTATTTAATTTAATACGTAAATATCTAGATATCTATTATCCCTCAATCAACTTCATCCCACCCTTCGTTGATGTTCCAGTTTCTTGTAGATAACAAATAATTACAATTGTACTTCATAAAAATGATGAATTTTTGAGTGAATACTTCTGAAGATTTTACGCTATGGATTAATGCCGAACCAGTCAGTATAAAACATATTGGTACATTTCATTTGTTTTTGACAGGATCGTTCATTATTCACTCAAGATTATAGGTTATTTTTGTCTTCATAGATCTCAAATGTTTTCTGACAACACGGTCGCATGTGTCCTCCATAAATTGGATGAATCACGACGACATTAGGCTTTGTACCGATGGAATACACAAGAGATATGAGCGTTAATGATGATCGAATCCATATGGATTGGTTCCTGGACAAAGGATACATCCTGCCATTCACCATTTGACTGATGGTCAGGTCTTCGTCCGCGTCCTTCAGGATATTCCTTAAAGATAAATGGGTCCTACAGGAGATACCCCGCCCTGATGAGACAGAGCCTGTATTAATTATGGATGAATAGAGGTGGGGGCGTGAAAGGACCAATCACCCGCCGCCGTTTCCCCGCCGATTCTAATCATCCCTTATCGTGCTCTGTGTTTTCCCGCCACAGACTGAACCGTCATCAGCCTCCACCTGACGTGCATAATTAAATGCTGATCAAGCTTTCTCCTTTGTACCCGAATTTCCTCAGCACCTTTGTCCTATCTCCTTTCCCTAATAAGAACAGTATAACTTCACATCTCTTGGAATAATAATTCTTTAACCAGAAATTTGTTTTTATTTCGTTTCTTCATCAATCTTCCAATAAACCTTTCCTTGTTGAATGATTTTATATTCACAAATTTTTATTATCTTAAAAAATTAAAAACAAATATCATCATTTTTGGCAATAGAAAACCTTTAATCTGTTTTATTAAAATGCATCATTATCTTATAATATAATTCTCCATTTTTTATTTTTTCTCTTCAAATAAGACTGAAAGAAAAATATTTGAGGTACCATATTCCATACTTATGTATTATTACATGTATCTTTTATTTTAGAAAGTATTGAATAAGCAATTCTAATTATCATCTCAATTCAACAATGAAATGAATTTAATATAAAGAAAATTAAATTAATATGACAAACATAATCAACTATAAATAAACCCAGAATAAAGCAATTTAAAAGAAAAACATCCAAGTGTTTGCCTCTCGCTTATCGGTCTTCAGTGGATCTCAAAGTTCAGCTTCAGCTTTTACATTAACCCATCTCCATGTTACTTTTTGAACATACTAATTTCGAATTTTTTTTTTTCATTTATTGATATATACAACTGTACAAAATAATACAACAAGTAAATGTGTTGACAGTGAATTCAATGGCATGCAAATAACTTGTGAAGAACTACTCACTAGTAGCACTTCAATAAAGTCTACACTAAAAGGTCTCTAGGCCATCTTCTTTTCAGACGCCTCGGAGGATTATCAGGGATGGAGGAGGAAGCAAGTTGGGAGACTAGTGGATTGGAGTGGTTATGGAGCTTACTATGGAAGGATAGGTATCTGGTTTGGGCTAAATCAGAAACATATGGAACATTAAGATCTTTTTGGATAAGTTTATTGGTCACAAAGTAAGGAGCATTGAGGATTTTTCGAAGGATTTTGGATTGTAAGGATTGGATACGAGATGAATTGGACTCCAAGTAAGTCGTTTGTCCAATTGGAGTCCTAGGTAGCGGATCTGTTCAACAGGAATTAGTGGAATATCATTAAAGGATACTGTAGGGCAGGATGTTGTGGGTTCACGACGAAGGGTAAAGGTTATTTGATGGGATTTATTACGATTCTCCATTTTTGACACCATTCTTGAAGGTTTAGGATATGGGATTGGAATGTTTGAGAGGCAATAAAGGGATCATTGTTTACTGATAACACACATGTGTCATCGGCGTAAGTGGTGAGGACAGTGGTAGGGTGAGTTGGGATGTCAGCTGTGTACACTGTGTAGAGGATAATTTCGAAAATTAAATTTGTTTTAAAAGGGAAAATATTTTTCTACTAATCTTTTTTATTCACTTTTAAATCAAACTTGTATTCTTCGAACCAACTCGACCTAATAAAATTTTTTACTGAAATAATTTAAAATAGAACTTTAGGATACTTGACAGAGGCTGGATTAAAAGTGATCACTCTTTTCATAAAATGTTAACATTTTTATTTACGTGTGTAAATGCAGTTTAATGTTATCAAATTACAAAATCACTAAAATCAATATTAGTAACATAAGTTGTATGGCCTAGTATTTTAACACTCAAATGTATATTGTGGGTAATTTATATATGTTTTTAGTTAATTATGTTATTTTTCCTCTTTCGAATTAAAATTATTTTAAATATATTTTGATAATATTATTACTTTATAAACACTGAATATCTAAATGAAATTTAAATAAGAAATACGCTACTTCAGGTTTTTCAAAAATAACGTCCGATTTCTAAAAAAAAATAATACTAGATAGAATTTTTTTGCCTACCGATTCGAATTCCATCACACATAAAAATATAAAATCAGAAACAATATCTCAAGGGAGCGAAGTTTTTATTTATTTATTTTTTTTTTTTGTACTGTAATTAAAACGTGCTAAATATATATATAAAAAAAAAATCACGGTGCAAGAAATTGATATAGTGAATATACAATAAGGGACGCAATCGTCCAAATATGAATCTTGAAGCCTTCTCAAGGAAGAGATGTCCTTATCATCTTTGTCCTCACCCTTGTCTCCCATATGAATTGAACTCGACTCAATATTGAGAGGAAGAAGGAAGATACGGCGCCCTCTGCTATTGAGGGCTGCCTCCTAGAGAGGTGTCACACATTTTCAATGGTTCCTTAGCTTTACACCCCCGAGTTCTGGAGGGGGCGCGTGTATTGTCAATAAGGGTTCTACCAGGGTGGGGGAGCGCTTGTGTAAGGAATGGAGTTGGTAATGAAACAAACACCAAGCCAAATGTTTATTCAAATAAATCTCTTTAAAAAAAAAAAAATACATTTTTACATAAAAACTGCAAAATAATGAAAAATTATTAAAAGTTTATTTTAGAAAAAAACAAAAAACAAATGAACAACATTACTGATAAACCTTTTTTTTTATTATTATAAAAATTATTTTTATATGTATTGCAATCTGTCAAAATTAAGATAAATAAGTTATAATGTTATAAAGTGCAAATCTATCTCTAATTAACAGACCATTTGTAGATATAACATAAAGACTAATATATAAAAAACAACATTAAAACTTTGATATAACAGTAATAATAAATAAATGGAAAAAACAGATAAAATACATATTCACACATTCATTGTTAATTTTTTTTTTTTTTTAATATTTATTGTTATTTACAACTGCATACAATATGTACAATAAGTAAATTTGAGGAAATCATTACAATGACTAGTCAATAACATGTGAAGAACCACTTACAAGTAGCACTTCAATAAAAAGAAAAAAAATATATATAAGAAGGTCTGTCGGCCATCTTATTTTCAGAGGCCTCAGTGGATTATCGGAAATAGAATGGGAAGCAAGTTGAGACACTAGTGGATTAGAATAGTTATGGAGTTTACTTTGAAAGGATAGGTATCTAGTTTCGGCTAAATTAGTAACGTATGGAACATTAAGGTCTTTATGGATAAGTTTGTTTGTGACAAAGTAAGGAGCATTAAGGATTGTTCGAAGGATTTTGGATTAAAAGGATTGGATACAAGACGGTATGGTAGAGCCCCAAAGCCAAACTACATAGGTCTAATAAAATAACCATATTTTATATAAATATTCCATTCAGTCAATCACTGGTATCAAATTGGAACATTAAAAACATTGAGGAAGTAAAAACGATAATACTTTGGAATAAAATTTAAAAATAAATTGAAAATAAAATTTGGATCTAAATAATTAATTATAAAGGGGGTAGGCTAGAATATTCTCCCCCAAATGGTAATGGAATTATAGGGATTTCCCCTTACTATAATTTCTTATGGAGTTATTGGGTTTCAAAGAAAATGTTTAAAGAAAATATCTACATTTCTTAATGATCAGAAAATTAATTTTTTTTAAAATCTACGATTTGTAGTGGAAAAATATCAGTTTATTTTTGTATTTTTAAATTTTAATAATAATTACTTAATTGTGTTATTAATTTGAATATTAATTTAGCACTTTAACATAATATTAGCTTCATAGCTGAATGATAACGAGTAGTAAAAGTTAGAAATAAGTTCGAAAATTTGAATCTCCAATAGTTTTTCAACATATTTCCTTGTACTTCCTTCAGGTTATCAATATATTCTTTTTATATTATTATTGACGGAATCATTCGATATTTCTCATGTTTATATCAATACTGAGAATTCTATATTAAACTGTTATCTCAGAACCTTTTATTTTTATTTTAAATTATCATAATTTTATTGTAATTCATCATAGTTATTAAACATTTAAAATGACAATTAAGGACTCTTAAATGTTTAATTAAAATTTCTAATTAACTTTTTAATGGGCTAGTTAACCAAGACATTTTTATTTTTTTATTTTATTTTTTTTTTTACAAGCATTATTTAGATCATAAACTTCCCTTAAATTATAAAATATACACTTTCATTCAAGGAAAATTTGATATAATAATAATAACTTCAATTCCAGTAATATAAATAAATACCGTTAACCAAAATTATCTTTTAGAGAATCTGTCAAAAGCTGCTTGACCAGGTCAACCAGTTATAAATGCTGATACAACCCTTCATAAATAATTAATACGATTTAGTTTCGACAGTTGGACAGACCCAGATATTAGCATTTTTTCCCATCAGGTTTCCCTTTAACCCTTCCATTGGCCTGCCCATCCAGTATTGGACTGAGGTGGCCCTGGTATTGGAAGATTATATCAACTTACTGCTTCATCCAGGTGCCATAATCAGGAGGATGGAGATGATAGTTATTTGAACATACAGTTTCTGAACACAATACATATCATAACTATACGTCGGCTGTGAATATGATTAATTTTATCCGGTTTAATATGTTTTCAGAGCTTCCATCTAGTCCTGTCAATAAAGGATTATAGAGTATAGATATCTGTAATCAAAGGTTTTTCTTCGGAAACATATTAAGAGCAGTTAGAAAGTAAACATACTGAAAGCCCTAGCGTTTTCGGGCCTGGGAACAGGAAGGGATGGAGGTGGAAGGTTTTTTTTTTTTTTTTTCACTCATATATCGAAAATGGTGCGTCTTACGAAAAACGTGACTATTTTCTAAATTGAAGTTCATTAAATTCTCTACAAATTGTATTGTTTACACTTTTCTCATATTCCATACTGTTCCGGAAATATACGATTGGCAAATGTGAAAAAATGCGAAAAAGCGATTTCGACCTCGTGTTCTCCGTTAAACTTCCCTCCATATCTTCTAATTCGTCCTACCACAAAAGTCCTCATACAATTTTTTGTAGAGTGTTAAATTTCCTAAAATATATATATCTTCAAATTGTCAAAAGTAACACCAATGTTAGTTTTTGGTAAAATTTGGTATTTTGCAGTGGTATTATTTCTTGAAATTCAATGCCTCCTACAAGTCTGTATTTTCTTTAACGGAACACAATGATCTTCAATGGTTTATTGAATATTGTTTATTGTTTAGAGGTCGCAAAACAGTTTTTTGCCACAGGTTCTAACTTCTTCAAGCATGTGCTGTTTTCATATCTTCAAGTCGAGTATTACTATTTTTCTGAAAATGTCTGCTCCATTCAGCATACCCGAAAGAGGATTGAAAATAGATAGATTTATAACCGAATAGCCCAGTAGATTTATAAACCGAAGTTCGCAAAAGAGAAATGTATTCACGCATGTATTAAATAAGTTACGGTAAGTCGCACTTCTCCGCTAAAACACTTTTGTGATCCTGAACATGTTGCCGAAGTAAAAGCTTGGATTTTGGGCTTCATTGAAAGGACTAATCAGTATTATGGTCCAGTTTTCACTCATAGTCCTACATTAATCTACTTTTATAGAAATATTCATGAATAAGAAGTTTTTTTTTTTATGTGTAAACCTTACCGATAACTGTCAATAAGATTTAAAAAAGTATATGAATCAATTTCTTTTTTTCATAGGGGTTAAAACCTTTATGTAGTTAATTTATGATAGAATAACAATTTTATCCAATAGGTTACTAATCTATGTAGTAGGAGGATATATATTTACTGTATGAATAATTTCTATGTTATGTAGACTTTAATGAAGTTGCTTATTAAGAATTTGTACATACTGTGTAATCGCCCTCAATTTGAAAAAAAAAAAGTAGATAAGGCTTGATCAGGAGCAAGGTCCTGAGCGGTGAAGAATAACCACTTATACTAAAAAATTGGAAAAAATTAAGTAATGGAATTGAAGAAAGAAGCCACAGGTTATTATGAGTTTTGAGACCAATGTTATGAATAATTATTCTGTAAAGATATTACATTCCTCGGACGAACAATAGCACAGTTTCGTTTGTATTTCTTTATCATGATTTTCTTTTCATTTCAATATGTTGTTATTATGAAAATATAATTTCATAAGCAATAGATAAAATAATAACTAACAATTCACTTACTATGCAAAATGATTGAAGCGTGATGTATTATTTTACTAAATTCACGCCGCTTGGATGGAGGTACTATGAAAGGGAAAACAATATAAAGAAAGAAAAGTATTAAAAAATAAAAAAATCTTATGAAGAGTATAATTGATTAAATTGACGAAGGAACTCCAATAAACAAGGATGGTGAAGTCGTTGCTATTTTAGCAAATGCTGAAAGGGAACCTCCATGCTTGCGACGGAACGGATATGGATCATGACGGAATGAAAATTAGGCTTGGAAAAGGAAGATGATATGTCCTGTGAAACACCAATGTTTCGACACCTGTAAAAGAAGAAGTAGAAAATACAAAAAAATTGTAGTAGTGAGCATGGGACTGATTGTAGAAGTTAATTTTGATCAAAGAAGTTTCTAGTTGTAAAATTTATAGAGAATAAGTTTCCTGAAAGTAAAAAAGTACATTTGAGAGATTTCAAAGATTTTAAAAATTAACCTAAAAATTATAAATAAATCAATGTATGCTATTGAAGCGTCCATAAAGTATAGAGGTATTCAGATAATAGCTAGAACCTGTAGATGACTGCGTGGATTACAACAATAATGCCCTAATCTATACCCAATTTATAATAATAAATTTAGTCTATTATTCCATTACTTAATATTGCCAAGAGATTCTCGAGAAGTCCCGATGGTGCCTATAGTCAAGAGGAGGCTTTAGAATTAGCTATGGCGTCGGATAAGCCAACTCGCTAAGCCTTGTCGAGGCGAGATTTTCCTCGGATGCCAGGGCGAATTCTCGGAGCTGGTCCCCAGGGAAAATGGCGATATTAAAGAGGATTTTAGATAAGGTATTTATCACCAGTGTGCCAGCATTCCTCTCGAGGGCCTGGGGCCCGCATTCTGGGCATCTTTACCGCCCTCCCCGATCCCCCTGGATTAAAGGGTTAGGGTTCCTTATCTGGGGGATTCGGCTACTTCACGTGAGTGTCTTAAGGGAAACCTCCTCTATCTCTGAAACTATTTAAATTATTAAAAACATCAGCTCAACTAAATTAGATTTTAGATTTAATACATGAACAAGGACAACAATCCAGGGAATTAAAAAAAGTAATAATAAAATCAAAGTTGGCAAAAGAGACTAGGAAAATAAAAGAAATATAATTTTTTTTTTTATAAAGCTATTATTACAAGTTTTCATCCTGCTTCTTCAACCTTTTACATTGTTGGGTACAATTGTTGCAGACAGGTATATGAATTCATTTGATCTTGAACTATAATGCGAAATATTTTGTAGTAGGTCTGTGGCGTTAAATGTAGGCTGTGTAAGTCCGCATCCCGAGTTATAGTACTTACAAACTATGATTCTTCTCAAATTTTAAAACTTCTTATTAGTAAAGCTGAATGTCTGATATGAACACTTATTTACAGCGGCTACAGAAATAAATTTACACTGTAAGTATATTGTTTTTATATATAATATTTTATGTACAATAATGTAAATATTATTAAGATAATGTAGATAGGTGTTAGCACATTTCAGGAAGGTGATTGTCATTTAAAACACAATAAAAGGATATAAATTTATTGTGCCGAAGTTTCGTCTTACAGTTATATGGACGTCAGAAACTAAAAAAGAACGAAAATTTTGGACAAAAAATGTAAAAATCAATTGGGTGGAATTTTTTGTCTGCCACTATAAACATATACATCAGACCTAGAAAATAAAAACTAAAGATGGACAAAAAAGTGAATTGAAAAGAAAAACAGTATCTCTTTTTTTTCGGGTCCGCATTTGTGTTAAAAAGACAAAAAAAAAAATTAACTAGTTATAAAGAATGAAAAGGGGATTAAAAGCTTATCTGAATACAAAGCTGAAAGGTAAGTCTTTGTTTCTTTCGAAATTCACCTTACTAATAAATAAATAAATAAAAAATGAATAAAAGGCTTAATGAACCCGAAGGTTCGATGCCGACACCGCCGTTGAACACCTCCCTCCAACCCACTCCCTCAAATCCCAAACCACCGAGATCGGCTCTGACGCAATCCTCCCATCCACGTCTCGATCTACCCCTCGATCGTTTACCCGACGACTCGAAACTAAATACCTTTTTTCGTTCATTAGTTTAACAAATAAATATATACATAATATATATATGGTATTTGTTAAAATACCATTTTAACAAATAAATATATATATATATATATAAATATTCCACACTGAGGGGTGAAAAATTCCACCTAATTAATTTTTTTATTTTCTCATATAAAAGGTGATTAAGTCACCATATACTTCAACTATGTCATATACGATTTATTGGGATTATTTAAACTAATAATTAAATATAATACATACAAGGTTTAAAAATGTTACCGAGCACTATTAAAAATGAAATTTTAAATTAATTAATCTGTTCCTTGCATTCGACGGGGGATAGCTTTAATGTAATTTTGAATAGATTCTTGAGAGATTCGCCCCATCTAATGCTAAACTCTAATAAATAATATTAATTTTAATTTGTAACTATAATTTTTTTTTTTCAATTTTGCTTGCTTTTATTAAATAAATATTTTTAATAATCCTAATATGTTCCATTTGCTTTGGTTAAAGTCTATGTGGACGTTAGAGCCTAAAAAAGAACGAAAACGTTGGCCAAGAAAATGAAAAAATCAATTGGGTAGATTTTTTTGTCAGCCACTATATATATATTCAATTGATAATACAAATTTTGCATTAGAATTGCGAATTAATGTTTAAAACAATTTGAACAACTGAGAGAATAGGCCATTAGCATTAGCTGACAGAGAACACACTGACTAGTGCCTGAGTTAGAAGTTGGCGGAGAACAGAACTGCAAGAGTTAACCAGTGCGGGGGAAGCAGGAATCTTGCGCGCCAAGTCAGAACCAGAAACTAAAGGCAGACTTACAAGTTGAGAAACTAGACCTGACAGGAGCCAGCCCATTAACTCCTTTATTCGTCTCCTTATATTATGCCGTCTCTACAACGTCTAAACCACTTTGCCTAAACCACAGCAGAACAGTAGCTAAGGAAATCAAAGATACCATCCAAACTGATTGTGAGTACTGTTTCAGAAATAATTAGTCCATACTAAAGTCATAGTTACTTAAGCATGATGATATAGTCATCTGTGCATGATGTAGAAGGATCAATACAATGAGCTTTGATTTTTTATTCAAATAACAGTTTCGAATGTTAAACATTCATCATAAGTTCTAAGAACAAACAGAAAATTTAAAACAGCAATTTTTTACACAGATTTTGTATATAAACTAGGAGCCAATGGCACATTTATTTAACGGACGAACATAAAGCTACTGATAATCTTAATTGATAGTCATTGTCGGGTACAATTAGGATCACCCCAAGCATTTCTTGTAAAATTTGGATTCAGATTGGCCAAATTTTGATGTTCCATTTGACGGAAACATAAACAGTTGAAAATTATACTACATCTATATTGCCATGCATACATGCCAGTACGCTAAGAAAACGCGTACGGTTGTGTATTCCAAGATTTTTGGTTCATTTTTCTCTAGGGGAACAGCGAAAGAAGAAGAAAATAAAATTCCGTGAAATAAAAAAAATCCCATTAAACAGGTCAAAATCATGATATGTTTCCAAAGATACACATTCAGCGTGCTGGCGTGGGCATTTCACGAAATTTAATCAATATTTCATATATTAAGTTTGATAGTTCTATTTCTCAACATGCTTCCCACCCCATTACCGATAATCCTCCGAGGCGCCTGAAAAGAAGATGGCCGAGAGACCTTCTAGGGTAGAATTTTATTGAAGTGCTACTGATGAGTAGTTCTTTTCAAGTTTTGGCATGTTATTGTCAAGTTATCAACACATTTACTTGATGTATATATATTGTACAGTTGTAATTATCAATAAATTGATTTAAAAAAAAAAAAAAAAGCATTTAGATGGAAAAAAGAAGTTTTAGACTGAACAAATAGCTTGTGTTTTAGCCAAAAGGATACCGTTTTCGCGGAGAAGTGCATGGAGAAGTGATATTGAGCGCGTCAGTTTTGAAAACGCATTGGGTGCGTAAGGTTATAACCTATTGGGTTTAATTTAGCTATTGTAAAAATTTTAGCTGTTTATGATTCCGTTAAATGGAACATCAAAATTTGGCCAATTTAAATCCGTCTTACCAGAAATGCACCCGCTTGAGACTGCAAGACTTGGCGATCCTAATTGTACCCGACAAGGACTAACATTTAAGATTATCAGTACTTTTAGTCTCGTCCGATGAATAAATGTGTCATTGGCTCCTACACTATTAAGAAAAGAAATCTGGACTTTTAGCAGACTGAGTGTAAACAGACAAAAGGAGGAAGTGAGTAGTAAGTTAGATACATTTTGATATAATTCATACAAGCCGTTACACCAAGTAGAAAATATTCTAAAATATGGACGAATCACTAGATATAATAAAAGCGTCAAAAACCAATCAAGATTTTAGTTTGAATGGCCAGATAAATATTTCCATTTTAAATTTGTCCCCAGCAGGAACAGAAAAACTGACTAGTCATTGGGAAAACTTAAGGGCCCATTTATCTTAAATGTATAGATCAAAATGTATTATCTAACCACCCAACACCCCCTTCCTTTATACTCTATGTCCTGATATATTTTATAACCCCTTCTGTTAAACAATAACAAGTTTGTTTACATATGTTGCATTTTTAAAATTCAATATATATATATATATCTAGTAAAGTAAATTTCCATCTGCTTTTTGAACTGGTGATGAATGTTTAACATTCGAAACTAGTCTTCGTTTAAAAACTTATAATAGAAGTGACAATCAATTTTTCAGTCCCAATAATAAAAATATAGTATAGTTCTACGATATATTTTTATATATTATTAAATTATAATTATGATGTTATTTATATCTAAGCAGAAAATTTGTTTTCTTTCATTTCGGCCGTAGATCGAATTCGGGGTCAGGAGACCCTCCTGGGGCACAACCAGCCTCAAAAAAATTGGGTACCCTTAATTATAGAAAAACCTGGTGGTTGAGCGAGAATTTTGGCCAAATCTCCTCCTTTCACGACCGTTGGCCCAGTATTTAATAAATAACTTCACTCAGATTTAGCAGTACCCACAGTAAACGAACATATAAATAACCTTTTAACTACAGACTTTATGGACATAATAACATATTCATTAATGGCATGGCCACGACTGACATATCTGGAAATACTCTGAGAAGGCTAAAGCTGGATGAGAGATTTACTCCAATAAATCTTGTTTTTTTTTGTTTTTTTTATCAATGCCAGAAGAAGGTACTGTTGAGTGTTACACCCTCGCACGCCTATAAGGCCTGTATTATTACACTATGAGCTAATTCACTTATTGTTACTTCAATAACAGGTGTGAATAAAAAAATTATAGAATTTTTCTCGTTTGTGAACGCTGGTTATGGGGGCACTGCGAAGGCAACGCGGATAAGAAACAGTTATCAGTAAGCTACGTTTGTTTAAAAAACATATTTAACAGTGTAGTAATGGATGTCACCGAACTCTCTTCGGAAACTTAGAAAGCAGCAAATACCCACTTTCCGGAGCGGTAGTATTATTTACTATGGGCTCGAGTACGGTACTAGGGCCGACTGGAGTACTAACAGAGGAGAAGTGAATGGGAGGTCAGTGGACTCCAAACAGTGGCCTGGGTCAGTACTATCCCAACCGGGTCAGTTGTAATTAGACTAGATCGATCTCTCTCTCGCCTCTCTTGTCAATGGGCCTCCTTCGAGAAGTGTCTGTCAAGGAGTAAGTCTTTGTGAGCTGAGTAGTAACGTAATGTAATATGGTTGCTAACTATAGAAACATATCAAAGAAACCACACTAAAAAAAAAGTATATTAAAAACAGACAAAACAAAAAAAAAATGCTACCATATAATCAAGTAAAATCTACGTAATTTTTATTAAAAAATTGCATACACCAAACTGCACACCGACTTGGCTTGAAAAGCATATGTCACTTATTTAGAAAGATGAGATTAGTATGGTCCCTACCGTTCTTGATAGTATAATTTTTTATATACAGGTAAAAACTTCCAACCGATTGTTTTGTTTTTATTTTCTACGCTATAAATTTTATTATTTTTTTTCTTCATATTCTTTTACCAGGGCATATAAAAAGTATTGAGATTGTTAAAAAAATTAATTAAATAAAAGCAGCAAATATTTAAAAAATATTACCGAGTAATTTTAAATGAACGAAGTTTTAAATTAATAAGGTTTATATCCGCCCCCTGCGTTAATTACGTCTATGCATTTTGGATTAATTCTGGAAGGGGACATCCCATGCAAAACTTTTGTAAATCATTTTAGTTAAAAACATGGTTGCTTTAACTTTTTTTTTAATACTGATTTGATTTAAGTACTGATTGATTTCATTTAATTAATATTTTGAAGAACCCTAATACCTCTTATATCAGGAGGCGCGGTAACTGAATGGGGAGGGCACTTGACTATAGGGTTGGGTGATAGTCGATAGTTACTATCGATATATCGATAGGTCATGCCTATCGATGGTCACTATCGATAGTGTGAACTATCGATAGATATTTTTTACCCTCAAGTTTTGAAACTCTCGAAATTATGCTAATCTGTCTCTGTCCAGGGTCGAGTTTTTTTGAAATTGCATTCGGAATTCCTAGAGCTCAAGGGTTTTCTCAAATATTAAGCCAAAGGAAAGCAGAAATGCTATTTTTTCTTTCGGGAAATATGTTGCTCAAGGAGCTCACTTGACTCTTGAAATTAACTGTTTTGTTATTTTTCTTTTCTGAAGATTTGATTTGTTCATTATTATTGTAACCATGTGAATTGTAAATACTTTTTTAAAATTCAAATAAACTAGTTTTTTTCTCTCATCTTTATGATATAATCTTATAATTTATAATCTTGCAAATTTTAAATAGTAAGTAGATAATTGAATTTAATTAAATTAATTGAAATTCTTTATTGAATAGCTTTGGAAAAAAAGGAAGCAACTATCGATAACAATCGATAGTTCTCAACCGATAGTATCGGCCTATCGATAGTGCTAACTATCGACTATCCCCTCCTAACTCTACTTGGCTACCGTGCTCCCGGGCCCGAGTTCAAGTCCGACTGAAAGGCAAAAATTTTCTGTTATTTCGGTCGTGGCTCGACTTAGAGGACTTAGAGGACCCTCCTTGGGTATACTCAGCCTCTAGAAAGTGGGTATCCTTAATTTGGGAAAAACCTTGCGGTAGAGCATAACTTAGGCCAAATCTCCATCTTTCACAACCGCTGGTCTGGTAACAGTATATCCTTACCTAAGTACTGAATCCAAGACCCTTCATGTTTTTTTTTTTAATTTAATTTAATTTTTTTTTTAAATACCTCTTATATGCCTAAAAATAAAAACTATAAAATCAATAGAGTAGAATTTTTTTTCCAGACGCTTATTTATTTGTCTTCGTTGTAAACCTACTTCTTGTCATACAGTATCCTTTCACAATAATCAACTAATCCCTTTTGAACAAACTTGACTCAAACTAGATAGACATTTAACTTGGAATCCACATACAGGAATAAAGAGACAAAATACTGCTCGTCGTTTTCGAATTCTTTAACATTTACTGATTGTCTAGTAAAGATGCCGATTAATTACAAAAGACTCATTTACATGACAGTAATTAGATCTATTTGAAATACGGAGTTGAGCTTTAGGACTCTACTATAACTTCCAATTATTCTCTTATGCCACAAACTAACTTATCCACAAAGTTCTTATTATCCATGTGTTGGTCCAAACTAGATACCTATCCTTCCATAATAAACTCCATATTTATTCGAATCCAGTCTCTCAATTTGTCATATACTCCATTCCCGATAATCCTTAGCGGCGCCTAAAAACAAGATGGCCCAGTGACCTAATATATTACTTTTATTGAAGTGCTACTAGAGAGTAGTTCTTAACATGTTATTGACATTGCAATTATGTTCTTCAAATTTATTTGTTTTATATAATGTATACAGTCGTAAATATAAATAAAGAGTTAAAAAAAAAAAGAGTATCTAATTTAATGGAGTATATTAAAATGAACAGCATCCAGCAAAATATTAGAGGTCAAATCCTAAAGAAGATAATTCCGAACCAATCATTGGAGAGCTAGAAACAACATTACTCATATGAAGAGACTAAGGCGCCTTAAAGATGGATTTGCTTGAAACTAAACATCCAAGACTTTCAAGGAAGTCACTCTAGGGATGCACTACCTCGACGTTGATAAGGGATGATAAGGGGCGAGCGGCCATATTGTTTGCGAGGGGAGGTTCTTGTCAGGAGTCTGCCCCCGCATCTCATCTTGGGGGCCGTTGAACAAACACAAGCCGGGGATCAAGAATCCGTAATGAGCCAAGTTATACCAACTGTTGGCATCTTCTTATCGCTCTTGCATAATTCACACACAACTAATATTGGCCCGGGACAAACTTATAAACTCCCTATCCCTAAATCCATTATAGGATGAAAGGAGGTCGGGAGGGTGCTCTAATAGCAAAAGTTAAACCTCCCCTGGGAACGAATAGTTCCTCGAAAGCCCTTAATATTGCAGCCCTAAGACCGGGGCACAAGTTCGAAATTAGTTTTTGCGGCAAGACGAGAACTAATAGGACGACCTCGGCCTCCATCATATTACCCTCTTCGGAGTGAGTATCCTCGCCAAGGGACCGAGGAATCCCCAACTTCTCGAAATCAGGCGATGTACGCCCTAATAATATATAATATTGATTTAGCTCAAAGAATTCAAATTAGCCTTACCAAAATGATCATATAGATTAAACTTACAATAACCACAATTTGCCATTAATCGAGGATTTTTTTTTTATTTATCCATTTATTGAAATTTTCAACTGTATATATAATAAAGTTAATTTTTAGGAAAAAAAAAATTTAAAAAAAAAAGTTCAAAATTAAACCTATATATACAACTAAAAAGTAAAAAATAATATTTTAATTTCTTCGAAATAAACAGCATTAAAGGACAATCAACGAAATAATCGATGATTAATTTCTGGTTATGAATAATAACCTATTCACAATTTCTGGTTAGTTATTTTTGGAATCGGTGCTAGAAAAAAAAGGGAATTTAATCCTGTATTTACATCAAACGTTCTGCAGTACTTTCTTTCGATTTCTGTTTGTTTAGGTTGGTACCGACTCCAAAAATAATTGATAATAATTGATGAATAGGTATATAAGTATCAATAATTCTGTTTATTCTCCTTTAATTGTTTTGAAATAATAAAAATATTATTTTTTATTTTGAGTTCAAGTTTGTACATGTAATCTTGAAGTCAGATTTTCTTTCTTTTCTTAAAAAGGGTTGAGCTGATTTCAATAAAATTTGTATGGGACTACCTCTAAAGACGCCTCGGATGGACGTCAGGAATAGAATGTGAAGCAAGTTGAAAGACTAGTGGATTTGAATAGTTATGGAGTTTACTATGAAATTATAGGTATCTGGTTTGGGTTAAATCAGCTACATATGGAACATCAAGATCTATATGGATAAGTTTATTTGTGACATGATCAGGAGCATTGAGAATTTTATGAAGGGTTTTGGATTGGATTGGATACGACAGTTATAAGATTTAGTAGAGCCCCAAAGTTCAACTCTGTATGTTCAAATGGGCCTAATTACTGTCATGTAAATAAGTAAATATGTAAAAATAATCACTCTTTCAAACTAAAAATTTATTACCATAGATTGGAGTGCTACCTATGGGTGATTTCTCCGCAAGTTTTTTTCAAGTCATTATATTTTCAAGAGGTGAAGATGAAAATAAACTACTCCGGGACCTTAGAATAACATACGAGTGCAATACAAAAGACAATCGTCAGGCTATGATAATTGATTAATAGTTACATTATAAGTTACAAGATTAATAAGAAATCTTGTAAAAAGATAAGACTTACGTATACTATTGTAATATCTATTACTGAATTTTTATATACTTTATATTTGCTAGGAAGATTGAAAATTCAGGAGGTAAAGAAATAGATGATATTTAAAGAAAGTTGGAAAGCAGCATTTCCGAATTGAGATGGGTCATGAATTTCATAAAGAGGAAGCGCGGATTATAAAGGATTTTTTTGAAGGACGCAGTTCGATAGAGAGTGGATGAAGGAGCGCAGAATAAGGAGGTCACGAATAAAGGTGGGTGTTTTAGTTTTCAAGGATTCATATATAAGTGCACCTAGGAATTTGGGTTAAAGCAACCCCATTTCAGAATACCTTTGAGATATATTAGTAGTACCTTCGTGGATCCCGAAAATAAATGTGATAAAACAGTTCATTAGTCTTTGATATCTCATTTCGAACTCACCGGACAGTCTATACTGCGTATCCGTAGTCAGTGTAGAGAAACATGAGAACACATTTAAAAGACGTATTTCGTTATAAATTTTTAATTTTCAATAGATAGATTAATTAATATATTCAGACAAGATGTGTTCGACTAGACTTAAAATCCTTGTTTAATGTGTTTTAGATTGAACGGATATTACAAGTGTTATCCCGATGCAAATTTAGTATCCTGTTTCACCTAATAAAGCAAAAATAAACAGCCATTGGCTTCATTAAACTAGGGCCCTGAAACATGAGACTAATTGAACAAGTAATTAAATTAATTAATTATCAGATCTTGTAAAACAAGTGCCCTAGCTAAATTACAACCGGACAAGTTTAATTGTCATTGAGAATTGTGTCCTTGTTGAACCTGAGTAGATAAAATCCACCGGTGGCCCAGCGACTGTAGGCAATATAGGACTGTGATAAAATTACTGGCAGGTATATTTCGTTAAGAGCCCCTCAGCTACCGTAATGAGGTTTTATTATTGCACGCGGTCCACCAGCGCTAAATGAGATTTATCCCGCTAATGTATCATATTCAACCAACTTGAGCCTAATTTATCTCAATATAATGTAACGCGATGGGAAAAATAACTTTCCTACTTCATAAATTCTCCAATTCCAGTAAATTTATTACCCCCATAAATACTCCTTTAACGGTATTTAATCCCATATTATAGGCATTAATTCCATTAGTGGCAATTCCGATGGTAGAACCAATGCTAAATTTATTTCAGCCATATTTATTTATTTACTTTTTATTAAAATCTATTTCATTAAAACCAGTGGCTATTACTGTTTCAAAGAAACTAAATAATAGTACTAACGGGTAGACAATTTGGTTCATCTAATTTGAAAAAAAAAAAAATTTAGATTCATTAAAATGTATAAGAATATCCACAAATGATACCTCGAAATCATCTTCTTTTTTTGGGTGAGCTTTGGCTTCCCTAAATATCACTTTCCAGCCATCTCTATCTAAAGCATTTCTTCACCAAATTGTCACGCCCATTTTTACCAGCTCCTCTTCCACGCCAGCAATACAACTCTTACGGTGACGGTCGTCTGAGAAGCTTTGATTTAATAAACCTTACAGTATTTTCAAAATACTCTTATGAGAGAGAGCTTTCCAGGGAAACGAAAGACGAACGAGGAAATCCTGGTAAAACGATGTTAAGAAGGAAATAAGGAAACTTGAAGGCTAGAATTGGATGAGTAGGACTCTGGATAGAAATGAATGGATCAGAATTGTGCGAGAGGCCAAAGTTCACATTGGACTGTAGAGCCAAAAACAACAACAATTTCATATTATTCGAGACCTTCCAATTCTTAGAAGATGTGTTTTAAAACCTTCCTTTCGAAGACACATTTGTTGGTCTTCGACAAGTGTCGTAGAGGCGCCATAGGACACAACAGGTCTGTTTTTAAACTTCTGAATATTGATTAAAATACCCATAAATTCTTTATAGCTGAAAAAAAAAATGTCTAAAACAAACTGAGATGTCGAATAAAACTAAATACAAAAGCCGTTCCTATAAGATTAATATTAATATACTTACCTACAACTCTTTCATTGTTATTGTTTTTCAATACCAAAACCTTAACACTATCATTTGTAAAGTTACATTGAGAGGTTAAAAAGTAGTAATAATAAAGAATAATGTTGAAATATTTATGAAGGTAATGACATTAATAATTCCATTCCGGGGCCACTTGAAGAAAAATAAAGGACACTATGGCTCGTTGTAAAAACTTTTTCTAATTCCTATGTCAAACCGATAGTTAAATATTTTTTAAAAGAAATTGAAGGAGTAACAACATATCATAACCATAATCCATAAATTTCGCTAGATCCGCACCCCGGTTTTGCGAATAAAAATGTGAATACCTCCATAAATTATTGAAAAATAAATAGAAATTTCTGTTGTATAAGTAATACCATATCAACATAGCGTTTCATTGATCTTAGGTGACAATGAAAAGAGATTTTTATTGTATATAAATATATTTATATTTATATCGAGTTACGTCAGATATTATAAAATATAAATCATATTAAATTTATATATAATATCCATTACAAATTGAAAGTATTACGATCAAAGTTTAAAAACGCAAGAAATTTGTCCTGAAACGAAGTAACAAAAATAAAAAAATACTGCAATAAAATAAATATCAAAAATAAACAATAAAAAAAATTATACTGTTTCAGCTATGGATATATCGAAACTAATTTTTACTAAGTGGGAGAGTTCAGAAAGCTCTACGGGCCTGGAAACCGAAGGGAGTGGTGAAGAAAACCCCAATGAGGAAATGAAAACCAACAAATCAGTTTTACCAACCTAGAAGGAAGGGTAAGAGGAAGCCAATAACATTTTAGGAAATGAATCATCTGTTGGCCGAAAATATTTTAGAGGGAGGAGCTGAATATGGTTTACTTTGGGTCCTATCCAAGAGGCCTACCCACCCCTCCTACCTGACACTAAAGTAACAAATTTAACGTGTATTGAAATTATTTTTGATTGCTACTACTATATCTTACTGAACGTAGGGGGAAAATTACTAACGTAAAAATGTACATTTATAATATATTAAAAAGTGAAAAAAAAAACAACAAAAAAAAACATTAAATAAAACGTGTAACAAAAAAACAAAGAAGTAATTCATTAACATAAAAAATATTAAAATTATTACAGTGGTACAGTGGACAGTGGTCGAAATAACTAATCTTACGATTTATTTACAACACGTGCTATATATTTCTTTAATTTAATAAATTTTAATGTAATTTAACTCATTCTTCTAAGAGCCTAATAAGTATTTTTTTATTTTAGAATTAACATATAAGATGTGGAAGTAGAATGCATAAAAAGTCTTTGAATTATTAAATTATATTTGATTTGTGATTGAGAAACAAAATATAAATATCATATAATATATAATATTTTATGTTATAAATTTTGAATATAAAAAGGTATTTTATACATGAAAATTAGTATAAAATATGAAGGTTAATATGACGAGTGGATATTAAATTAAAGTAAAAATAAATATACCAATATAAGCAGATGGTACTACATTTTTTTTTTAGTAAATAAAATAAAATTACCTAGTGAAATTTTCCTCTATTATAAAACTTTGATAAATATAAATATAAACATTCGATAATTAAAAAAAGAACATTTTAATATTTTGAATTACAGAAATTCTGACGGTAAAATTCAACCTATGTACAATATATAATTTTTATAACTTAATATACAACATCATTTTGTATTTTTATTTTTTGAATGAATCAATTAAAAAACAAAAAACAAATGGCCATAGTCACACGACATTTAGTTGTAAAAATTAAACAAAAACCTTTCAACTCAATTGCTGAATGCACATTATTTTCAGGCTTGTGTTTAAATTTTAAAGAGATCTTATGATCAATTTTTAATATTTTAAAAGTAAAGTTGTGTGTTCCAGAATTCAATAGGGAAATTATAAATTTTTATAATTCTTGCACCATATTTAATTCAATGAAGTAGTTTTAAAATTTGAAGAATTTTCAAAAATCGGCTGTGATATAAAAATAATATGTCTTTACAACTTTTCTTGCTACTATTTTTACAGAAAATAGAAGTCAATCTCAATAACTGTTTAGTAAACTTATTTATTTTGCGTGTAAGTCAAGTTATGATATTTTTAATAATTATTAATAGTATTTAGAATTTATTCTTACTGTAGAAATAAATGCAACTATGTATAAGTGTCAGCAGACACAATTTTTTAATTATAACTTTGTAGATCCTCGAAGACATCGAGGATTATATGATTATATAGAACTTACAGGAAATGCCTAGAATAACAAGAAAAAAATTATTAATAAATAATATTATACAATACCTGCCGAAAAAATGACCTGCGATATTTAAAATTTCTGGTTAAATCATAGGAAGTTTGATTTCAATATGTTTTGTACGTTCAACCATTGCTAGAAAATTATGAAAAAATAATATATATAATATTTAAAAAAAATGAAAAAAAGTATAAAGAAGGTAACAGACGTTTTCATTCGGTAGATTTTTCAAAAATACAAATAAACTACGTTCGCAAAATATAACAAATGAGAAGTTGCGAAAATTTAAGTTAAGGTTATTAATGTATTATTTAAGAAGTTACAGTTACAGTGTTCAAATATTATTTAAATAATCACAAGGCAGCAAAATTTCTATTCAATCAAAAACGTCAGTTAAACTCTATCTGGTTTGCACGTCAGAAAAAAAAAAAAAAAAAAAAAAAAAAAAAAAAAAAAAAAAAAAAAAAAGAAGAACAAAAATGAGTAAAAATTATAGAGAACCTGCGCGATTAGGATACCATGATTTAATAAAAAAAATTAAATTTTAGTCAGCAACGTTGAGCTCTTCGAGAGAAGAATTTTTATTTCGTAAACGCCATGTTCGAAATACTTCTTGTTATATTCATAGAGTAAAAAAATAAATAAATAAATAAAATAAGACGTATACAAATACACTTTAGGGTAATTAATTATGAATCCAACCAACTAAATAAACAGTTATGAACACAGTCAGCATTGGACACTGAGGAAACATTGCACAGAAATAAGCTTCCAGAAAAATCCCTCCTGAAGACTGAGTCAGAACTGAGCGATGGCGGAATAAAACTCAGCCCGGAGGGTGGACGATGGCCACTAAAAGAAGGGGTGGAGGGGGAGGTTTTTTAGCGACTGCCATTGGTGGGAGCCCACCCCCGCACTGTATATTATGATAGGGGCCCCCTAAATAACGTTGGCTTCTGCTACAGACAGCATCTTTTATCTCCACATCGAACTCTGATCGATTTATTATATCGACTCTTCATGTGTTCATATGTCGGCGGCATGGAACTGGCCCTCAGCCAAATATGTTGTCATCAGTTCCACTGGTCCTAGATTCTAGTTGACAAAGGTGAAGTAGAAATGGCTTGTCTAGTTGGTAATTTAGGAATAAAGGACTACATATTATTTTTTATAAATTTCGTAAACAAAACAGAATCATCGATTATCATTCCTATACTCCTTAAGAAACTGTAATATTTAAACAAATGTATTTTTTAGTAATAAACACCTTATTGTTAACATGATACTACTTTTATCTTTCTCAGTTCTTGAAATTGTCCGGTTTTGTTCCAGTAAGACGGCTAACTTTGAATAAGACCAAGGAAAGTTTAAAAATCATGAAGGTATAAAACTTTTTTAAATTGAACCCTTCTAAGGTTTCCCTTGAAGGGGAAAAAAATAATAGATTTCAAGACGTTGAAACTGGGGTTCAGGAATTTTCGGAAAGCCATTTCAAAGAGCGGTATATAAATGGAATCAAGCAAAAGGCTACCAGATAGGAGATGGTAGTGCACCACAATGGGTATTTTTTAAAATATTAATTTTATTTTACATAAAAATAAAAACCATGGGTTCAAAAAACTGGCTGAAAGGGAAAATAAAGAAATTAATTAATTAATTTTTTGCCAAAAAGCGGTAGTATTTTATCTTCAATATATGCACATAAAATATTCCGAAGAAGGTCCTGTTCTTGACGATTTCTGGTACTACTTAATTTTTCACCATAATTTAAAACATGACTTTCATGCAAACCTAAACTCAAAAGGAACACTATGTTTTTATTGAAAATATTGAAATTAAAGAAAAAACTAAACTCTATTTCTTGCGATTAAATAGATTAATTGTATGGAGAGTGGTCAGGGATCTAATCAATATTTAGTGTGTAATAATTAATCAATAATTACGTATAGCGAGTAAAGAAAAACGAATAACTACCGTAAACGGTGGTTACTTTGAACAAGTGCGGTTCCTTGAAAATTAAAACAAGATTATGTTAATAGATACTTTGTAAGTTGGTAATTTAATAGGTATATATTGATAAAAGCTATCAGCATTGATAAAAATATTTGTGTTTTATCAACAAATCTAGTAATAAAGTGAACCCAATTGGTAGATTTACAGAAGCATTTTGCTGAAAAGTGATTTTTTTCCCAATGTTTTTGGCTCAAAACAAAAATTGATAAACTGAAAAAAGTTTTTTTAAAACTTAAATTTCATAATTAAAAAGGTTCAATTGAAGAAGTTTTTGAGGCGAAAATCATCCTTGAGGGGCTACTTTGAATAAGAGAGAAGTGACTTCCCCCTCCCTCGTATTGAAGATAGCGAAATCCCTCGTACCGGATTTTGAAGTTGAGTCTTATTAGTCTTATAGCTATCATTTGGTTCAAGATAATTTAAATTATCCACAGAAATGATCGCGCTGCAATGCATATTGTGCAAAACCTGTTCAAAGTAGACCCGGTTACTTTTACATAAGAAAAACATATTTTGAAAACTATAACAATTCTACTAAAAACTTTTTTATTTTTTTATTTTATATAATTTCATAATCATCGATTGGATTTTGAATATTAATTTTACGTCACATTAATGAAGAAAATAAATTAACGTTTTGCTGAAAGGACCGTCTTCTTGATTCACCCGCCATTTTAATCTTATTTTATTTTAGAATATTAAAAAAAAAAAAGAAAGTAATATATATTAAGAAAATTTATAAATGAAAAATACTAATTTTGAATTGCATATTTCATATCATATGGCTTCACTACCTGGCTATTGATATACCATACCTAGACCTAGATTCACTGGGACAAGTCTTAGGCCGTGCGACCGTCCGGTAGGGTCACCTCGGGTCAGAGCAAGGGTGAATAAAAAAGTAGCCTCTGCGGGAACTTTTCAAAAATGCTAATGCAATATGTAAAGTTAACAGTTATCGGAGGAAATTCACATTAGGTATTAAGATGAGGGTGCCGAACCAGTTTTCCTAGAGGTAAGTCCGTTAGGAGATTAAGTTTCAAAAATTATTTGCCCATGGCGGCAGGTACCGTAAATCTGGACCTGCATATATGTTTAAATCTTATCCAGAGATGTTTTTGTGTAATGAATGATTTCTTATGCCGATTGTTTGGTTTAAGATCAGAAAAGTTTTTTGTTTTTTTAGATTAAATTGCTATGACTTATTATCATTGTTTACTTCAACTAAGGTATTTCTATTATTATTTTTTTTATAAAAAAAAATTATTAAAAAATTGTTTGTTACAAATGTTGCCAAAAGGCCATTATACATACATAAATTTACATGTGATTATCCCTTATTCATGTTACGTAAGCTTTACACATTTCCTTTGTTTTTCGGTGTTTTACCCATTTACCCATACCACACGGTGTTGATGGTATTTACAGTAGTAAAAATTGAAAAAAAAAACCAAAAAAAAAAACCTAAACATTTTTTTTTTATAAAAATACATTTATTAAAAATTTTTGTTACAAAAGTTACCAAAAGGCCATTATTTAGTAATATGTATTTAGGAATATGTGCTGTACCGCTTTTGGAGACAAATTTCCAACTGCCGCTTTTTTTTGTATTTCATACAATACATACATCTTGTTTACATCCATAATATGCATTAAAATTGATATTTTGATAATTAACACCGATTAATACCCAAATTCTATAATTAAATAAGATCATTTTTTGACGGTAGGGGACCTCATATATTTTCTAAACGTAAAACATTAAATCAAAGGTTAAGGATACTTTATTCTCTAATTGGACGACATTCTAAATTAAACCTGAGACAAAAACTCAGTACCTACACTTACTTATTAAAACCTTTATGGACATATGCCTCACAAAGCTACGGAACTGCCAAAACGAAGCATATACAAAAACTACAAACTTTTCAGGCCAAAACTTTTAAGACAATTCCCCAGGCAACTTCGTACGTAAGTAATATAACTCTGCACACGGACCTACGCATGTGTACCATCAAAGAACCCAACAAACTCATATACGACATGTCCACAACAGTGATGCCCAACAATATCCGTAGAAGGTTGAAAAGCTGGATGAGAGACTTGAATAAAATTAAATGACTAACAAGAGAGATGTAGGTGCTACTCAACAATGCTCCTCATAATGAACCTCATGCCATAACCTTCTTATTGTTTTTCAGCAATCTCATTCGCTGGTTGTCATTAATTTATTTGACAGTTGTGAATTAAGATAAATAAAGACAAAAAAAATAATCATATTTAGCTCCTTAGTAGACTTAAAGTTTTCAGTATAAACTTGTCGAGATATTTGAATCCCAAGAATGACATGACATAAAAAACATAAAAGAAAGGAAGAATCATCTAAAAAAAAAAAAAAAAAAAAAAAAAATCATTTTTATTAATGAAAATCTCCACAGTAGTTGTTTGTTTATTTGGGCTTAACGTCCTTGTGTACTCCAACTAAGGCTGTAAGTACACGGAATCCTACAGGTTAAAGACCTATTCCAGACCTTCACAGTAGTAGCATGTTGTGAACAACAATACACTGTGTATAATAACCATGCTTTAATTTTTTGTATATATATTTTTTAAACGCTCAAGCTTTTTAGAGGAGCATTCAACAGATTCAATGTGGCAAACATAAAAACCTGAATTCATCCACTTTCCCCTAGTAACTGATCTATAAATTGTATTCACAGGTTGCAGTTCGACAACCTATTTTGAAAAATAAGTTCTTGAGAACTAAAAATAAGACTCAAATAATTGTGGACCATAATGAAAAAATCTTTAGACGCAACAAAGTCTATATGGACAAAGTTATGGTTAGTTGGGGCAAATTATCTAATTTTCAATATGTAACATATTAAATATTTGACTGGAAAGACCTGCTAAAAGTTTCGAATAGCAGGAGGCAAAAGTTGTATTAAAGTGGGTCAAATCCGCTATTGTTCGTCCCAACTGTTGGACTTGCAAAGCTAGCTCGGTCAGCCTGAGGCCGAACAATTTCAACGAGTTTTCCCTCACACATCTGGGATTTTCTTCAGTCTTAGTTTCTGAAAAGGGGGGTAGGGGTAGATGCGGTGGAAATTTTCCGACCTGCCACTCACTCCTGACAGTTCCATTTCATGCGTGGTTTCCAAACATTCGCTTCAGGAAATATAGCGGGCTATATAATTACTGTACGGTTCAGATTAACTTCATATTGTTTGAGGCATTTCGGAAATCCGTTTATATCCTTAATTTCGAGAGGGGAATGATTTTGATATTCAGTCTAAACGTCTATTTGCACTGACAAAAATTATATAAATAAAAAAGGAACTAACTCAAAATAAAGGTCTTAAGGACAAATGTTTGTCCTACACAGATGACCTAAGTATTCTGGATGAAATAGTTGGACTAATCAAGGATAAATATAGCTAATAAAGAAATGCAATCTAATGAAGAAAAGCAAGAGGAAACATCCAAATAATATGGATAAGGAATATGATAAAGTCAGGTTTTTATATAATTAAAATATTTGGAATTAGTCCTAATTAGTGACAAAGGAGACAAACCAGCAACCAAATCAAAGAAAATAAATCTAATTTGATTAATAATAAAAAAAATATTTGATATTGAACAAAAAATCTGTTCATTAATACGTAAAAATCCATAGTCAAACCAGTAATTATATACAGGGTGAGTATCACTTAGTGTATAAAAAAAACATTGGGTGTAACAAGATCAAAAATGTAGCAAAATGCCGCAAACCTCACTTTTCTATTCCAACCCGTAATGCAGATGATATTAAAGAATACCACATTTTGCGGTGAATTTTGAATATCGTGATGAAGTTGTGGTAGGATATTTTGTAACAAATCTTTGTAATTTCATCATTCAATCTGTTGGGCAAACTATGATTTTTCAACACTATTCGACAGCTATACAAATATGAATAAACCAACGATACTCCACATGTAACGGTAGAAATGCCTTCCCATGTAAAAAAAGACCCATCTAGCCATAAATTCAACGCAAAAAGTGGTATTCTTTAATATCATCTGCATTCAGAAGCGATTAGCAAAATTGGGGTTTATGTTCATTATCATTGAGTTTTAAACCTTACATTGAAAATCTAATAAAATAAATCCTAAATTATAGTAATAAATAAATAAATGTAGTAACATAAGATCCTCTGATCTGGTGTCGTTTTATTGACAGTTTTCCTTTATTTTCTAATAAACAATAATCTTTTTTCTTTTCTTTTTATTCCAATAACAGTTTATTATGTTTAAAAAGCACATTTTCATTAAGGGATTGTCATAAAGTTTTATTTACACAAGTAACTGATTTGTATACCAAATGAGAACACCATGTTTTATCAGTTTCAAAAGTAAATTTCTCCATAAAATTTAAACAGAATCATTACGTTTAACATATCATTCAAAAGCTGATTAAATTTGCAAGTTTTGGTAAAATTTAACGTTTTGTGGATAGTTTTTTCAAAAAAATGTGAGCGTTGAAGTAAATACGACATTGTGACTTCCCCAAATAAGGTGAAGATCAAGCTGTTTTTTAGATACTAAGTTTGTAAAATTCAAGGTTACAGGAACTCAGTTATAATAGAAAATTTAATGCTAAATCCGAAACTGTGGTCAGAATTTGAAAAATATTTAAATAAAATGGAGATCTTACAGCTTTTATGGAAAAAAACGTGGTTTCCTCAAAAAAGTCTTTGATTTATTGTACATCTGCAACGGGTTGGAATAGAAAAGTGAGGTTTGCGGCATTTTGCTACATTTTCTATCTAGTTTCACCCAATGTTTTTTTATACACTAAGTGATACTCACCCTGTATATGGAATAGAAAGCGCCAGCATCCTCAATCCAAAAAATCTCCTAAGATGGTAAGAACAATTTTTGGATTCGATATTATCAAACAGCAGTCTTCCTTAAGATCAAATCAAGACATTTATTAGACAAATGAAAATCTATAAACCGCAACAAGGAAAATAAGGATGGAATTCTACGAAGAGAAGATGAAAATGAATCGTTTTAGGTTCACTCTCTGTTGCCATCACAAATAAAAACAATTGTGTAAAGGAATCCGAAGAAAAGTGACCGAACAGAATAAGTAAAATTATCTTGAAGAACTGGTTACGTAAAATTGCCTTGAAAACGAGTCCACTTCTCAAGAGGAGAATTTTTAATGTCTGGTTAGTGAAAAATTGAAGTTGTGCTTCTTAATAAATCCTTAAGTTTGTATTTCCACTTGAATGGTATTTTTAGAGCGATTACAAGATTTTAAGATCAAAAATGCTCGGCTCAAAAGTGCACAAAATGAACTCCTTTTTGAAATTTCTCTTTGCATATTTACAATGATAATCTCTTTTTGATCAAACAATAATGTTCAAATATTGAATAGATCCATCTTCTGGCATAGATAAACATATTATTTTCATAAAGCGATTTCCTCACAATTTTCATACATTAGTCAATTTTCCACTGTTTCAATGTTCTAAAAATATGCCAAAAATATAGGGTGCTTAATACCCGGTTAAATTTGATTCAGGCAATATTCTAGCCAAGATGACCAAGAAACAGTTCACCTAATACAGTACTAAATCCAAGACCCTTTACAGCCTGTTGTGGCATAGATTAAAAAAAGTTAAAATTTTTTTTCAAATGAGGCGTGGTGATGCAAAAGGGGGTAAATCCACTTTTTATCATTTTTAATTTTTTTAGTTAGTGTCCTCAATAAGGTGGTAAATCGACCGTCCTTCAAAGTTTGGGTTGAGTGTATGTGTATGTGTATGTGTGTTTCGAAGTCATCATGGGTTCAAACTTTGAAGGGTGGACGATTTACCACCTTATTGAGGATGCAAAATAAAAAAAGTAAAAAATGATTAAAAGTGGTTTTACTCCTTTTTGCATCTCCGACCCTCAAATGATCTTATAGAAAAGAATATAATATATAAAATATTTACCATAAAATAAGTAACCATCAGTTTTATATACACATATGTGTTAATTATTTTTCAAAACTTTAAAACTAAAACCTACTTTTCATACCTTGATAATGCTGTTTTGTAGTATTTAATATTAACATTCTTTTCGAATTGAAGCAGACCGTAACTATAAAAAAAAAATAATAATAATAATACAATACTCCATACCAGTTTTATAGATTTTTAAAGTCTAATATGGTATGACTTTTATATAATTATTATTTACTTAGTTATATGTGCTGTTTTGTTTTAGGTGAAAAATTTCCAACTGTTGTTTATTTCTATACAAAGAACAATTTTAAAATTTCATCTTCTTCACATCCGTAATATGCAATAACAATTAATACATAAATTTATGGAGATTTTTGAGTCCCAAGAATAAGAGAATGTATATTGATAATTCTTGTAATTCTCTAATATTTCATATTATGTAAATTCTTAAAAAAAATAAAAATAAAAATATTTTTATATATGATTTCCTGCACACCAGGATAATCATGTGGTAAAACAAAATAATAACAAATGTGGTAAAACAAAAGGATGACAAGTGGTAAAAAAAAAAAAAAAAAAAAAAAAAAAAAAAAATCTACTTTTTTTCACCTATCACTTTTGTTTTATGTTATTTGACCTTATTATCTACTTTTCCAATTGAGGCATACTGTAAGTAAAAAAAAATGTTCTATAGCAGTCTTATATTTTCAAAAGTTTCTTTTATAGACTGAAAATCAGAACTATCTAAAATTATTTTTTTTTAATTGTAAACAATAGTTTATTTTAATGGATTAAATTATATTCAGAAATAAGTTTTCAGGTTTCTACAGTTCATGTAAGTAGTACAGTAGGTATTACTCAACGAAGACCTCCCGATAGGACCAGAAGCAGTGCCTTGGAAATATATAAGATTAACCATATTCCACGTCAAGTTAGCGACTCAAGATAGACTCCTCGAGACACGGTCGTAAACTAATAAGCTGGAGTAGACTCCGGTCTAAGCAATCAGCCTCGGAAAGCTAGAGCCGGTAATGCACAGTTTCCTTCCAGTTATATCATACCCGCTGGATCCATTGCCTTTTAGATAGTATCATGATAACTTTATTATGTTATTTCAAATATTTATACATAACAGGCCAACAATAAAACTAATAGAAGTATCAGAGGTGAAAAGGTTCTAATAAAGATTTCCCATCGGAATATTTCAAAAAAATATACCACTTCAACCAGAAACTTGAAAGCTGACAGTAAAACAAAATAAAACTAATAATGATAAATTCAATTTTTATTCTAGAACATCAGTTTTGAATAACAATATAATGGACAATATGTGATTAAATTTTAAGCGAATAAAAAATAAAAAAATTAAATAGACAACAGAGGTAAATATGAGCCGGTGAGAATAATAGTGCTTTAAGTAAAGTTTCCTTCATTTCGAGAAAATAAAAGTTTTGCAAACGTTCTTATTAAAAATTAAATAAGCAAGATAGAATTGAATGTGTTTCAATTTCAGACAACCATGGTTTATAATAAAATAAACCATGCTTTAAAGTTTATAAAAATGAGTGGTACAAGTTTTAATAATAATTTATTAATTGGTTTCAACGGGCTAAAATCCATTACGCCACTTTATTTTTAAGCATAATAAAAATCCGTTGATAGTGATAATGGAGTAAGTAAAATTTCCTTTAGTTTGAGAAAAATCAATGTTTTGTAGATGCTCTTATTATACCCAAAAAATTATATAATTTAAAGGGGAAAAAATCACAGACGTGGTTGGAGGGTTAGCTCGTTTTTATTTTTTTCGCATTTTTTCCAATTTTTAATCCTCGTTTATTTATTTTTCCATTCGGGAATCATGTCCAACAAAACTCAAAGTTATGTTTTTACTAACTTTGTTTACTGAATACGCCTTAAAATATACAAAAACATTAATTATTCAACCCAATTATAATTAATACATTCTAAGTTCATTTTAATTGATACATTTTTTTTCATATAATTTAATATTTAAAATAATTTAATCTTTAGTGGTTTATAATTATCATCAGAATTTGTAAATATCTATATTGTAATATTTATGTAATGTGTTATTTAGGAATAATGTAAGTTAATGTTTATAATGTTGTTATTTTTTATGCACGGTTAATTTATATAGTGCTAACATTTACATTTTATAGAGCTTCGGTATAAAATAAAGTAAAGTAAAAACATTATTTTATCAATACGTTAAATAAACACATCTTTTCTTTGTTTCTTCCGTTAGCTTCCAGTAGTCGAATGGTTGTGGGGTGACGTTTCGAGCCCGAATAAGGTAACTTACAGTTTTGGTTTGTTGACTTTACTGAGGTACAGTGAAACTGTTTTAGTAAAATACACCCAATTACCTAAGTAAATAATACGTAATAAAACAACTCATGGGCATCACAATCTAACAGTTTCCCTCTTTGTGCTTAATACTAGTACTGAATGTTTAAAAAAAATAATTCGTTACATTTTATAAATTTCTAAAAATACTTTTACTTTACGTTATTTTCAATCCGAACTGAATCGCTTCTGTTTGTGCTAAATCAATGAATATTTAATTTATTATGAATTATTCATTATTGAATTCGAAGCAGATGTTGGACGGATGATGAAAATGGAAATGTGAGGGCAAACAGAATGCAAAGAACTGAAGACCTTTAAAATTTTCATTTCGCTTTATTTGTCAATTTATGAAAATGACATGGCTTTTCATATTGGCTGAAAGGTTTTCGTTCAGTCATTTGGAAATTTCCAGTAACAGTGTGACATTTTCCTAATTACCTTTCAGTTGCATATTTCAGGGATATTTATAAATATCACAATTTGTACGTTTGATTTATTATTATTCGCCATTATACTTATAAAGTAAAGTTTTTAATTAAGATAAAAAAACAAACAAACGTTTTTATTAAATAAAATATGTAAAATAATTTATTTAAATAGATAAATAAATAATATTAATTATTGAATTTATAGCATATTTCTTTTTAATACTACGTGCTTATACTTAACAAATCGTTTTATTTTCGTCGGTAGTTTTTACTCGAAATATAAATCTAAGTAAGTAGTAGAAGCTATTCATATGTGTTTTGTATAATCGTATACATAGTAAATAGAATCTTGTTTAATATCGTACAACTATTTACAGTGTGCAAAAATGAAATGGCTGATTACAAGAACACAATAATGGATTGGTCCAAAATATATACATTCCTTCTAATGGAGAAATACTGAGGATGACTTCGAATAACTGTTAACACAGCAAAAACACAGGTTTATGCTATAATTTCTGGACGAAATACTGTTAAGGCACTCTCGAGGATCCTTACCATTACCATACTCATACTCCTCACCATTACATACCATTGAGTTTGAACAGTCATTACGGTTAAAATTAATTTTAAATATAAAAGTGCACATATAAGTGAGAGTAAATTTTGTGAAATGTTGGAAAAAAAGTATCGCTATGGAACTAATAGAGAATAAAATTCTCTTGGGTTGACTCTCGGAGAGAAATTAATAGAGGGCTGAAGGTATTCGATTGTGAAATATGCGATTATTTTTTATCTTAGGGCTTCGTAAGGAGCAGTTAGAAGATAAAAATACGAAAGGTCTCTACCTCGAAAATGGTGGACTATACAAAAATATGTTTCGAATAAGAATTAAAGCTAATAAGATTTCCTATCAAATTATTTATATATATATTTGTCGACCGTTTTCGAGATATACGTTATTAAAAATCGATACTTTTCGCAAAAAAATAATATTTACCTCACTTTTGGACAAACATTTGCTTTCATTGCCTTCTACAAACGTTTCTCAAAACAAATGTCATACAATAAAAATTGTAGAGCAGTAAATTTACTTTAATACCATATAGAGTTTTAATAACGTATATCTCGAAAACCGTTGAAAGTTCGACAAATATGTACATAAACAATTTTATAGCAAAAAATTTAATTAGCTATTATTTTAATTTGTAGCATATTTTCCTACAGTCCACCATTTTCGAGATATAATCCAAAAACCCAAAAATGGCACCTCTCTCCCACCCAACCGTAAGCTCACCCCCCCCCCCTTGTAGTATGTCTTCTAAGTACTCCTAACAAAGCCCTGAGGTCAAAAATAACTGCACATTTCATGCACTCCACAATATGTTAATTGACTGGACTATTACTGACTGGACTATTACTACTTTAAGCGAGAACCTCAGAAGTCTATACACTAACGATTTTTCTTCTTGAGATTGAAAACTCTGATGTGCAAACTAAACTTTAAGCAAAACGTTTTTTGGTTTAAATCTTCATTAGGTTGTTAGGAACAAAGAGCCATAAAATACAAATCATCCCACTTACCTGAACAGTTAAGGACACTTACCATGTTTTATTAAATTTTGGTTATAAGTATGAAATGCTTACTCTTCATTTTTGATTTATTGAATTTGTTTACATTCACTAAGGAAGTAACTTTTAATTATTAATATATTATTGGAGAATGACTTAAACAGTGAGAAAAAGATTTTCAAAACAGAATCAAAAACCTTCTAGAGGAAAACGGAGTTCCGGATTTACCAGTAAAATCCCCTAACGACTGGTAAACAAATCACACAAGATAAATAATTGGAAAATCAGAGACCAGTTAACTAACACCCCTCAGCTAATGAATGATTTGTGAGTTTAAGTCGGTATATGCTTGTTCAAAACACGTTGCAATCAGGAAGAAATTCAAGATTAAATAGTTTAAATTGGTTAGTATTAAGCCAATTAAATTTTCAATGGTTAATAAAAGTTCCTATAAAATTATGAAATGAATTAATAATATAAAATATTTAATATCTACCATCAAACTTAGCCTAAAAGTTTTAAGAAGCTTCCAATTTAATAACTCTGCGAGCCCTTTTTTTACAAGTGGTATAATAATAATAATATAGTAAATAGTAAAATATAGTATTGTATTTTAATTATTTTATGAAAAAAATAATAATTTCTACATAATTTATTCTAATTTTAATTATAAAATTTACTCCTTTCGATTATAAAAATATATTCATAGAATATATTATATACAATAAGCTGTAGAATAATCTCAAGTTATAATATGTAAAATATATACAAATACCGCTGCCCAAAATTTTGGATACAGTATATAAAAAAAGCCACCAAGGATACTGGTTTTAGTTCTGCCGATTTTTGACGGCAATTTAGTGATTAAATTCATATAATTTTCGCATCAGTTTTCACGTAACAATATATGAAACTGTAAAAAATCCACTTTTCATTTTAGCCACTATTTTTAAGTTGGGCATCCTGTTATAAAGGATTTTACCTTATCAAACTATTTTCCTGAACAACTCGGATGTAAATGTATTTGATATTTTATCAATAATATATATACATAGTGTGGATTAGAATTTAGGTTCTAAAGTGATGTAAGAGCTTAAGAATTCCAATATCAGATTTTTAAAATATTTCAATTCAATTTCAAGCTGTGTGTTAATCAAATATCAGCAAATAAAACATATCAGTTTAAACATTTTAAAACAATCTAATAATAGTAGGTAAATAAAACATAACATTTTTACATTTCACCCATCATTTGGTTTAAAGAATGCGAAATGGAAAAGAAAAAAAATGAAGATGGTACAAAACAATATGATTTACATGTAATATGTTATTTAGGCTTAAGGCAACACATTTTACAAATATATATATATATATATATATATATATATATATATATATATATATATATATATATATATATATATATATAAAATAGCCATTTGGCAAAATTTGTAAAAAAATATATCAATTACCATAAGATGATTCACATGTGTTTATTCGTTAAAAGTGAGTTTCTCTATCTCTGCGGAAAACTTATAAAATAGGTTGAAAATGTAAAAAATAAATCACTTCGATTTTTATTATTCTTATTTATAAATTGTTTAGCATTTATCAACTTTATAGTATTAATATAAACGAATTAATTACAGGAATATATATCAGAGGGGAAAACCTTACCACTGAAGGTTGAGACAAGAAATGGATCAAAGGGAAGCCCAACGAAGCGACCAAAAGCTAGACTGTTTCCGACTGAGGAGTTGATTAGACCCAAATTGCCCAGCCGAGGTAACAAAAACACTCTTCTACCAAACAGACGGGGTCGCCCTTATTGCCTTTTAATAAATCGGCCTAAGGGTCGGATGTCCAAAAAGGAGGGAAGGTACCAGAGAGTAAGGGTCGGATATTGAGGGTGAAGTTCTGCTCAATGAAATAGGGTTCTGGAATGGTCTCTGCAAGTAAAGGTCATCCGGTTGCCTTCACTAAGGGTGGGGCTTATGATAGGATAACAAAAAACATTTGAGGAGGCATAATAACATCAAACTAGTGTTAAATAATTTACTTAGGAAAGTTAATTAATTATTCAGGGGATTTCAAAGTGCAGAAATGTATATATTTTAACCACAAAAGGATGAAAGTTTAATAAATACATCACAAATTAAATTTAAATAATTTTTCCATTGCAGCATTCTTTACCACAATGTTTAAACGATGATAATAGGGTGTTTAATAAAAATGATTGTTTCGTTCAATACATTTACAAATAACGCATTCTATCTTTAGAGCCCTAATGTGATCTTATTTATTGATAATAACTGCCTCGATGAAAGTTTAGTTCCATTTTTTTATTAAAAAAGCAGCATGACGGCATCTTTCGAAATTTTTGTTATTTTAAAACATTATCCTTCCGCACTCACAATACTGTCTAAATTTTTCTCCATCAGATGTCTCTTTATTTCGATCAAGGACTCAGGTCTTGAAAAAGAAAAAAATAATAAATTTCAATAAGGCGATAAGAAGGTTTATTAATTTTTCGATAGCCATCCCAAAGAGTGGTACAAGCATAAGATCAAGCAACTGGCTGAAAGTTGGGAAATTACATCGGAGTTTAATACTATAGGAAATTTTATACCCTTTAACTATTATAATTTAAAACAAAACTTCCAGCCAAACATAAGCTCAATAAAAGCAAATACAGAAGC
Source organism: Euschistus heros (assembly GCA_003667255.2). Taxonomy (NCBI): domain Eukaryota; kingdom Metazoa; phylum Arthropoda; class Insecta; order Hemiptera; family Pentatomidae; genus Euschistus; species Euschistus heros. Next base: position 190,047 of record RCWM02000763.1, read on the forward strand.
CGTGGTCACGAAGGAATCAATACACAATGGCATTAAACCAGGTAGGTATCTTTTCTTTAATGATAAACTTTATACCCACCAAAATCTATTTATTACATAACTTTTTTTTCCATTCGATTTCTTGTAATCCTCTGTCATCTGAAAACATGTTGGCCAAGGGATTTTCTATTAGAGAACTTTCATTTCAGTTACTACCAATGGGTAGTTTCTCTACAAACTTTTGACAGGTAAGAAGAGTAGTTTGGAATCAAAATCGAGGAAAATAAATTTCCGGCACCAAATGTTTTTATGTCCGTAATAAAACAATGTAGTGTATACGGTAATGACGCTTTAAGAGAACGTAACGTACAATCCGGTTTCGCTCGCTTTCAAGGTGCTCCCCACTCCAGTCTTGTTTCACTAATTGATGACACCGAAATCGAAACATCGGCACACTACCTGGGATAATGACCAGACACTAAACATATCCCAACAGTAAAAACAGCTACGGAAATATTTAACAGTGCAATATTTTGTTGTACAGTGTAAATTTTAATAAATAAATTTAAAAAAAAATTATTTAATTTTATGAATCCTTGATTTTAAAACAGTTACTACAAATTATCAGGTCTTTGCAGAATATTGCTCAAACCGCTCTGAACATGAACTGCTGAGTGGAAAAGAGAGTGCTTATACTGGAGTGATTTTTGCCAGTGACGCTGGTAAAGTGGGGTGTGGGGAGGGGGTGTTTGTTTGGAACATAAGTGTTAGCGATAACCGGTTATTTATTATTCTCACCACTCATCCGTAAAACACGGAGCCACCGTTGCAAACACATCTCCGAGGCCATAAAACACACACTTTGTGTTTTCAACCATTAGTATCGGGGCGATATCTCGCCTGTTTTCCGCCGGCTGTTTTCCATTTTCCCGTTTTCAACGGTATCTGTTATTTCCAACGGTTGAATTTATCCCCCGCGAGCACTTTTACCCCGGACAGAACAAATACAGCGGCCTTCGGGAGCTGTTGATTCATGGTTAGGTGCAGGGCCCGACAATAGTTATTCCGGAGAATAATAAAGTGGCGATTATCCGGAGCCGATTACCCCCGTCGAATTTTCCATTTGGTCACAATGGCCTCGTTAAGGGATTCCGCTGAAACAGCATTCGGCTCCGGGAACATATCATGCTCTCAGCAATATCCCAATCAGCCTACTTTTCTGTCGCATTGTTCAACCTGCTTTTGGTTTGAACAAATCTATATTTTTTATAATCGATGTTTCTATATCGACGTTATATTATACATATACATACAAATATTCCCATAGAGGGAATCGCAGAGCATATACAACGGAAACGCTGTAAAAAAAAATCAAACGAAAAGGTGTTGCCAGCTGGATTCAATTGAGGTTAAAAGGTTTAATACGTTATCAACAATTATTTTAAATGATATCATCTATAATTGTTTGAAATCGAGTACTGTGGATATGGATTGCCCAACGTTAGAATTTAAGAAACGCAAACGAGATTATACAACAACTAATTAGTATGTACTTTTTATATATGATCATTAATTTAATAATGTAAAACCAAAAGACACTGAGTGCATTTAATATTTTAGAGTATGTACTTTCAAAAAACACTGTTCAAAATACTTTAAAAAATTTTTCTTTCTTTTAGAAAAACTGTTTGAAGATCTTTCACTCATTTGCAGTGAATTTCTCTGTATACAATTATTATTAAATTGTGTACTTTTAGGCACAAAAATCTTATTTTTCAAATACCATTTTAACGAATAAAATACTGCACTTTGTAAATTATAAGGAATGCATATATTGTACCGAATGTTTTTGATGGGAAAGTATAAAAACTGAAATAGTGGAATGCTGTTGAATGTTTTAGTTTCAGTTCTTTTGCTAGAAAGCTTCTACCTGCGGTCTCACTGACCGGTGACATGGAATTATAAAATCAAGGCAAACTAAAGAATAATGAAATTAAAAAAGAATAGATAAGTACTATGTAAAAATATGAATAAGAAATTGTAAAAAAAAAAAAAAAAAAAAAAAAAAAAAATAAGAATCTAGGCAACATAAGTAAATATTACTAATTCAAACCAATAGGTGTCCCGATCTCACAAGTTGTTTTGCCTTGTAACACACAGATATGAATGCCAATTTTTGTGTGGGTAGTAGGGACCTATAAAAGTGCAAAACTAGAGTTATAGTTTTGCCAATGAACATTGGGAACCGACAAAAAATAAAATAAAATATGAAAATCACGTTTTACTTTTTTTTCTCAGCTTTAAGTCAAGATAGAGGCCAAAATAAAAAATGAATCGTTTTTTTATTTTTTCATAAATATAGGTGAGGAAAATATTTAAACTAAAAACTAATATCATTTTCAGGTTCCTCATCTCAAAAAACATGTAGAAACCAAATTTTATCGAAATCAAAAATTAAAAATTGTTAACTCCCTAGATTTTGAAGGGAAAGAAAATTTGATGAAAAACGTAAATAATTTGCACTATCTCACGAATTTCGCCACCGATTGAAACCAAATTTTAAGGGCTTCTAGAACCTGTACAACTGCATAGTTTAGTTTAAATACGGATGTCGCAAGATTTTTTCTTACTAAGATATCTCAATTTATAGTTGACCTCCGATTTTTTTTTCCAAATCAGTTTTTGTTCACCAAAATCTAGAGTAAACGAACTGTTATATACATGGATAGAAAGCAGAATGCACGCTGTTTCTAGTGATGGCATTACTATTTTAGGCAATTGAGCAAAGCAAATCAAAAAATAAAACGTGATTTTCATTTATTTTTTTTCTCGGCTCCCAATGCTTATTGGCGGCTATCACTCTATTTTTCCCCCTACTACCTACACAAAAATCGGCATTCAAATCTGTGAATTAAAAGTCAAAACCTATCTTTGTCTGTAAGAATACATTAGACGGACCTTCAATCAGTCATTATTCAAAGTACAGTATTTTATTCATTAAAAATGATATTTGATAAATAAGTTTTTGAGCCTAAAAGTACACAATCAATCAGGGTGTGGGACCCTTTCAGCAACATGAAAGATAGCCGAATACATAAAGTCCTTAGAAACATATCTGTCCCAAACAAAATCAAAACTATATACACCATTAAAACACATAGAGAACTTAGGGACCTAAATGGAGATCCAATTAGGTTTTATTTATCCAGATGGGAAGCTTAGATGGTCGGGACATATATATCTTTTAAATTAGAAAATAATCCCTAGGAAGATAATGGAGGGAAGTCCAGATGTTGAAAGAAGAATACCTCGACTGCGGTGATTGGAAGAGAGCTTATATAATAAATCGCTCTGAGCGCAGAAGGATTTTTGAGGCTCACGTACTTCATGTACCATAGCACAGGGGATGAATCCTCTATAGAGTTATATACAGTACTGATAAATAAATAAATAAATAAATAAATAGAAACATATCCATACTTATTTAACATTACATTCAGGGTGGGAATACCCAGGCCAGTTCCTCCATGTGAGGGGTCAATCAGGACTCCAGAAGATCCATCTTTCTTGAACTGATCATTGAGTCAGTGCAGGTAGATTGAGAGCGCTCATGAAAAAAATTCCAGATATGAGAGATTTGTAAAATAGATCAAATTGTAAAATAGACCTGGACGGAGGATTAAAGAAATTTAAAGAATTTAGAGCCCTATAGTAATATAATGTAGACAACACAACAACCATCCAAGTCATTATTGTACATAATATTGTGATGATTAATTCTTTATTTTATGTCTCAATATGATAACGAATTAATTAATTTACACGTAAGGAATTGATATTATTTTCTTGATTTTATAAAAACTGTGAGTGTCTTTGACAGGTATAAGTAATAGTACGTATAGAAAATGACAGTATGTTTATTGGAAAAAAAGGGAATGAACTCACTCTACCAAAAGAAGTGATTCAGTGAAAAAAAAAAATAAAAAAGGTCACAATGAAGAAAAATATATTTTTGGGCGAAAACAGGGGGATTCGGAGTAGAATACTTTAATTCAACTCAATAATTTAACTCAACTTAAATGAATCATATAGGTGACTTTTATTAAACCAACTATGACGATACCTAATATTCTTGTTTGGTTTAAATTACTTACAAGGGGAGGACACACTCAGTCTCTCACAGATCTTGTTGGCAATTTGTTTGGAGGTTCCTGGTTCCAAAAAATATTAGACATGTGTTTTGCCGTTCCGACCAATGGGCTTTAGAAGCCGATAAAAAAAATAAAATAGCATTAAATTAAAATATTTTATATCTCGAGTTTAAAAATGATATCGACATGATTCTTGCACCGAGATTTTTATTTTTGATTGCGAATTTAAGGAAAAATACAGCTGCTCCATAGATTTTGGTTTAGGTTAATTAAATTCTAAAAAAATGATTAGATTTTTAGCAAATTACCTCTATAGATTTTTTTACACGAAAATTGACATCAGATTCTAATTCAGCACCCTCAAAAACATTGAAAAATGGTTATTCAATAAAAACAGAAAATATTATTTTTTCATTGAACTACGTTCAATATACCTTTTTCAAAAGAACCGACATCGGATTCGAATTCAGCATTAAAAAGAACCCTTAAATACAAAATTTCATCCAAAAATAACAATAAAAAATCGTAAGCTTCAAAATGTGCCTGATGGTAGGCAATTTTTGTTTAAATTGACAAAAACATGAATTACGCTTAGACGGTTTAACGTATCAACTTCATTTTTTTAGACAAAATATAGGGTGGTAATACTCTTGAAATGTTTCTGGTTTCATTTTCCTATCTGGTTTCAATAATAAATTTGGGATTTGCGAATTTTTTTTAATATGTTTTTGTTGATCGAATTTTGCATTAATATACATCCATAGAAAGTTGACGCTCTCATCTTTCCAGTGATACGAACGAATGAATTGCGTGACAAAGTATTAGCAATTTAAAGGAAAGTAACCAATAATCGTTTCTTGATGAGGGTGAAAAATGATAGTTTTTGTTTTTTAATTTAATAAACGTTATCCAATGTTTTTGAGGGTGCTGAATTAGAATCTGACGTCAATTTTTGTGTTAAAAAATGTATAGAGGTAGTTTGCTTGAAAATCTAATCATTTTTTTAGAATTTTATTAAACCAACCCAAAATCTATGGAGCGGCTGTATTTTTTCTTAAATCCGCAATCAAAAATAAAAATCTTGGTGTAAAAATCGTGTCGATATCATTTTTTAAACTCGAGATATAAAATAAATTAATTTAATGCTATTTTATTTATTTTTTTTCTCGGCTTCTAGGGCCTATTGGTCGGAACGGCAAAATACGTGTCTAATATTTTTTGACCAGAAACCTAAAAAAAAATTGCCAACAAGATCCGTGAGAGACTGAGTGTGTCCTCCCCTTGTTAGTCTGATAGTTACTTAGAGTAAATTGTGAAAAATGGGATTTTTTTTTTATATTTTCTTTTGGGAGTAATATTAAATATTTTTTTTTTTTTTTTTTGCAGTTATTGAATATTTTAGAGCATAATGGATTTGAACATTTTGAAGGACAGTCAGAAGTATTTTAAATAGGTAATAATCTGACTTTTAAACTACAATCATAATAGGGAGATAGCTAAGGATAAACAGGACTCATTACTTTGGAGTCCGAGTTCAAGCACCGGAATAGCGGAAAATGTATGAGCCAGTAATTGAAGCTAAGTAACCTTATAATTAATCTTTAAAGGATTGAAAAAAAATTCTGCCACTTGAGAGTAGATACCAAACCATCTTTTCCATTTAAGCAACTGCCATGAAAAAAACATTATAAAAAACAATATTACACTAATTGTAAAATCACCTTATACTTATACTTATACACCTATACTATACTTATACTACCTATATTATATGACCTATACTTATACTTATACACCTTATACTTATACTTACTTATACACCTTATACTTCGAGTATAAGGTTTTGCTCCTACTCGATTGATTCATTTATTTCAAATTGAAGTATATGGTTATTCATAACCTTTACCTTTTACTTCAAGTATAAAGCATATCCTTCAAAAATTCTGAGGTTGGTCAGTAGCAGACTCACCTCTGTAGTCAATGGTTTTTTCTGCGATTTTCAGCGTGATGGCAGATGTTGTGGATGAGAGATATTATAAATCCCGCTTATCTACACTTGTTCGATATTTTAAAGTGGTATACCGTCCTTTATATACAGTATTTATATTATAACTGAGTATTATAATAAACAATTTTAATAATACTCAAGTTTACATTTTTTAAAAATAATTATGTGAAAAATGTCTTGTGAAAAATTAATTGCACACTTAAATAAACAATTTATTTTTTTTACTCAAATAACACATTTTTTTAATTTTAATTTTCCTGAATCCAAATTGACAGGTTTTGGTGAATCTTATATAATTTATAATACGTTGAATTTCCACATAAAAACAGTTTCGGATCCGAATATTTACCGAAAGTTTCCCAATCAGAAATTTAATGGAAAATATTTTCTGTCATATAACATTTATCGCAAGGACCTATCTATAAGAAGTTATATTGGTTGAATAAAAAAAGTCATCTTTGAAACCCCCTATTTTTTCTCAACTTTGGTTATTTCGAATTACCATTATTTGTGAATTTAATTTAAAATCATACAGGTAACAAAAAGGAAAAAGTATAAGGTGATCATTGTCAATATGGAAAAAAGGAAATGCTTATACTTCAACCTTTTACTTGCAAGCATAACCTTATACTTCAAGTAAAAGGTTTTACTTTTTTTTAAAGCATAACCTTATACTTCAAGTAAAAGGTTATCCTTTTTTTTTAAAGCAGAACCTTATACTTTGAGTAAAAGGTTTTGCTCTTTTTTATGAATACAGCCCATTTTTTGTGATTTAATTTAAAATAATTTAATTTAAATTTAATTATAAATAATATTAATTATTCGTATTAATATTAATTATAATAATTTAAATTTAATTTAAAATTTTATATACTTCAAGTAAAAGGCTATCCTTTCTTTTTTTTTAAAGCATAACCTTATACTTTAAGTAAAAGGTTTTGCTCTTTTTTATGAATACGGCCCAATGACTCATAATGATTTTTTGTATCCAAACGTTTGCTCTCCTCAGTGCCCTCGTAAAATACACCGAAGGTGGACCCAAGAAATGAATCTTGACGTTTTCACCATGGCTAGAATAGATTGGCAACCTGTAAAGTAACCCATCCTTCCTTGGAGTAAGTACATTGGTGGATGTTAAGCCCCTAATAAAAAAACCACATATATTTACACACTTTTTCTTATCATTTTTTTCATTATGAATATTTTAATGTCAAAGTTATGCAGCTTTTATTATTAATATAGTTTTAATGCTTATATAATTTATTAGTTTCGTTTCAGTGGAATATCAGGAACCTCTCAGCTGCCCTAAACCTCAGTTACAAGAAATGCACACAAAATGTTCAGCCACTACGAGTGCACATTGTTGAGCTACAAGAACTGCAGACAGATATATCTAAAGGACCAGCTATTTACTATATCTGAAGCTGTTCTTAGAATCGATGTGCGGTTTTACACGATGGCTGCTGCTCGATTAGCTGAACGCACACGCTGAATAGATTTTCCTGCCGACACACACTCACAGGCGCATAATAGCAGCCGGGCCTGGTAATTATGTGATTCTCATTACTGCTAATTGGCTGTAGCCTGATTATCGCGGCCCTCCAACACGGTCTATAATAACCGCTTATTATAATCGCTGAGTGGAGGGGTTCCGATATTTCCCCTAAATACGAGAACATGGAGAAAAACAAGAAATAATATCATGGAACAGTGAATAAAAATCGATTCCAACTTTACAGGTAGGTAAGTAAAACTGATTGGTTATAAAGGTCTAAATTTCCAAATAAATAAATTATATTATCAAGAATTTTATTATATAATACAAATAAGCTGCCAAGCACAAACGAAATAAATGCATTCAGACAAATGGATCATTTAATTACATTTTATTTTTTTTTATTATAGGATTTTTGTCATCCTACAATAATGATTATTTTACATTCTATGACGTATCCATACTCGTATTTGAGCGCTGATACATTTTTAAAACAACATACAGAGAAATATTAATGCATTTTCCGATCTAGTATTTAGTGAAAGGTTTTAGTGAGTCCTGCTATTTTTAACAAATAAATGAAATCCAGAATCACAGTGATATGCATCTGCTTAAATAATAATTTTAAAATGAATTATTTTTTTAGTGTATTGTCTGAACTGTAATTAACTTATATATTATATGCTGTAGATAATAAATGCTGTCCGCTGATTTATTTCTTGAGTAATTACTATTTTTTAATAGAATTGGTGTTCTTTTATAGAATTTCTTCGGTCTAATATGGATTTTATTTTGTTTATAAGGTTTCGAAGAATCCATTTTTGGTATAGATACCGAGAGTCGAATTTGTTTGGTGCTAACACATTACTTATCAAAATATAATATAATTATTTAGGAAAAATACTTTTGAACTAATATTATATAGTGTTGATGGGGTATTTGTTGACTGAGAAGTATTTTAAGATGCAGGTACTTGGGGTATGCAGTCATAGATACACAGCAATTAAAAATTAAATTAAAATTTATTTTGAATATACATACCCCAACTACCTACATCTTATATTATATACTTTTCTTTTCTATAATACATTTTGTTTATGTTGCTACAACAAAAAAATAAACATTGGCGATTAATAAAATCATATTACTAATGAGAAATAGACGAAAAGTTCGGCTAGGAGGTATTTCTTTTTCTTATTTTCAGTGGCTTAGTGTAGTGCAAACGACCATGATGGATTTCATTATTTCCTCCAAAAGGCTTTAGTTCAGTTGAATAAAATAGGGGCTAAAAAAATAACTCATTAGTTCAAATTATGAATGCCCAACATCTTTCGGTTCCTATCAAGAGATAACTATCAACAAAAATTGGAGCCATGCATGAGAACCACATCTCCAAATTTCACATAATTAGTTCGTGATGAATGTCTTTTAGAAACTGTAATTCTAGTTATACTGTTTGTTCTCTAGAAAAGAGTTAGTACATAGTTTACCACCTGTATTCGAGCATTATAAATATGTCCTGTAGATTCAACATTGCTCTGGATACGAACATTTAAATTCTTACCCCACATAGCTTACAGGCTTCCACTACAAACATGGCAAGTCAGAGAGAAGATGCGAAAAACTGTTTCGAGGAAAACAAATATAAAACACAAATTCCATTTAAAGAGAAAATGGGTTTATTAGTCAATATGCCAAAAACATTCTTTCGATTCTACGACACTACCCGCAGATTTTTTGGAAATCCAAAATTAAGCAATGAAATTACCGTACTTGAGAAAACATTAATAATTAATTAGGGAACTATTATGAAAGTAGTTTTTAGTGGTAAACCAATCAATATACCGAAATACAGTTAATTAATTGTTGAAACTTAAGATTTATGTCTGTGGCATTATGTGAGGTAATATATGGCAGTATCTTCGCAAAAATATCTTGCTTTTAAATGGATCTGAAAATATTTCTCTTTTTATTGCCTCAATTGGACGATTATCAGAAGAAGCATTGGAGAGCCGACAAAAAGACATTAGATACCTCAGAGAACACAATATAATGAAAACTTCTCGTATTGATACAAATATGGATTTAATGATAATGCTTCTCTTTTCATCAGATCCATATTTGTCAACTTTACGAAAGGTTGTCTCCGAAAACAACAATTGACGAAAATGTTTTTTTTTTTTTTTATTTTATTTTTTTTAAATTAATTTTCTGTATATATTTTTGTAAGTTTATAAATGTCATAAGCAAGTTTCTTTATACATCTTATGTAAGTTTATACCATAATAAATTATTTTATCTGTAATGTTTGTGTTGTTTAGAAGCCTACAAAAATAATAAACCTTGTCAAGACAAAATTGCGATTATTGATTTCTTACCATATATACTGGTGACACTGTCGGGCAATATCCTACTATCATTCACAGAAAACTGAAAACTAGCTGTATGTTTTCTTGATGAAAATTCTCTCAACATTCCGTTACTGTTTCTTTCGGTGTTCTTTACTAACCTGACCAAATGCATTACTAACTCCGTGTTGCAGAAAAAAACAAGATAACAAAATTACACACTTTACTGAAACCTCTAAGAATTCATCCAGATTTTAAGCATCAGTGATTCCTAGGTTTCTTAAAGTTCCTTCGAATACATTTTTCCTCGCCCTTCCTTACTTAATTATAAATTATAAATTTTATAAGCCTTAAAAATACACTCTTGATACGAATTAACATATAACACCACAAAGTTGTATTGAAATGTAATTTTAGTTACAGCAAAGGTAGAAAAAAAAAATCAGTAACAAGATCAAACAAGGGGATTTTGAAAAAAATAAATAAACTTAATATTTTAAATATAAATTGAAGCTTGGGTATACAATTGCTGGAAGGCATATTTACCAGCGTCAAATTAAAAAATATATAGAACATAATGAATATTATGATAAATGACCACAATTTTCTTCATATTCTTCTTCTGTAGAAATGGAATGTAGAGTAAATATAGTATGTAAAGTCTATCCGTCGATTTTGTGTAAAGTTCATCATGAATCCTCTCTGTATAGCGAGTTTCGCATACAAAGTAAATGTGTATGTATATATACGAGACAATATTCTATATATATCAATAAAATTTAGATCATAAAATTTCAAAGAACAAAAATCACAATAAATGAACCATGGTGACCCAGCGGCAATGTCCCGTCTATATTAGAGCACATTTCATCAGATATCAGCTATTCATTAATTAAACCTCGCTGGAATTTCAATTACTTTCTTGGATCTCGCTGGATTCCAGCCTTTCCTAGTCCCATGGTCACCTACCGCATTCTCAAACTAATTGCTCCGGCTACCTCCGCTTTCATTGCAGCCATTCATTGCGATTCTTCACGCTTCACCGTCACGAGCGCAATAAATTACTACACTATTTCTTATAAATAATAATTATATGATAAAAATTCGTTATAAAGTAATCCTTAAACACGAGATTTACTTATGATATTCAAGAATTAATCTAATTTACAAAAATAATAAATGTCAAAAACTATGGGCTTGTTAAAAAAAAACTTTGTTATTATTCAAAAATTGAATACTTTAATCTTCATCAAAACACAATATATTTAAATATTGACCATAATACTATACAATAATTTAACAGTTATGAATTTCATTAAAAACTAGCCTAACAAAATCATTTATCATGGTATTTACCAAAATATATTAAATTGTTCTTCAAAATGGGAGAGCTTTTTGTAAAAAAGTGAGGAAAATTGAGGATTTTGGTTGTAATAATACAAAAAAAAATTTATATTTTAGTAAAGCCCAAAAGCTCAACCCCTCACATCCAAATAGGTTTAATTACTGTCATGTAAACGAATCTCTTGTAATTCACATCTGACTGTGTGTCTAGTAAATGTTGAAATCAGAAACTATAAGTAGTTTCTTGTCGTTTTAGTCAGGTAAATTCAGAGAGTTGAGATGGAAATTTTCCCGAAGTGTTGACAAATTTTATTATCCTTATTCATTAATAAAGTCGGCAAGACGGTATCAAAACATTTATTATTATGTTATAAAATGGGTCGAGTCTCTTCCGATGAATGCGTAAGACAGACCAAAAGGACGAAAATCCAAAAGACAGGAAAAGAGAGTGTATAGATTTTTATAAATATAATAATAAATTCAAATTTAAAAAAGGACAATGGTGGGCTATCCTGTGAAAATTTAAAATCGTTAAATCCTGGAAGATTTTAAAATAGTATCTTTAAGGACGAACACTAATTCGTCGGGAAGGAGAGTGGCCAAGAATATCATTCAGCCGTCAAAAATAGTCAGATCCTGACAGATTCCTAAACCAGTATCCTTCACTGGCTTTTGGGCGTATTTATTGTAATTAGTTTATTTATTAATATTAGTCTATTTATTAATATTTTTTGTATATCATTAATATGTTCAACTAGAAAGAATTTACGGCACAAAGAAGACACAAGAAGGCTATAGGTTGAGACCTAACAAGGAAATATACAAAGAAATAAACGATTTGGAAACGCAAATAAAATTAAGAAGTGAGAATGCACCCTAAGAGATTAGATAGAGAAATCTTTTATAAAATTAGAGGATACAAGAATGCCGGGGGGTATACCAAACAGATGAAGGAAGAAACTCAGATACTGAGAATAACAGACCAAGAGTGTTTCGATAGGGATGAAAATAGGAAAAGATTAAAAGAAATTAAGGTCCTTGTGGGAGAGAGAGATGCGAGATAAGGAATTGCGTGGACCGAGGAAAGAAAGAAGGAGCAATCGGAAAGAATGAGGAAGAGGTGGGAAGAGAGAAGGGGTATAAAAAGAAGTGAAAATAATTATATTCGCGTGGTCTTTATTGCTGTTCCGTGGGGAAAAAAATGATTAAGTTTCAAAATGGTCGCTATGAAATATTTGTTTTATTATTTTGTCAAAATTATAGACAAATGATGATGCCCTAAACTAGCTGTTTTTTGGCTCATGCTATGAAATTATATTTATCGAATCTATAGATAGCTAAAGAAATTAAAAAAAGTATTCAAGCCGAATGATTAAATCAAGTGATGTTCCAAATTACATAGGATACTAAACGGCCCCTGATTGGCTGGAGGCTTAAACCTGCCGACTTGATCGGCCAATGAATTATGTTAATTAAATGACAGATGCTATTACATTTATTATGATGGGGATAATTGAGGAGAAGGGAGAGACAAATGCCTCGTTAGCCGAGAGAACACACTCCAACACAACTTCCAAACATTAGCTGTTAATATTTCATTTTAAACTTTGCTCCGGGGTAGAGCTTTATCGGATTACATCCCCGCAGTCTTTCCGGCTCAGATACTTTATTATCTCAGATAGTAATTAATTTAAAGTAATCTTTACAGCTTGCCTGTAGCTGTTGTTCCGTACCTTTTCATAGCGCTCCGCTGAACAAAGAGACTTTGTCCTTTTAGCCCTGTTTACAAAATATTCCCTTAAATACAGATACCAAAATTATGCCTGCAAGTTTAGAAATTGCTTTTTTCTTACAAGTGAGTACACACTTGGTCTCTTACGGATCTTAATGGCAATGTTTTTGGAGGTTCCTGGACAAATGATATTAGACATTTATTTTGCCGTTCCGACTAAAGAACCCTAGAAGATGAGAAAAAAAAATTAATTTCGATTAAACTAATTTTTTTTTATATATTTTGAGTTTAAAAAATGGTATGACGTGATTCCTGCAACAAAATTTTAATTTTTGAGAGCAGATTAAAGAAAAACTACAGCCGGATCATAGATTTTGGTTTAGATTAATTAAATGATAAAAAAATGATCACACCTTCAAGCAAATTACCTTTATTTTTTTACACAAAAACCAACATCAGATTCGAATTCAGCATTCAAATGAAACCTTAAATACAAATAGAAAAATAAAAAATCGTAACAATAATATAACCTTCAATATTAGCAATTTTTTTTGTTTTTTATTGACAAAGGCTTGAATTACAGTTAGACGTTTAGCGTATCAATTTCATGTTTTTACCCAACTTAAAGGGTGGTAATACGCTCGAGATGTCTTAGGATTCGTCTTCCTAACTGGTTTCAAAAATTTCCTCTAGTTAAAAATAAAAATTCATTTCGGAATTTCCAAATTTTCAAATAGGTTTTTCTTCCCCCTTTTCTCATCGAATTTCACATTTATATCTATCAAAAAATCCTTAATGCTCCTACGTTTGTCACCAATAAACTTATCCATAAAGATCTTAATGTTCCATATGTTGCTGATTTAGCCCTAACCAGATATCTATACTTTTATAGTAAGCTCCATAACCACTCAAATCCCCTAATTTTTCTACTTGCTTCCCACACCATTCCCGATAATATTCCGAGGCGTCTGAAAAGAAGATGGCCTAGAGACCATCTAGTGTAGAATTTTTATTGAAGTGCTAGTGATGAGTCGATCTTTTCATGTTTTATTATGCTATTGTAATAGTTAACAACACATTTACTTGATGTATATATTTTGTACAGTTGTAAATTTCAATAAATTGATATAATAAAAAAAAAAAATATATCTATCAAATGAAAGTTGAGGTTCTTCTCTTTCCAGTGGTACCATTAACGTTGAATGTTGCGTGGAATGTAACAAAGTAATGGCGATTTAAAGAAAAGTTACTAATAATCTTTATAATAATTTCATCTCCCTTGAAAAGAGTGAGAAATGATATTTTTTGTTTTTATTGAATAAAGCTTTTTTAATGTTTTTGAGTTCTGAATTAGAATCTGAAGTCATTTTTGGTGTTTAAAAAAAAAAAAAAAAAAAAAAAAAAAATCTGTAAAGGAAGTTTTTGTTTGAAGATCTTTTTTTTTTTTTTTTTTTTTTTTTTGCGGCTGTTTTTTTCTTAAATCTGCTCTCAAAATTTTTGGTGCAAGAATCATGTCGATATCATGTTTTATCATTTAACTCGAGATATAAAATAAATTAGTTTAATGCTATTTCATTTTTTTTCTCGGCTTATAGGGCTTATTAGTAGGAAGAGCAAAATACATGTCTAATACTTTCGACCTGAAACCTTAAAAAAAATTGCCAACATGATCCGTGAGAGAGAGTGTTCTCCCGTTGTTATTAATCATAATTTCAGAAAAATTCTCTAAAACACACTGAATGTTTAATCGTACTAGTATTTTATATAATAGATTTATATTCATAAAGGAATTACAGGTAGTTTACCTAGGAATATTTATAAAATAAGTAAATAACATTATGGAATAAAATAATAGGGATATAATTATATATAAAATCTTAATCATTGAAATAACATATAAATGTGGCTTACTAGAGAGATATATGCTTTATTGAGACAATTAACAATAAACATAGTGCTGCCCAACTTTATTGGGTTGCTATAAACACAGCATACTCATCTATCCAATTAAAGACAACACTGTAATTTATAATTTAGTTATAATTATATAATATACTACTTAATTAACGTTAAAAGAAGAACCTCAAAATTAATTGTATTGCTTTTGAAGATTATATGACCTTGTTTGCTGAAACAATGGAGGAAGCCAGGGAACAAATTCTCGAACTGGAGAAACAAGCAAATAAGATAGGACTTCACATATCCTTTCAAAAAACTAAAATCATGACAAACATCAAACACCCACGTAAATACCTCAAAGTCCAAGAACAAAACATAGAAATAGTAAAAGAATTCAAATATCTCGGAGAATGGATTAGTTGGAATGCTAAGGAAAACAAAGCATTGGAATCCAGAAAAAATAAACTTGAACTTGCTTTCCAACTAACAAAAGATACATACAACAAAAAATCTCTTTCCTGGGGGTCCAAAATAAAACATTACAAAACAGTGATTAAACCAGAAGCCTTGTATGCAGCTGAAACACTAAACATGAATATCAAAGGTCATATGGAGAAACTTGAACTAAAAGAAAGGAAAATTTTAAGAAAAATCATAGGACCAAAATTTCAGGATAATAAGACAATATACATAAAGAATGAAACACTCTACAAGAAAATTGAAAAACTCTCTGATACTATGCGAAAAAGAGAATCAATTTTTACGGTCATCTTCTCAGAATGAACTCTAATAGATTGTCCAAGCAAATCTTTGACTTCTACGCCATCTCAAAACAAAACCCAATTGGTTTAAAGAAACTGAAAAGGACCTAGCAGAATTAAAAATTACAGAAAATTCAATACTTGATCAAACTTCTAAATTAATAACTAAAGATGAATATGTTAGGTTCCAAGATAAATCCACTCTAAAAACCAAACCCTTTATCTCAGATGATGAAGAAAGAAAAAGAAGATCACTACTTGATCAAAAAGAATGAAGAAGTACTGGGCACTTAAGAAAGGACAACACACAGTGAAGTGATGGATTCAACGTACCCCAAAGAGGGTGAAACGAAAAAAAAACAAAAAAAAAAACTACTTAATATTACCTAATACTAGACAAACTAATAACATTTTTTTTTCTTTTCTTTTTCCCCCTTTTTCTTTTTTTTTTCCTTTTTCGCTTCTTTTCCTCTTTCACTTTATTCTTTCATTTTATGTTACCCCCCCCCCCTAATATTCACATATCTACCACACATTCATATACATAAATGCACATTTAATAACTGTACATTGCAATGGGCCATCCTATGCACCATGTATGTGGTGGTGAATAATTCCCAGGGAGTCCAATATTATATTTTCGGCCATTATCGCTATATCCCTCACCTCCACGCCAAGGTACTCCAAAAAGCTCCTTGTTTTTTCCGGGATGACTAATATAAATATTTATATTTATATGAGAAAATAATCGTTGAAGTTTAGTATATCATAGGGTGTATAACAAAATTATACTCTTTCGACAAAAAATTAATATTGAAAAAGAATCCCGTCAGAATGAAACACGATTGATGAATTATTTTTAAAATGGAGCTGATGTATATTGAAAGGGCGGGAACAGCATTTAAAAGAGTGGGTTTAGGAATTGAATAAAGGTTTTGGAAGAGAATGAGAGAATAGGGGGATTGGATAGAGTGATATATAAAGAAAGCTGCAAAAAATTGAAATGAAATGAAAAATAAACTTTATTCTGGGACTTACTGTTCCCTAAAAATAACAATAATGCACCGAATTATTTACAAGTTAAATGGTTCAGTAATCATAAAATACATTGTCCACAGAAAAAAAAATAATAATTATAATAACATAAAATACAATCATATATGAAAAGGAAAAATAATTCTAAATATTAACGCAACTATTTACTTATTTGCGGAAGATTGATTGTGTAAAAGGTGTAATAATAAATTATTTTATCTTACTTAAACGAAATAAGAGAAGCAGCTTTACGAATAGGAGTGGGCAGGGAATTCAAGAAGGAGGTAGCACGAATGATGAAGGATTTTTCAAAGGAAGCAGTTTTATGTGAGGAGGTATACAGGTTAAATGGTTGGGAAACAGAGTTTAGAAGGTGGATAGAAGAAGCAGAGTTAATAGGTCATGAATATAGGAAGGTTTCTTGGGTTTTAGAGATTGGAATAGGAAAGTACCTAGAAAGTATTGCCGCCGAAATTCAGGAAAAACCCAACCAAGCTTAGAATAATGGCAAGTAACGTGTGACCGCCTGGGGATCCCGCTGATAAATCTAATGAAACAATGCATCAGTCTCCTCAGCTTCATCTCGAGATCAGCAGACAGTCCCCCTTAAACCAAGCAACCGTAATCAAAGCATGGGAAAATAAGAGAGGACATTAGAAGTTGACGGGTATTTTGGGGAAAGGAATCTCGAAATCTAGAGTTGTTTAAGGATTATGATGGATTATTTGAAAATTCGGGCGATATGGTTGTTCCAGGATAGGTGTTGATCAAAAGTAACTCCTAGCTTTATAATATAGTTTTGTAAATGAATTGGAAGGTTATTGAGGTAAAGCATAGTAGGGAAGGGCATTAAGAAGGGATTTGAATGAGGACTCTCGGTAATAATTTATCGGTATAAAAATTTAGTATTATATTAATAAAAAAAAAACCATCAAATATATAATTTTTACTATAAAAAATTGTCAGTTAAAAAAAATCTGGGAACACCAGTGAATATGAGATAAATTTTGAATATTAATTTTATTTCAGTTCAAAGGAAAAATCTGAAATAAAATTAGTATTCAAACTATACCCCATATGCACTGGCATTCCCCATCTTTCAGGTCTGTACTTGATCACATGCAGGTCCTACTTTTTAGGATAGTTATCGAAATACTGCTTCGACTTTTTGAAATGTATTTTTTCCTTTCAAAAAGTGGAACATGGATCGAAACTAATGCAATGGATAATATAATGGAGTATGGTACGGACTGTGGTGTGGAATTTTCAAAAATCTCCAACCTCCTAACAGACTCTAACCCTGCTGAGGAGTAAGCTGGGCGGGACCAGTGAACAGTTGTTATACATTATTAGGTTATATTTCATGAAACAAAATAACAAAAATAAAATAAAATAAGACAACTGATATTTGGTTATTACGTTTTGAATTTTCTTATAGGTAACCGGCATTATGAAACAGATTAAACGAGTTAATTTTTGTTATTTTGTGTGTAAGAGTGAGCAGTAAGGTATGTTATGTGTATGTAAGTTTGAAGAGGGTTGTGCAGGTCATTCTTCATAGTTCATACAGTGAGAACACAATACCATATACCAAGTTTCTATTTATTTATGGAGCAATGTGATATGAAAAAGGTAAAAATTGCTAGAGCTCAAACAACAAGTTTTTATTATGTCATAGCTTCATTAAATATAAAAACTATTTTGTAAATTTCCTTTTAAATAAATTTCCTAATTTTTTTAAGAATAAAAAAACATTTAAGAGTTTTGTGTTTCAGCAGCCCAATAAACCATTCGTCATTCACCATTACTCGTCGGATTTTCTTATAATTCGATACAGTGTTAACTTAAATGGAAAAAGTTTTTGGCAAAAAGTAAACGAAAGCAGATATCAGACAGAGCCCGAGGTAATTCCTGAGGGATGAAGCTATCCTCTGTTTGGGTTTCACACTAGTTTTATTTTTATTTTAATAAATAATTATATTATAAAAGGAATAGAAAAGAAATCAAAGGCTTTTTTTCTTTCTTTTTTTTTATGTGTGTGTGTGTTTTACTTACGGCAGTTAACCATTTGGAAGGGATTTTATTAATTCCAGTACATAACATACATAATCGTATATAACGTATTTGTTCTTTTAATGACGTTTTGATCAAGAAATAACATAAAATAAATAATGAGAAGTTCCACAGAATTAGAAACTCAAAACTAAGCAACAAAGTTATAATAACAACATAAATACCTAAGTAGCATTTGATATAGAATAATTTATGATATGTATGAATTATGGAGAAATCAAAGGTATTTCATATTAATATCTTCATTTTTTTTTAATAGAATTGTTTTAAAAAAAATTTCAGGTCTTCAAACATCATTATCAAATATTGTCCATCCACCGGCCAATATCCTTTGGTTGTTTATGTATGTAATTTACTGTTTCTGTACTGTTTTTGTCTGTAGTATAGTTTTGTATTCAGTAAGTAGTCTGCATTAATATATGAGATGGTGTGTATTTTGTTCTTGTGTGAAATCAAAGGCTTGCGACTTACCAAACTAAATAAAATTACAAATGCATTTTTTGTACTTTGAAAATATTGCGATGATTATCAGCATAACAACCTGAAATGGTTTAAGCATGAAGCATTAAAACCTTCAATGAACCACACAAAATTAAAACAGTTATAAATTTAACAAAAAGTAGTATTATAAGACTATCATAAAAATTCCAAATCGTTGACTCATATTTTTGTGAGTTTAAGCAATAACTTTGGTAAAATATGTTTATAGTACGAGCAGTTTCAAAGATAAAAAGAATTATTCTACATACAATGTCATTTCCATTTAGAACTCTTGAACAGTGTATTATGTTAACTATAAGACATACAATTATCAAGAACAGAATTTGATGGCACGAAACCCTTTCAAGAATCCGGTTTACATACCACGGTGTGGGCATGTTGTTAGGGCACATACAATGCTTTTCTTAAAACTGCACTTGATCTCTGACTCGTGCCTGACAAAGGAAATTGCAGACAAAGATCCACGTGGTCGTAGCATGCGAAAACTGGTTTCGCAATGTCATTTATGTGTAATAATGACATGTGCATGCAGGAGACAGAGGGAAGGTGAACGCTCAGGAACAAATTTATTTCTTAATACCATTACCATCATCCCAAGTGCTAGAAATAATCTTTGGTGCTGTCATAGATGATTTGCATAAAATAATTTCTGGAGCAGTCGCTGCTCAGCTTTTTTAATCAGCTTACTATCAGCTATATCTCGTTAGCAATAATAGTCAGAAATTGTTAAATAATGACTTGTCATAACTGTAGATTAGTGGTCATTTCTGAGACCCACTATCTAAAAACTGAGTAATTCGTTCTTAGGGTAAAACTTAATAGTTGGGCAAAATATAAAATGTAATTTTCAGGTAATATATATAATAATGATACTTTTTATTAAGGGCGTGTTGCTGGTAGATGTATAATAATCGGTGAAAGTTCAGTCAATGCTCAATTTTATTATTATTTTTCCTACCCACAAATGCTTTCGGAATAAGAGCCATCCTAAAGAATAAATTTTTATTTGATTATGAAATAACACTTAATAGAGATCAGGTCAATAATAAACTTAAATTACGGAAGTAAGGCACTTTTGTAGAAGTTCTCATGTAATGGAAAAAGTAAAATAAAATTGTTGATAGACACAGCTTCATATATTTTTCACCTATATTTTTTTTTATACTTCGATTTACTTAAAATAAAAGAAGCGAAAAGTATATATTTCACAAATGTTAACATTTAGATTATAATAACCTGAAAATGATTTTCAAAGATATATAATACAAATTTTTTCTTACTTCTTTTTTTTTTTTAATAAACCAGGCAAAATAAAACAATAAAATCTATAAAAATAACATGATTGTCTAATCTATCAATATCATTCTAGGATATGTATCGCTGAAGCCGAATTTACCACATACCATTAACACGTTTCTCTGTTGGAAGAATTTAAAGAGTATCTTGATGGTATCTTCTTGTCATAAGTTGAACATGGAAAATATAAGAGTATCAGAAAATTTAAGACGTAAAGCAGCGGAATATTAGAGTAACAAAACTACCTTTTTTTACGTTCATTTTAGTTTTCAATAATTCCGATTTCTAAGAACAATGCACTCAATCCTCAAGAGCACTATATGCGGAGGAATCCAACATACCCATGAAGGTACAACAGTATGAAGGTACTGTTTAACAAATATTAAAAAAATAATTGCAAATTACGAATCTCATCTCTGCCTTTTAGGATTAAAAATTTCAATATTTGAACGAATCACTTTTCAATGGAAAAAAAGAGTTATATAATTTTGTGAATGGAAATAGAATGGTGTTAAAATTTGCAACATAATACCTTCATGCACTTGAGTATTCAGTCATTTATTTTAGTCAAACACAATTATTCGTGTATCTCCTTTCATTTTCCTTTTTGAAACAAATAATATAAAAAATATTATATAATTGGGAAATCTGATGCTTCTGTAACTTATTTCCAACCACTTAGCATATTTTATTTTAAGAAATCCAACAAATATCCCCACAGCAAAAACTAACC
This sequence comes from Euschistus heros, assembly GCA_003667255.2. NCBI lineage: Eukaryota > Metazoa > Arthropoda > Insecta > Hemiptera > Pentatomidae > Euschistus > Euschistus heros. The sequence goes on from RCWM02000763.1 coordinate 211,402, forward strand.
AATTGTAATTAATTTAAATAAGAAATTTGTGATGTTTATATATTAAATTTTAGTAGAAAACCACTATATTTAGTGATATATATTAGCCAATTTTTTAGAGATATTAACCACATAAAATATTGTTTACTTATTACCGAAGCTCTCGATCTAATTTTAGATTTTTTCGATAGTCAGCAGGTTTCTTAAGATAATTTAGGTTTTTTAAATTCAATATGATATTGAAATAGGTTTCATCTTAAGTTTCCGGTGTTAAGTATTGTTTTTTAATAATTGTGTTGATTTAAAATCTGTAGAACAATGTAAAATTGCATTTAACACCTCTTGAATATAGTTAGTTTTAAATCACACTGAAAATATATTGTGGCTTATACACCAAATCTAAAAGTTCTAATTTATCATCTATTTATTTATATACGTTGATATATGTATATATTTATTTATATACATAAATAATCATTTAACAGAATCATCAAACACTAACATCCAAAAATAGATTAAAATACTTCTAAATCATAAAAGTTACTTTTATTATTTATGTATAATTAGAGATGCACAATGGTTGTCATTAATGTTATGGCGACGCTAAAGCAATATTTGAACTTGTATTATAAATTATAAACAACGAATGTTAATTTTCTTTTAACAATAAATGTTTTAAGAAAAAAGAAAATTAATCTTTTCTTTTTATTTTTAACAATTTGAATTTTGAAGCTAACAAGAAATATTCACTCATCATCTTGTGATTCAATTTTTTTTTTTTTTTTTTTTTTTTTTTTTTTTTTTTTTTTTTATTTAGGGAATCAATAAATTCATGGTTTATTGAAGGAATAAATATAATTTTTAGTTTTTGCATAAACATGGTCAGAATTTACAGATAATGATATTTTTTGTTTTTTAAACTTGAGTAAATCTAATTAAAAATAATGTTAGGGACAAAATTTTACCGTAAAATTATTTAAGATCATTAAAAGTGTGTTCATTAATATTTTCAGTTGGTAGTAATCGGATATTTATTTTATATTTTATTAGCTTTGTTTAGCCACAGATTGTAATAATTACGGTTACATTATAATTATGTTTTTGAACTTCCTTTCGGAGTTTCGTTAAATTTTGTATACATAATATAAAAGTTCTCTAGCATTTACCTTCTTTTTCAATAACAAAAATAAAATAATTCAATGAATTAATCCAGGAAAAGCCCATAGTAGCTTTAAGAAAAAGGTAAACCACTAAGTAAATTTATAACGCTTTTTTTTTTTTTTTTTTTTTTAAATTCTTTATTCGAAATAAACAATTACAATTTCATACAGATATGTATAGTTAAAAATCAACAATGTCATAACTCAAAAATATGATTGTTCAGAAAATGAATTTCTCAGATACACTAAATATTTTAAATAAACTTGTTAGTAGTACAAGGTCATAAAATATTTAACAAACAGTGGAAATTTGGCCACTATGATGGTTGGAGAAATGATTTTGAAATAAGAAAAAAAAAAAAAAAAGAAAAGAAAAAAGGTTTCTACAGAATAACTGCAAAATAAATAATTGATAAATAGAAATTAACACCAAACTTGTTCAAGTTTTAAGAGAGTAAGGAACTTCTCAGAGTTTTTTTGTTGTTTTTTTAGCTAAAAATAAGTTGTACCTCCAAATAATAAAAATTGAAATTTTTGAAGATATGACATTGTTTAACTTAAATATAATTTTTATTATATAATATATTGAAGGATAAACAGTAAAATTAGCAGCTAATTTAACGTGAAATAATCCGGACGGGAATTTGAGAGGTGCCGATGGGAATGCTGATATGTGCTAAAACAGGCGGCACATAACGAGATAAAAGCATCAAATTACTTAAAACAACTTTATTACCGGACCGAGCTGATCCGATTATGTACTCCAACCGTTCGCAGTGATTATTCCAAGTAAAGAATACTTCGCGATACCTTCGATCGGCCAACCTGGAGGAGAGCATGGAGGGGCGGAAAAAAAATAATACACCGTCGCCGATGGAGTTATCCGAGAAACTGGCACCTGCCCAGAGTTAAAAACCAGACTTACAACACTAGGGAAAAGGGGAAACGAGAATTAGGAAAAGGGAAGAAAGGGAGCGAGAAGAAGACAAAGTGGAAGGCCGGATAACAGTGTTGCCAAATTAAAACGCCCCTCCCTTTTTTCCCCGCATAAGCGAGAGGGGAGAAGCCCCTTGTGACAAAATGCTGATTTTTTGCCTTGGCTCTGTCCACTCCGCGCATGTACCCTCACACACGGACACACGGCCCGGAGGGGAAAAATCCCCCACTCGTCGGTTTTTCCAACTTTTCACCGCTGGAGTGGGGGGTGTTGGCAGAGCAACGAAAAAGGGAGGTGGGAAAAATAGGGAGATTGCGTGGTTTTTTAGGCAGTTTTTTGTAGGTTCCCCTCCGTGGTGGGGGTGAAGGGGGAGCTGCCCTGAAAAACTCTGGTCAGTTATTCGGCCAACAGTCGCTCATACTTTTTCTCTCTTCTAAATCCGCTCTGTTTGTCCAGCGGCTTGGTCCTCGCAACTCCTGCCATCTTGTTAAGAACTCTTGGTCCCCTACGGCTATTGACACCTATTGTCGGTTCTGTTTGCGGTCTAACTACAATGAATCCGTTCCGCATTATTTCCTTCGTTTTCTCCAGCCATTGTATCTCAAATAATATAGCCCGGATTAACTATACTCTTAAAAAAATATTGAAATAATCACATAATCTTTTAATTTATAATTCGATAAAAAGAAGTGTTCAATTGTTTTCATCATTAATTGGATATTCCTTTGAACAGGTAAGATAAATTTATTAATAAAAAAAATATTCTCCAAATATAAAAATATTTTTATATTAATGCATAATTTATATCATAAAAATAAGATCAAGATACAAGCTATACATCAAGCATACATTTTTTTAATAACTTGAAGATAAAACCCTGAAATATACAGTAGAATTAAATCAGGCTAGATAATTAAGAAAGAAACTAGGTCATTTATTAGAAACATAATTCAAAATATGAATAAGCAATATAAGAATATAATGAAATAAGATAAAGTTGTAAAATAACATTACATATATAATAAAAAATATATAATTCTAGGATTAACTTTAATTTTAATGTCTAATATTTTATAATGTTGCAGGAATATATAAACATTTTATTTTACGAAATTATTTAATTGACTTTTAATATTGTTTTTAATTTTAAAAAATATTAGAATTATAATAGAATTTTTATTTTGTTTAATTCACTTTTTTATATGGCAGAATATAGAAATAATCCATAGAAAATGCTAGGTGCACAAACAACTTTAGTTAGCTGATTTAAAAAAAATACATTTTTGGGTTGGCTTCGGTATTCTTTAGAAAAATTTTGAACTTACTAATATCCAAATAGTTTATTAACTTATTTCTATATTCAAATAATTTCATATACGTTGACGTTTAATAGAAATATTTAATTATTCTTGGAATAATATAAGAATTTTAAGAGATCAACAATACATCAGGAACTGAATAAATTTTACTGAAAGTAAATGTGAAGAAAAATCATATAAATAATCTTAGTTAATCAGGATTAATAATTTTTAATATCTTAGAATAAGGAAGATTTTAGACAAATAGTGAGCACTTTAGTGGAAAAATGTATCAATTATTACAAATTTGAAATATACATATAAAGAAGGATACAAACAGTAACAGGTTGGATAAAGAATTAAAATGTTTCTTAATACTTCAAATAATTATAATTTTGAAAAACCAACTACATTTTAACATGTTGAAGAAAGGTGGAATGACAAAATTTGATTTTTAATGCTCTCATATATGTCTTTAGATAAAGGTACTCAGAAAAAAATATTTAAAAACATTAAGATCAATGTGAATCAAAATCAAATTTTTACCTCTGTAAATAATTTTATCTTAAATTCGTTACTTCAAAATCGTGTTAATAATATCAATTTGTTTTTAATGTTTCTTAAAAATAAAATATTTTGGGATTTAAAATTCTTAACGTGTCATTTAAAATCATTTTTAGATATAACAATTATAATACATAAGGAAATAAAATTTATGAGTGAAAAATTAAAAAGAAAAAAATCAGTAAAAGTTTTTATACTAAATCTGTTGTAAGACACATTCGGTTGACATAATAAGTCGTAAATAACTTGACCACTAAGCAGCCAAATCTGATGCACTCCCCTGCAACTCTGAAACGCATTGTTTACATTTCATTAGGAAAATCCTGAAACAGTACAGGGGTACTTTGAAAGATAACGAAATAAATCTAGTAATTTTTTAATGACGAATTTAAAATTATTTCAAATCTCAATATTCGTTTATTGGTACTTTAATGACAGGGGTGAATAAAAAAATTGAAAGAAAAAATATGGATTTATTTAAGTAATTTTAACTAACATAACTTGTTTTGCATTGTATATAAGCTAAAATAGCCTCAATATATCCAAATTAACTTCAATTTTATATTAATTTATTTTCCTTACATTTACGAAAAAACAGATTCAATATATCAAAATAAGAATATTTTAATTAGGGTGATACTTCATTTAAATTTTTTTTTTTTTTTTTTTCAAATTTTTAACTTTTGTAACGTGTTGCATTTATGGTGATGGAGTTTATTTTACTTAATTGTCTTTAAACAAATTTTAAATACGGAAAAACGACATTGTAGATCTGGACTATAATTCGGCACAAATTGGAAACTAATCTTGGTACAAATTTATAAAATATATCCATAAATTATTCCGTCATAGTTGAAACGAGTAAGAACTGAAGAATATTCTATAAAATAATATTTAATTAATGCACGTTATCATCATTAATTCACGAATGTTTTTATAGCCATGAACTACAGAAACATTATAAAATAACCCAGATAACATCCAAATGCATTAGAAACAAATTTTCATTATTTAAAAGCTGTGTTAAGTTACTATATATAAAATAGGTTGTTGAGAGGAATCAGTCAAAGAATAAGCAATATTTCAGACTAGCAAACAATATTTTTAATTTTTATTTTGCCAACGTTTCGGTCATATCTTTAGTAGCCATCATCAGGACTAAAACAACACCGAATCAGAAGAGAAAAGAAAATATTGAAGAACCTTTCTGAAAAACATTGAAGTTTTTAAAAAAATTGCACCATCTGGGAAGATGCAAAGCGTTAAATGTACACAAAACCTTCTCCAACAAGTTTAATATAATTTTATTAAAGTTTTACAATTAGTTTTAGCTTAAAAGCTCTTGTGACTGGGTCACATTTTTCTTTATCATTCAAAGTTTCTTGATACGTAAAGATGAAGTATAAGAAAAAACCTCAAACTTTTTGAGGTCTAAGAAAATATATCAGTACCGTAAGTAGAACCGAAAGATTCATACAAGTAGAAACATATTCTAAGGCATTATACAAGGATTTAAAAGGCAGAGAATTTAATTCAAGAGAAATATGGAAGAAAAATGTAGGATACAAAAGTTGTTGAACGAAAATGTTATGCAGATGTCTCTAAGAAAATAAAAAATGGATAAAAGATGCAAGGAATTGAATGTAATAAACTTGAACAGGCTATTGAGAAATGTTTCATTTACTTTAAAAGTTTCAAAAATGAAAAAGTTGTAATTTTTCAGGTTTTATCAACAATTTTTTGTACGGCTATAAAAAACATTATTATTCTACACATCTTCATATTTTATGATGAACTACTTTCTACGGGATAATACCTACATTCCACACTGTTTATACGAAGTATAAAGAAGTAAAATTAAAACATAATAATGAAGTAAATAGTGAATTTTAAACTCTTCGTTAGTATTAAATTTAATAGCCATAAAAAAAAAAATTTAGGTTAGAAGAAAAAAAGTAAAGAAATAGTAACAGGCAATGAAGAGTTCCAATTGAAAACAATAACAGAATCCATTAACTAATAACATTTAAATGTCCATTCATAATTAACGGTTATTTTTTTTAGTCCTTAGGTTAAGCCTATTAAAACAAAATATGACCCCATCCTTTGCTAATTAAATTATATTCTAGTTAAAATCTGTTTACAAATAAATTCCTTAAAATATTAATGAGCTGCAGCATAACGAGAAAATTCTAAAACAATAAATTATGAAGTATTATAAAACAAGAAAAAGAGAGTTCAGCTCAGAGAAACAATTCCAGCTTTGGTTCCTTTTTTTTAAGAATCATAAGAAAAATTAAAAAGAATTTTGAGAGATCATTTTCAACATAAGAAAAAAACAAATCGCACTACAGAAAAGAAAACATACAAAAGCAAACACTAAAATATTAACATAGCATGCAGACTTCATGGACATAATAACATGCTCATCAATGACATGGCCACGACTGTCATACCTGGAAATACTCTCAGAAGGCTTAAAAGAAGCTGGATGAGTGATTCGCTCAAATAAATATTTTGTTTAATCCATACCTATTATACATATTGTATTATTACAATATGAATAAATTAACTTATTGTTACTCCAGTAAACAGGTGTTAAGTGCATACAAATTTGAAAGAGAAAAAAAAAAAAAATGTTTGCAATTGCCGTTTTAAAATTTCATAGCGATTACAGATTGATGATTATTATCTGTTAATTATTTTTTGATTGATTAGTTCATAATTTATGATTGATTAGGTATACAAAATCAATATAACAAGTTGAATAATGTCTTCAGACAGATCTTCAGGACTGTTACTGAATAAAAAGTAATTTTTCCTTGGTTTAATCAAACTTCTCTTACCCCAAGAGAGAAAAAAAAACGAATTGCCATTCCTCGTTTATCCTCGAAATAAACCAGTCCAGTGTTGGTTTTATTCCCGAGCTTACCTAAATCCAAGACAAGTTAAGGCAGGCTTAGACTGAGAGTGAGCCTACCTCAGCGGCTAGACCTAAGACTCTAAGTGGACAAGGTAGTTTCCACAATTAACATCTAATGAGCAGGACATATCTATTAACCGAAAGTAAATACCTAGTTCTTAATTGGGGTTTAGGATCTTTATGTGCTCAAACTAGCAGAAATATTTTACTCAAGTGATTATCATACTATTTCAGTTGCAATCATTTCGCGAGTCTGTCTCAAAATATTAATTTTAAAGTGAATGATGAATTACTGCTTCATTTTAGTTTTATTAATTTAAAAAATAGTGTAAATGTGCCCTTTACCACATTATTAATATTCTCTTTACAGGCACTTTGGAGTTTTTTTAATACAGATTAGAAGCTTCAATTGTTTTTCTATGTTTCTCTATATTTATAGAAATTAGTGTAATACATCGTGAAGCAAAACGGCATCATGAGAGAAGTTTGGCAAAGGTTCGACAAAGAACAACTCGAGAGTGCCATGAAGTTCTGACGCAGAGTAATTGATAGAGAAGAAAGGAAAGCCAATAAGAAATATCAAAGACTCAAGCGGCAGTGTCATAACTGAAGAAGCCAAAATTCCCGAAACCTGAAGGCAGTTGTATCTAGGACACTTATCAGGAGGAGGACATTCTATCTATTCTAATGACTTAGGAGAACATTCTATAGACTATGGCATATTGGATGGAGTAGAAGTTATTGAAGAAGACGAGAAAGGATATGTCACTGAAAAAAGAAATGAATTAGGCAAAGCGGAAGGGACGGCATAGCTCCAGAATTTCTAAAATATGAAGGACAGAAAATTATTATATTTCGCCAGCAGCTCTTCCAAAATATATGGGATACGAAGATAATCCCAAGGGATTGGGAGTTCAGTATTTTTATTCCCATTAACAAGAAAGGTAGCTCCACTGACTGAAAACTACAGCCCTATAAGTCTACTTTCGGTGGCATACAAGTATCATCCATAAAACACCTTAATTTTTTTAAGAAGACAGATAGTTGAAAGACAAACAGAGTGTGAACAAGCAAGCTTTCATCCCGGAAAACCGACTCAGGACCAAATCTCTACTACAAGAAGCATCACTGAGAAGGCTTGGAAAAGAGACAAGAACGTGTACATGACATTTTTGGACCTCAAAGCTGCGTTTGACTCTGTTCCCAGAAAATAAACATGTGATGCTTTCATAGCAAAACCTTCTAGATCTTATCACAGCCATAAAATCAGCTAATCAGTGATCAAAAACTGTTGTGAAGACCAATGGAAAGGAGTCTAAGCCTTTTCCCTTAGAAAGAGGCATGAGGCAAGGAGAAAGCCTAAGTTTCCTTTCATTTATGATATTTATGGATGAAATCCATGAACTTTACAAGCGCCGAACTGCCTGGAGATGAAATATGAGATATGTTATGGTCTAAAGTTTACTGTATGCCGATGGCATTGTGCTGATTACTCATACTAAGCTCAAGCTACAAAAAGCTCTAGTGGAATGGCAGAAGGACCTCAATGAATGATCATAAACACCTCCAAGAACAAGGTTTTGCTTTTATCAAGAGAGGAGCAAGAGGATGTCCAGCTGTTCTGCAATGAGAAGGTACTCTATGTGGTGCGGGAATTTACCTACTTAGGGACAATTATTAGCAACACCGGGAAGATTGATCCAGAAGTAGCGAATAGAATATCCAAAGCCAACCAGGTCTACTAACCAATCTGTAATAGCACAATGGGGCACATAGTCCAGTCAATGAAGGCCTGAAATAGGGTATAGATTTCGTTTTCTGTAGTCCAAGGATTTTCTTCGGAAACATGTTCAGAGTAGTTAGAAAATAAACATACTAAAAGTCCTTTTAGTTTTCGAGCTTGGAAAAAGGAAGGAGGGAAAGGTCTCTTTTTTTGGTTTTGCGCTCATATCTCGAAAACAGTGCGTCGTATGCAAAACGTAAGTATTTACGAAATAAATGTTAATTAAATTCTTTACAACTTTTAGTATGTACACATTTATCATATTCTGTACTGTTTCCGAGATACACGCTTGAAAAATGTGAAGGTTGCTTAATATGTTTTACCAAGAAAAGTGAAAATTTATGTAACTTTTGACAAGTTGAAGAAAAATGGGCGTGTATATGTGAATTTTGAAGAAAATTTAATTTTATAAAATATTATTTATAACAACATTTTCCGTAGGATTAACGTTTTAGAAGATATGAAGGGAAGTTTAACAGAAAACGTGAGATAAAAGTTTTTTCAAAAATGTTCACATTTTCCAAGCTTTAATGTCGGAAATAGTACAGAATATAAAAAAGATGTCTATAATAAAAGCTTTAAAGAATTTAATTAACATTAATTTAGTATATAGTCATGTTTTGCATAAAACGCACCGTTCTCGAGATATGAGTGATGAAACCAAAAAAAGAGACCATTCACCCCCCCCCCCTTTCCTGTTCAATCCTTTATTGAATAGACTAACAGAGATGTTGGTAGAGAAACGAAATTGCACGTTTACAAGTCTGTATACCACCCGATCCTCACTTATGTTTGTGAAAGCTGGGTAATGCAGGATAAGCATGTCGTGTCACAGGTGTAGAAATGAGATTCCTGTTGAGAGCTATTGTAAGGAGTAGGAGAGACCGTGTTAGGAATGAACATAAGAGAGTTGGAAGTAATTGAGTTAAGGACTAAAGACCTCGCTCGAAAACCGAAAGCTTAAACGGTTTTGTCATGTCTGTCGGATAGAGGTAATGGGAGCTCAACTTATCCGAAGGAGACCGTGAGGTCACCTTAGAATTTATTACATGGAATATATACAGAGAATTGGAGAGAAGTGGTGCAAAACCCGTAATATAATGAGCCATCATAGCAGGGACCGAGAGGTATGGCTGTGTTGGGTAGAGGATCATCGACGCTAAAAATGCCTGAAGAGGTAGACAAACAAGAAAAAGAAGTACCTAATACTTGTATTTGTCTACTGGCTGCTCTCACCGGAGCCTAAAAGGCCTGCCACAGTATAGAGTGCCCTACGATTAAATATCAACCGCATAAGCTAACAGTTGATAAAACCTGGTAAAGATGCTTTCCTTTCCTTTCTCTTCTCTCCTGGAAGTTATTAGTAGAAATTGTAATCTTAACTGGAAGTTAAGAGTCTAAAACTAAGTACACGGGCAACAGAAGAGGTATAACTTTGAAAAGGTATTCAAGTAATTAGGATTTGAAGTCACCTATGATTCCAACAAGAAGCTGAGCAGGTGGCTGCTCTCAAGGAAGATCAATCTCCATCTCAATAAAACCCTTGTACGCCCAGCAGCAGAATGTTTGACTTTATATAAAGCTGCTGAAAAATGTTGAAGTTTTTGAAAAATGTTGCGACGTATTAACCAGAAGCTATGACCTTTGGAGAAACTGTTGACAGAGCAATGAAGTTAAGGCGTTTGAGGCAAGACATATTGTAAAGTTAACTGATGTAGAAATGCTTAAGATATCGTTGTCACGTCCGGTACATTAAACAAGGAGAAGAAGAACAAAGTTAAGGTAGGAAGATGCGTCTTTAGATTGAGGAACTAGGTGGCATCGGCGCAGAACCAGGGCGATTAGAGGACTTGTAACCGGATTGTAAAGCCGTAAAAAATAAAGAAAAATGCTTAAATGTGTGATACCATGCCTATATCCTCAATTTATTTTCAGTTTTATTTAAATTACTTTTAAATTAGTTCTGTTTTTAGCCCCGAAGAAGCAAGACGAAACATAGACTCAATACGTTACTTTTGACTAATGTTGTTTATTCATCTGACATCATCCCTAACCAACTTATCCCCCACTATTGATATAAAAAAGAATACTTTGATTCCAATCCCAAAAGAAATAAAACATATGTATTCCCGATAGAAATTATTTAAACTCCTAAAAACAAGTAAGCATAAGCTCTAAGGGTCTATATAAGGGTTACAATACGTAGGCCGAGAAGGGATTGAAAGGGGTAGTAACGACAGGCTACTGGTTGGAATCCGAAATCATAAGACCATTACAAAAGTAATTACTGCCCTGTAGCCGGTAACGATAAACAGACCCACACCGAAACCGGGTACGACCCCTAAAGGCCCCCACCAGCCTTGAACTGATTCAACATCTGATTTAAGCAGAAGATCAAATACCAGGGTACCTCATCAGTCTCAGCCCACTTTAAACCATCCCCTCCCCACACCTCTTTTAGTCCTACCAGTAAATATATACGATTTACTTTTTATTTATTCTTGTAATTTACTTATTTATATATAAATATTAATAATCCTCTTGCCAAATCTACAAATAAATCAACATTTTTATTAACAAATGAACAACTTTATTTTTTTCACTTTTAAATATTTATTTAATTCTTATTTACAACTATAAACAATATATACAAGGCCGTTTCAAAAGTCATGTCGTTTTTTCATAAATTAAGATTCATTTGGTCAGAACCATCTTTTTATACTCAATTCGACCTTTTCTTATGTAAAAAAATATTGCTTACTATCTTTGAAATAGGGATTACCTTTCAATCCAGTCACTGCTTAACGTTTAAAGGAATATATTAAAATGGAGAGTGTTGAAATTCAAATTCGGTCAATTTTATGAACTGGATTTAAACTTGTCTTGAATGCAACCGAGTCCACACGAAAAATATGTTTAGTGAAAAGGTACTCTCTGAGCGTCAATTTTAGTTTTCCTAATTTCTTTCAAGGTGGTGAAACGCTTGAAGATGATGCTCGTTCTAGAAGTCGAGACAAGAAGTTGTCAACGAACAGGAAATTCAAGAATTAATTGATTCGTATCCACATCAAACATGTGCGGAAATAGGTAAGCAGTTAACCTTCCACCGGTCGCGCCGTTGTATTTTTTACAACACCCGAGTTGTTTTTTTTCTAATTCGTTTCCGGTCAGCTTCTCCGAAAATTGGCTTTAGCTCTTCCTCGAGATACTCCCCTATTTGCCACCAGTAATTTTCTACTGTGGTAAGAGCGATAATTTCCTGCATGGAAAATATTTAGTCCTCAGTGTTGCACAAAGTACAAGCGACCACTCTCGTTTTGATTTTCTCTCATCCCTACTTCGGCATTCTGCTGGATTTGACATGATGTAAGTAGGATTATTTTTCATTTTTACTTTTATTTATTTCAGTGAACGAAGTATTAATTATACGGAATGTTTTCATTAGGTGGAAACCTTTATAATTGGAAGATATTCCTCGAATTATGCAGGAGCTAGAAGAGGAAGAAAAAATAACCGGGCAATCTAATCAAAATTAGGATTTAAATGAAGAGGAAATAGAAAATGTTCTAGATCATGATACAGATACCGATATTGAAGGTAGTGATGGAAGTGACACAGAGGGGAAAGAGCCTGAGAATTTCTACATTTTATTTGTAAAAATCCTTCCTCAAAAAAATTGTTTGCCATAATAGTTCATAAAAAAAAACCATTTTTAGACATGAAAATAATTATATTTGACTGTAATCTTGTAAATAAAAATTTATGTAGTTATAAATTTGATTTTTATTATTTTCAATCGTAAACATATTTTAATTTTATAAATATTTAAATATTATTCTCTCTGATAATATACTGTACATGAATTATATTTTAAATGAATTATGGCCGAAATATTTGATTTAATAAGATTATTCTTATGCTTGCAAAACTTTAGCTTCTCGAACTCCATATTTAGTTTCTCATCATATTCCCCCGAATCATATTCCAACGACTGATTATCACCTTTTCAGATCTATGGACGATTGTCTCCGACAGAAATGTATTGATAACCAGCAAAGCCTAGAATTGAAATTAATTTTTTTTTTTACTAACATCAATCATTTTAAAAATACGATATTAGGGATCTTGCATCACTTTGGAATGAAGTTATTAGTTGCCCTTGAGATTACTTTAATGACTTAAGTTGCTGTATAGTTATTGGTTCGTTGAATTTGTTTAATTACTCACCCAAAAAAAATATATAAAGAACTTTTGAAATGGTACACCAAGCAAATGTGTGGAAAAATGAAAATTTTTTATAATTTAGCCAAAGTTGAAATTGCGGTCCAAGTGTTATCCAACAGCCATCCCAAGGAGTAGTATCAGCGTCACCTGCAGAATGAAATAAAAATATTTCGTTGTGCTCAAGACCCAACCTGGCTTTAGGGTGCTCAAAAACTCCAAAATTATGACTAAAATATTATGGCTGATTCTCAAACTACAGGTAAATTTGTGTCCCCCGCTCATTAAAATTCAATGAAGTAAACTTCATTAAAAATATTGTTTCCAAATCGATTTATGTTATGTGAATTAATGATATTAATTAAATTTATTTGGAATTTTAGTATTTTAGTGTATCATTTTTAGGTTATTCTACGTCGATTCACATTGTCGTGGCATGTCCCTTTGCTTGGATATACAATAATGTAAATAATTATTACTTGATAGGGCGAAAATTACTCAACTAATGTGTAGTAATATTAAAATATAATGGTGGAAGAAAGTGAAAATGTGTTTTTCAGGATTATAATGCCCAAGTAACCAATCACCGAGTTATTTTATTCTTGTCCCTGTGATTTTTTAACATTGGCGTGCCATTACTAAAAACATTGATAAAAAATATTCGGAAAGAATTTTTAGATTTTTTTAGTTTTTATTTACAATGGCAGGCAGCTGTATCTCTTGGACTTATCAATTCGTAACCATGTTACCATTATACGACGGAATATCCGAGTGCAAACACCACCACTGACTGTAAGAACATTCATTGTTCACATTGTCACGTCCACTATAAATTAGTTTAACTAAATATTTATTTGTAATATCATGCGTTTTTACAGTAGGCTACGGCTAAATAAATGAATAGGATTTCGGCTATAATATTTTTAACCTTATTTTCATATTGGCGTGGCCATCAATAATTTAACCTTGTCATGGTATGTTTATAATACATGCAAATGTTAAGATATCAAGACAATGTTAAAAATTCATTTTTAAATAATTTTAGCAATACTGTGGCCGAAATTGAGTGTGATATTGATATAGAATGTGAATTGATGTGATATTTGCGGTGATATGATGTGATGAAAAAATACTTTAACGTTAAATGAAGACTGATATTCGTCATGAAGCAGGAATGTTTCATGTTCTATGCATTTTTTATTATGGTACCTTGAGCTACTAAGATCCCTTTTTCTCATTGTCATGTATAAAGTCACATTGGTGTGGGGGATTCACATTTCCATGGGTTAAAATTATAAAATGAAATTTAAAAAAATAAATAAAGTGATTCATGTGTTGCTGCACCACCTAGAATCCTCACAGGTAACCTCCAGGAAGTATCAAATGTTTGCAGCAAGATTTATCAACATTAAAATTTAGAATTTTGGTAGCTATAAATTTGCCTGTAGTTTGAGAATCACCCATATAGGTGGTAGGTCCCTACTACCCATACAAAAATCGGCATTCAAATCTGTGAGTTACAACTCGTAAGTCCCCTTGTAAGTTTTACTGTATACACAATACATACAAGCAAAATGTATAAAACTATCGAATGTATTTTTTTTTTATTATCATTATTTACACCAGTATATAATATAAACACGAAGTTAATATGTAGAAAAAGGATTATAATAACATCTCATAACTTGTAATGAAACTACCTGTTCATAGCCCTTCATGTTATACATCAGAAAGTCCATAGACCTTCTTCTTTTCAGATGTCTCGGAGATTTATCGGGAACGAGTGGGTAGTCATGAGACAAGTAGATTCGAGTGGGTAAAGAGCGTATCATGGAATGTATCTGGCCAATTCAGCAACATGTGGGACATTTATATCATTATGAATAAGTTTATTTGGGACATAATGAGGAGCACTGATGATTTTACTAAAGATTTTGGATTGGTTACGAGAAGAATAGATAGGTTTAATTAAGCCCAAACGCTCATCTCTGTATACTAAAATAGGTTTTTGTTTTTTTCGATTATATCTCAAAAATGGTGGACTCTAGAAAAATATGTTACAAATAAAAATAAAGCTAATTCTATTTCCTATAAAATTAATCCAGTACGTATTTGTCGAACTTCTAACGGTTTTCAAGATGTACGTTATTGAAAAACGATGATTTTCGCAAAAAAATAATTTTTGCTTCACTTTATGTCAAACAATTGCTTCTAGTGCCTTCCTCGATCGTTTCTCAGAAAAAATGTCATAATCAATGTTGTAAAGCATTGAATTTAATTCAATTTCATGTATATATTTCCGGCACTGAAATCAAATGATTGACAAAAGGTATGATAAACATTATTTTAATTATCAATTTTTAATAACTTATATCTCGAAAACCGTTGAAATTTCGACAAAAATGTATAAGATCAGTTTTATAGGAAATGTTATTAACTTTAATTTTTATTTGTAACATATTTTTCTATAATGCACAATTTTTGAGATATATTCGAAAAAACCAAAAACGAGACCTTCTCCCGTCCCCCCGTCCCCCGTTGGCTCATCCCCAGGGACTTTTACTATGTTTGTCTTCTAACTACTCCTAACGAAGCTATGAAGTCAATAATAATCCCACATCTTATGCATTCTACACCCCTCATTTCAGCACTGGACTATATAGTCTTGTATATGGATTCCAAGTTTACAAATCTTTCAACAGTTACAAGTTTACAAGTTTCAACTTTTAAGCGATTTTGTTTTATTCGTAATATGTTTATATATATATTATATATATATATTTATTATATATATATATATATATATATATGAGGAGGTGTGATGCAAAACTCGTTCGTTCCATTTTTTTGAAAAGTTGGATATTAATTATCTTTTAGAAAGATAATATATATAAAGATATATTTATTATTAGATTATAAAGATAATATATATAAAGATATTTATTGATAAATATATAAAGATAGTTAATATCTTTTAGAATCCACTGACATCTCAATTAAAAAAAAAAAAAAAAAAAAAAATGGAACGAACGAGTTTTGCATCTCACCTCCTCATATAAATGTTTTTCGTTATTATTATTTATCGTTTTCAAAAATGTTTATAATGTTTTCTTCATTGTTTATATTTAATTCATTAAGTTGCAAAAGTATGTTGAAGAGAAGCCAATTCTATTTATATGGAAACCCTCCTCTATGCTATAATACATCAAAATTATAACTAATCGTACACTCCAGGAACAAGTAGAAGAATAAAGAATGCCAAATTTTGAAGAGTACTATTTTAAGCAATTAATTTGAAAAGTCTTATTTGTATTATTGTATTATTGTAATGAATTAATATAATTCCATTACTATTATTAGTAGTATTATTATTCTAGTATGGATTATTATAAATAGATTCCTATTAACCTGCCTATCTTCATTGCTTATTGCCATTAGATCTGATATTTTAAAATATTATTCAATAAAAAATGCTTGACTTATTACTAAATAATAGAGATATTATTATTAATTATTAAGAAAAATAACAAATTACAGTAATAAAAAATAAAAATAATAAGCATTTATAATCTATTTTAATATATCTTTTATTATGTTTATAGATGTATATTAATTATTATTAGTGAAAATGAAATAATTGTTACATTATTCAACTGTTGCATGTAAAGGTGTATCTTATAATAAAAATAATACTTAGGTAATAAAAACAGATTTTTTGTTGTTTATAAAAAATAAAAATAGTTTATTTGGTAAATATTTATGTGACATACTTTCCGATCGCTTGTAATAGAATGAAACGCGATTTGATTTTTTGAATTACATTAAAAATAAAAAAAATAAAAAAAAAAAAAAAAAATTTCAAAGACAAATTAAAATCTCAAGTTCTACAAGGCATACTAAGTTGGATGATGGCTCACAAATTTGTTTTATGTTTGAGTATGAGATAAAAATGTAGCAGTAAAGTCCAAAAGTGAACTTGCAAAATTCAGAAAAGAAAACTTACTTAATTAAGGAATGAATAGAATAGAAAGATTTATTTTAAACATAAAACGAAGGTAATGTTCGAGTTTGTTGCCTCAGTATATTAATTGCTCAAAGTTAGTTTGAATAATGTTATCTTAATTCTATTTGTCACTTAGGTATTTTTTTTCTCTACGACCAAGTCATGACCATAATGTTATGTTAAGTATGGTCATTTTACCAAATATGAGGGCAAAACCAAATTTACGCTTTGACGATAAAAATTTTCTAAAATACACACTAATGCAAATGAAGTCTACAAAATCCATTGACTACTAGCTATTAAAAAATCCAAACTACAATTACTTTCAAAAATATGCTATAATTGGATTTATAAAAATATAATTTTAATACTATGATCACTGAACTTGGTACAGGAAATACGTGGAAAAGAATAATACAATAAAAAATAATAATAAATATTAAAATCTTAAAATCACAAAAAACCTTAATATTCTAATGAATGCTGCAAGTAAAATTTAACATAAGAAAAGTTGGCGATCTTCTTTAGAATACTAAACAATCGATCAAGGAAAAAAAGAAAACTCAAGAACAATGACGTTTTCATTTTTGTTCCTTATCTGCATGTTATATAAGCGTTTTGTTATAAATGATAGCTTGAGAACATCACACTGATTAACAACTTTGCTCGTGCATCTTTTTGAAGGAGGAAGGGCCTACGTTTTCTAAAGAAGAGTGTTATATAGATCATTCAAGGTTCTTAAATATACAGTGGAAATACTAATCTAGCGTTCAAGCGTTGACTAAATTTCAGTGGCATTTTTAAGTTAATTTATTGCATTTATCCAGGGATAAGTCAAACTTTATCGGTGATGAAAGGATTCAAACTTCATCCTATTTAAAATTAAAAACGTGGCGCTTTAATTAGTCTTGAAAAACAAAAAACACCTTTTGGAATAACAATGGTGCAAGAATGTGCAAGAATGAACAATGTTACCAAATCATTCCCAATATAAAAAAAAAAAATGGATTCGCTAAGAACTGCAGACTACCAGAAACTTAATTTAATGTGCTTTGCCAGGAAAATTCAAACTAAGGAGTTCCGAAAGTAATGCGCAAAGCATTCGTTGAATTTCGTAGAAAAAGAAAGCAAAGCATTTTCCAATTGCTTTCTTATCTTCTGCGTATACACGTTCATTTTTTTTTTCTATTTCATGCATTAGCTGTTTTTAACTTTTTAAAAAAATATATTTTATTAAATTATTAAACATAAAAAAAATAATATTTGACGACTGTCCTTGTTCCTGCAAAAATACCTCCATAACTAATTTTAATCTGCCGTAGATTTTTTTTATTATTAACTATTTATTGATATTTACAACTGTATACATATATACAATAAGGAAATTTGATAAAAATGATTACAATGACAAGTCAATAACATGCTAAGAACTACTCACTTTACGCATTTAAATAAAAGCACTACATTAGAAGGTCCCTTGGCCATCATTTTAGACGCATCGGGTAATTATCGGAAACTGAGTGAAAACAAGTTGGAAACTAGTGGATTCGAGTGAGTTTAGAGTTTTCTATGAAAGGTTAGGTATCTCGTTTGGGCCACATCTGCAACATATGGAACATTGAGATCTTTATGGATCAGTTTGTTTGTGGCATAATAAGGAGAATTGAGGATTTTACGAAGGATTTTAGTGGAGCCCCAAAGCTCAACTACGTATGTCCAAATTAGAAGTCTAATTACTGTCAGGTTAATAAGTCTTTTGTAATTTATTTTAGCACTTATTTTTAAACAAATAAAATTCAAGCTGATCCAACCCCGTGTTTACAAAATAATAATTCTAGCAAACTGGTAAGGTATTGAAAAGAACTTATCGAGATATCGTATTCGGAAAGGAAATCGATATGAAGATATGAAGAACTGCGGATCAGGTCATTCGAGGAGAATCGTCAAGGAGTATTGTTATCTAGATTTTTAATTTTAAGTTAAATTTACTAAAATTTTAACTGTCATTTAGGATAAAACCAATCATATGACTAATCCTTTCAATAATAAATATGGAACTCCTGTCCCTCGATTACATTTCAAATCCCGTGAAGCCGAGTAGAGCCCTTCAGAATTTAAATTAGCCAAATAATACTTTCTCCATATTACACTGTCACAGGCAGATCCTCATATTGGAACAAACTTTCAAAACGACATTACAAAGCGGATTAAAACGGATACTGGGCAGGTGATAAATGATAGCTGAATCCGTGTTTTTGAAAGGCCTCGGACCCGCTGGAAATGAGTATTCACACCACTCATGAAAACTGCCATTATAGATAATTCTGGCAATAAGGTATTAATATCGTCAGTATCTGCCAACGTCACCCTCGGAACTCTTCAATTTCGGGAAAGGGGATTATTTTTGAAAATGACAAGGGGCGGATTTCAGGTGCCTCTATTTTGCCCCGAAAAGAGATTAATTTTAACAGTATTTATCCGACAGAACATAATTCGGTTCCCTTGTCGGTGTTATCAGGAGAGAGTGGGATTTAGCAGGCGATAGGGATTTCCATTGGAGGCCGAGCAAGGGATAAATTATCGTCAGTTATTGTTCGTTATTGCCATAGAGTTGTGAAGTGGATAAAACAATACTCCTCCATGGTTTCATTATGGATGTTTTCTGTACCAGCTTCCGGAGGGGGGATCTGAAAATATCGCTTCAGCAGCCATCTGATTGGCCCCAATACCGGTTTTGGTTTACAGCCGTCGATTTTTAATGTTATATTCATCATCTTTAATGCTGTTATATTATTCTCAATAGAAAGTTAAGAGTCAGAATATGCTACTAGATTAAGTTTTTATATAATAAGTCGCAATCCAAAACAGAAGAAACACAAAAAAGCAAAAATAATAGTGTGAATAAATCAATCATTATTTTATTATTATTTTTAAGAGAGAGAGAAAGTGAAATAAATTGATTGATTGATTTTTTTATTGCCTTAGGGCCTAAGACTAACAGGCAAAATGTAAGCACCTTAGGAGCTAACAGTGCAACAATATTGTACGATAAATAAATAATTAAAAGAATTTCTTAATTCTACAAATATAAAAAAAAAAAAAAAAAAAAAAAAAAAATCATTACATGAGAAGGGAGAAGGGGAGGGGAGACAGACAGAGAGACAGAAATGATTAGAGACAAATAACCTACAATTAGAAATGTGTAACTTTTAAATGATCCTCTGTTTATTACATACAATTTAGAATTAAAAATATTTATTATGTTACTTATAAATAATTTTTTTAATATTTTAACAATTTAAAAAAATTTCCATAGAATGGCAAATCAAGAATATGAAGCTTAATGAGGAAGTTGTGCATTAATTATGATTTTTATTTTTATTTGAATTTTTCAAAAATGATTAACTGTCTTCAAAAATAAATAACCTACAATTAGAAACGTGTAGCTTTTTAATGATTCTCTGTTCATTACATACAATTTACATTTAAAAATATTCATTACGTTACTTATTAATATTTTTTTTATTTTTTTTTTACAATAAACAAAAAAATACATACTGAATTAAATCTTATCCATACTGCTATTTTTTTTTTCGATTTATACATTCACTAAATTATGCACTAGTGAAAAAATAAAAATAAATGTGTAAATCGAAAAAATGAAGTTTATGTGAAAGTTGTGCATTAATTATGATTTTTATTTTAATTGGATTTTTCAAAAAATGATTAACTCTCTTAAAAAATAAATAACCTACAATTAGAAATGTGTAGCTTTTAAATGATTCTCTGTTCATTACATACAATTTACAATTAAAAATATTTATTACGTTACTTATTAATACTTTTTTATTATTTTTCATTTATTATTTTAAAATTTTTAAAAAATACATATTGAATTACACATCTTATCCATACTGCTAATAATAAATTAGACACTACTGAAAAAATAAAATGTCTAAATCGAGAAAACGAAACTTTATGAGGAGGTCGTGCATTACTTATTTTCTTTTCTTTCAGATTTGATGTGTTTTTTTTTCTTCTTCCAATTACCCTTTTTTTTGTGTGTGAGTATGAAGTATGATTTTCGTTTAAGGAGACGTAATATAATGTTTTGCCGATTATTTCCTTACTGCTCCTCACCACCTTAATTTACATCAACAAGGGTCAGTTCCTAGACAAAGCAGTAGTGCTCATACTCAGGACAAGAAACAAGCCATTCGCCCCACCAAGGACAGAAAGTCTGGCGTGGAGTATAAGTTATAAGAGAGCCTGGAGCGGACTATTGATTGTAGAGGGAAAGGGAAGAGGGAGGGCGCTATCTAAGGCAGCCAGGGAGCTCTCAGTTTATTGAACACGTATTTGTAAGGTGTTCTCGTTGCCATGGCGTCCTCCAAGATCCGCGGCTCGCCTTCTCTCCCCCCACCGATCTATCCACCCTTAATTCTATATGGATTTTAACTTCGCCATCTTAAGCAGCTCATGATTCTGTTAAATAATCCCATGTTTATTCAGTGGAATAAGAAGCAGAAAATAAAGTACAAATTAAAAAATATTTTTTATTTCGGCATATAGAAACTTTTCCTAAGTAGCGTACTATATTGTCTTTCATAGGGAATAACTAACAAACATATTATAACATTTTAATTTTTTTATTAAAGACTTTTTTATAACTGTATGAATTCCCTTATTCATCATTCCTTCCATGACGCCCTCAACCTTCTAGGACTTCTAGGGCGACCTTTCTTCCTTGCCTCTCGCATCCTCATAACATGCCCAAACCATTTTAGTCAAATTTTTTGTTTGTTTTTTTGGGGCTTAACGTCCTTATGTACTCCAACTAGGGCAGGAAGGACGGGTTATCCTACAGGTTACCAAACTATTCTAGCCAGGATGGGAAGGCCATAATTTATTCGTGGAATAGCCACGAAATAAATTTTAACCCGCCTAGGTGAAATTCGAACCCACGACCTTCTGGTTACGAGTGCGCTGAGACCCACGCCCCAACTCACTCGGCCAGCGAGTCCCCATTTTATCTTCATGATTTAAAAATTGTAGAGGATTTATTCATTTGTTTCACTCTTTATCTAATTTCAATCTATGGAACTTTCTGAAGCCGCGATACAACACATGAACATGTCCAATGATCCATTTCTAGAGCTAGAAGCTTTTTTGCCTGGATCTCCTTAATAGCCCATGAATCACCTGAATAAAATGTTCTTATTATTATTATATTATCTTCTTATTAGACGCCTCGGAGAATTATCAGGAATGGAGTGGGAAGCAAGTTGAGAAACTAGTGGAATTGAGTGATTACGTAGCTAACTAAAAAGGAATAGGTATCTGGTTAAAGCTAACTCAGGAACATTAAAATATTTATGGGTAGGTTTATTGGAGAAAACGTAAGGAGCATTTAGGATTTTTCAAAGGATTTTGGATTGTAAGGATTGGACACGAGGTAAATTGAATGGTTTAGTAGAGCCCCAAAGCTTAACTCCATACGTCCATTAGGTCTAATCACAGTCATGTAAATAAGTCTTTTATAATTAATTGGGAGCTTTGAACGTTTGTCTAGTAAATGTTGAAGTAGTCTGAGTACGGAATTTAAAACTCTAATTATTATTCTACCGTTGTGAATGCTTCTATTAATGTCCTTGTCTGTCGTCCCTTCATCACTCATCCGGCTCCCTAGATATTTAAATTGAGCCTAAGGTTTTAGAATCCATAAATCATCTGGTTTTATAAAATTCATATATGAAATACCCGTTCTCTATGATGTATCAAATATAACTGAAGTCATATCGGGATAATACGTGATCTAAAACATTTTTCATTAATTAAAATATTCTTATTTACAATAATCTCAATACATTTCTGCCAACAGATCAATAAATTTTATATTTCCTGTGAATGGAAAGAATTTTTGATATTAACAAAGTGTAAAAACGCATTTTCAATCGAATTTCAATTATCAAATTTTGTATCTCTTAAATCGGTCCAAGTGCTCATAACAATGGCTGTTGGTTGGTGAAAAATCTGAAGAGTTTTTTGGATGAGGCAGAGTCTCATAATTAAGCTCAAACGATATTCATAGAGGCGGTGAGTTAATACATGAGGCACCAAAGTTTCTATTTTATTTACCTTTCCAGTCGCCTTGAGGTGGTCAGCGACGGTCGATTTGCAAAACGAGAGAATCTCTGCAAGTTCTCGAACAGATACTCTGAGGCTTTCTTAGACAACAGCTCTCAAAACATCTTCATCAAGGGACGGAATCCTTCCATTACCTTCCTCGTCTTCAAGGCTAAAATTTCCCTACCAATGTTTTTTAAACCATTGTTGAACCAGCGCATTCACTCAAACTACCATAAATCCAGGCTTTGTTGAACTTTCTTTTCGTGGAACAGAGGCAATGAAAAAGATTTATTCCGAAAAGGATTAATAAATGAAGACATTCACACAAATAAATAATCTATCGAATCTAAACAGTTTATTACCTAGAATGTTTATTGAACGAGATTTTATTTGGTGAAATTCTGCAATAAATTATGGGAAGCACTATATTCAGCTACCTCGGTATAAATCCTTTACTATCCGCTTCCTCTATATGGAATTCATTGCTCATCTATTCATTGCCCATTTATTAGAAATTGCCCCTCTCTAACTTCCTTTAAACATCATCTATGTCTTTACGTCCTGAATTTTCAATCTTCCTTGCAAATGTAAAATAGAAATATTTATTTAATAGATATTTTAATAGTATACGTAAGTTGTATCTTTTTACTAGATTTCTCACTTATTTTATATATAAAATGTAATTATTAATCAATTGTAATAGCCAGACGATTGCCCTATGTAGTGCACTCATATGTTCTTCTTAAGGGACAAGCTGTCCCAGAATAAAGTTTATTTTCTTCATCTTATTAAATGATCTAGGTTGAAAAAGTAGTTTAATAAAAAGAAAAGAAATGATTGAGAGTAATCAATCATGGCGAAATGGTAAGGCTAGATTCGTTTACTCTTCAAAAATAAAATCATGAAACCTATCAGGACCAACTAAGTTAAACCTGTAAGATATTCAAATATAAAGCATGCAAATACGAGTTACTATACAAAGTCCCCCTCCCAAACTATTGATGCTTTTTACGTTACCTATAAAACCAAGCATGATATAATGTTTATAAAACTGATACTTAATCAGTCTGATCCCGAGGCTTAGGTGAGTTTTTTTAAGCTTATTGGTATAGACAGGTAGAGTTGCTGGCCCTACGCTGCGTTGAAGCCTCAGGCCTATTCTGTCCCAAATCTGGACGGATGATGATGTAGGAAGGATACCCGGGTGAAAAGAGATGGCGAGGAAGGCCTCGAAGATGTGGAGGACGATCTGCGGACTCTGAGTGTGAGAGGATGGAGAAGGGCAGCAGAGGATAGGTCTGAATGAAAGAAAATTGTAGAGAAGGCCAGGGTTCTTCTGCAAGGAACATAAGCGCAATAAGATGATGATAATGATGATACTTAATCTCTTTGAAACCAATGCATTAAAAAAACTGCTTTTAAAAATGTTTGCATTAAAAATGTTTATCTATATAGTATTCTTTTTTTCAATTTATGTTTATTTATTTCTAAATGTGTGGTCTTTTTTTTGCGCTAAAAATATCTTTTATTAAATCCCGGAAATTGGTTGGTTATTTCAGTCAATTACTAAGCTATTATGCGTTCGTGTTTTAAAATTTTTGTGTAACATTAAACTATGTTTCTAGTTAAAAATGCCATCAAATACTTTTTTAAAATTAAATTAGAACGAGTAACTTAAATAAACAATGAAACAGAGATAAAAAAAAAAATTAAAAACAGTTTTTCATTCAAATCTGGAATGATTATTTTAAATGATGATGGTTGTATTGTTGACTGTGAGTTTTTACTAAGGAGATGAATTTGTCAGGGGTGCAGTCAAGGTTGAATAAACACAGCCAGTTTTTAAATGAAAAACTTATTATTTAAAATACTGATTATTTTAAATACTCATCCAATATTTAATAGAAGTCCTAAATATTGGATTTGATCTACTGAGATAAGATATAATAATGCAGGTGTGTTTTACGGTTTATGACGAAGGGTATTTGTCACATAATCAAGGTAAAGGAATATAGGATTTTACAAATGAGACATTATTATTCTCACCACCATAAATCATATGAAGTAAGCAATAGTTAAAAAGCAAGAATATATGTTATACGAAACAAAATATACACTTATGTGAATTTCGATTCTAGTACAGAACAAAAAAAAAAAAATGAAAAAGACTAAAGACTAAATCAGTTTTCGAAGAATTATATATTGTTATCTATGTAGGTAGCTGTTATAGTCTTGTAACAGTAATTTATTCATATACTTTCAAAACGTATTTTGTCACAAAAATTTTTTTTGTGTTTTTGGTATCTCTAGATTTGTTTTTCAGAACCCTACATTAGCCATCAAAACAAGTTTTATCCCATCCCAAATTAGTAAACAAAATCAGGGCTTTAAGAAAAGAGTGTTTATCATAGCCTGGTTTTAGTCCAAACCATGTTTTGTCCACTAAGCCAATGGGAACGCTGCATTATTGACAATAATGACAACATTGACAATAATCGCTTACACTGGTACAAGGTTGTACTTTTTGGCTCTACAAGTGTTGAAAATGTTGTGGAAGAGGATGAAACTTGTGACTGTTCAGAAAATAAAAGATTTGAACTGCATATTTAAAAACTAGTGACAGTTAAGAAAATGAAAATATTCCCCGAAAATTATTAGTCATTAACATACATCATCAATTATGTAATCATTTTTTTTTATTTTATGTACTTTTGAGCAGTGATTTCTGTAAAATAAAACATAGCCACTTCACACAGTGTTCTGTCCCTTTGTTAATTCATAAAATCGTGTTTTGTCCACTGTGTTCCATCAAAACGTGTTTTGTCCATATTTAAAATTAAAAATGCTAATTTTAGAAGTAAAGAATATTTCTGATCCTTCTTGTATTGTTTTTTTTTTTTAAATGCGATTAGTTTAGAAGATAAGTAATTAGGAATTTTTAGTTTCTGGAGAGTAATTACATCTCATAGTATACGTTTTTTGTTACTGCTGAAAAGTGGGATGATTACTGTGACAAAACACGTTTTAAAAGTTATCTCCTCATTTATTAAGGGTATGATTATAATATAATAACGTTAAGTGAATAACGAAATATTTCGTATTATAAAATTTGAATAACAGAGGAATACAATAGTTTAATAGAAACTATGAGTTCAATTCTGTAGGTCCTATGAGAGTTTACTATATAAAATAGACAACTTTTCGTAATGAATTGGCATTAGAGGAGCTTTAATAAATGTTGATTTATCAATGGATGAAGGAGATTAGTTACATTATTTTGCGAGTTACCTTGTGCATATAAATCATGATATGATCATTACTTTTAAGAAAGGAAGCCAACACATGTCTTAACTAACATCAGATTTAAATTTTCTCTTCTAAGGTATAACTGGATTCCCTTCACCTCCATGAATTTATAAAATTTCATTATATTTGTTCATAACATGTATTTACAGTTGGAATTAAAACAAAGGATATGAAAAAAAAAATAAATAAATAGGTCTTGGCAAATTGTAATTAATAGAATTCGAGAGTTAGAAATTCATCACTTCCTCTAGTTTCACCTAGAGACGCCGTTAACAGTTCAAATACAAAGTTTCAAACAGGGACAAGAAAAAAAAAATTATTTTACTAATCATTTTTTCGAATGAAGATTTTTTTTAATTTTTATTTTTCTAATTTTTTTTTTAATATTTTTTTTTTCAAGATAAAAGGGAAGAGGGAGAGAACACAGCAGGGTGAGATTCTGCCGAGAAGATGAAGCTAGGTTTTAAACGAAGGGCTGAGAGCGGTGTGTATCGAGCGGTTTCTTGGCCCCACCCCTTCTCTCCTAACGATTTCGTAGGGAGCGTCTCGAAGCAGCCATCTTGGCCGTGTGAAGATGACAGGTGACGTCAGGTTACCATGGTTACCGAGGGGGGAGCGTCACTAAGCAACACACCCTCCCGCCAAGAGAAGGAGGAACCTCTTCCTTCCCCTCCTTCATCAATATTATCAGCGGGGACGTCTTGTGTGCCGAGTTTATTCAAGGGAGAAAACCGAGCTGCCATTAAAATTGATGCGGGGAGCGTATCATGTGTAAATTGATACGGCCAATCAAAGCGCCCCTAATGGCCCATCCTCCTTAGCTCCGACGCTAAGGAGAGGTCTCCTTCCTCCTTTGCCCGCCGCTAATCTAATAGACACTCCGGCTCTCCTCTTAGGTGTCGTTATATAGCAAAGGTGAGTGGCCATCGAGTTCACACCCCTGGTTGAAGGTGCGAAGGTCACCACCCTCTGTCCATTGTTCAAGAGTATCTCTAAATTTAGTGTTAAGACAAAAAGTATGATATCTGCACAGGATACCATTAATTAAATATACAGATTTTGGGAATGAAAATATTATTATTATTAACCAGAATATTATGGTTGACTGTTAAGCAAAGAAGAAGAAGATCAGGAATGCATCCAGGAGAAAGCATCATGAAGTGCAGACTTTTCGACTTGCCTTGAAGATCTTTTTCAATGCGACTGAACCGGTTCGAGAGATAAGAAGATTGATGACCGTTATCAAAAGGTTCGGCCACCCTAAAGATGACCTGCGAGGTAGATTGAAACGTCGGCATTCCATTAAAGTTTTTTACCAGGACGTGTTTTTTTTATTTCTTCTTCAATGGCTCTAAACATACTAACAAGTAAAAAATACCACCCAGTGAATTGCTTCATTTTTTCAACTGGAAGTTTCATTGTTCTTTAGGTGTTAACACCCCCCATATTCTTTAACTAATATATATGAAATATAATAGGGTTATTAAAAACATTAATTAAATAAAGGCAATCAGAATTTAAAAAAAAAATTACAAAGTTTTAAATAAATATAATTGATTACAGTTTTGAATTAGGAGTATATTCCTCAAGAATTTATTCAAAATCAAATTAGTTCAAATTCAAGGGGCGGATGTAGACCTTATTAATTAAAAGTCCGTAAATTTAAAATTGCTTTATTTATATATATATTTTTTTTAAATACAGCTTGCTTTTAGTTATTAAATTATTTAATAATCCTTAATAAGTTTCATATGATCAGGTTAAAGTTTATGAGGAAGTAAACCCTCTAAAAAAGCAATGAAACTTTGAACCGAGCAAATTATAAGGTCAATTGGAATGTTTTCCTGTATTGTAAACTACAAACAAAAAATATTTTCTACAGTACTTGTTATCCTTTGTAACATTCATAAAAAAATATGGGTCATATTTAAATATCAGATTTTTATGATTGATTATTTAGCTTGCTCTTTATATAATCACCGGTCTGTATAATGTATTTAGATATAGTCAAATCTACTTTTATTGCTCATATGGAAGTAAATTTTTAAATTAATCCATACATTGGAAGAAAATATAGGATTTTACAAATGAGACATTATTATTCTCACCGCCATAAATCATATATCATAAATCATTGGAAATGATAGAGAGATTGAGAGATTGAGAGAAAGAGAGAGATAGAGATAGAGAGAGAGAGAGAGAGAGAGAGAGAGAGAGAGAGAGAGAGAGAGAGAGAGAGAGAGAGAGAGAGAGAGAGAGAGAGAGAGTTGTCTTCTATTTTTTGTATTGAAATATTTAATAAACTTAAAAAAAAAAAAAAAATCATATAGACCAATAAGCCTACTTAGTATCCTATCTAAAATATTCGAAAAAAGCCATAAATCATATATCATAAATCATTGGAAGTGATAGAGGGAGAGAGAGAGAGAGAGAGAGAGAGAGAGAGAGAGAGAGAGAGAGAGAGAGAGAGAGAGAGAGAGAGAGAGAGAGAGAGAGAGAGAGAGAGAGAGAGAGAGGGAGAGGGAGAGAGAGGAGAGAGAGAGAGAGAGAGAGATGGAGAGGAGAGGGAGAGAGAGGAGAGAGAGAGAGGAGAGAGAGAGAGAGAGAGAGAGAGTGAGAGAGAGAGAGAGAGTGAGAGTGAGAGTGAGAGAGAGAGAGAGAGAGAGAGAGAGAGAGAGAGAGAGAGAGAGAGAGAGAGAGAGAGAGAGAGAGAGAGAGAGAGAGAGAGAGAGAGAGAGAGAGAGAGAGAGAGAGAGAGAGAGAGAGAGAGAGAGAGAGAGAGAGAGAGAGAGAGAGAGAGAGAGAGAGAGAGAGAGAGAGAGAGAGAGAGAGAGAGAGAGAGAGAGAGAGAGAGAGAGAGAGAGAGAGTTGTCTTCTATTTTTTGTATTAAAATATTTAATAAACTTGACGCACATTGTTTCCCCTCCCATCAATTTGGATTCCGTCCAATGCACTCAACAGTCCAACAAGGCTTCCGTCTTGTTGACCATGTGTCCTCTGCTCTGGTAAGAAAGCAATACTGCTCGGGTGCCTTTCTGGACATTGCTCAAGCTTTTGACCGGGTTTGGCACACCGGGTTAATTTTAAAACCTAAGAATCTACTACCACAAGTTGATGTGGCTCTGAATTTTCCGAATGCTATTCTGTCCGAGCCGGAGTTCCTCAAGGCAGCGTTTTGGGTCCTGTCCTTTACATTCTCTTCACTGCTGATATTTCTACCACTTCCGACACGTTCCTTGCAACCTTCGCTGACGATACAGCGATACTATCATCCCATAATGATCCTAAAACAGCCTCTTCTAACCTACAACATCACCTCTCAAAAATTGAACTATGGTGCAACAAATGGACAATAAAAGTTAATGAATCTAAATGCACCCACGTGACTTTTACTCTACGCCGTAGTTCCTGCCCAACTGTCCTATTCAATAAGATCCCATTACCCAGATCTGATACAGTGTGATATCTTGGTTTCAACTTAGACACAAGACTCACTTGGAAACCACATACTAGACTTAAAAGACAAGAACTTAACAAAAGATTCGGCCAACTATACCCCATACTATGCAAGACTTCAAAACTTTCAATGGACAACAAGCTTTTAATTTACAAGACTATCCTAAAGCCTATCTGGACCTACGGATTAGAAATTTGGGGATCAGCAAAACGCTCGAACATCAAACGTATCCAATCCTTCCAATCCAAATTCCTGAGAACCATAACCAATGCCCCCTACTATGTCTCCAACAAACCCTTACATAACGATCTGAATATACCTTTTGTCCTACAATCCATACCTGTCAAATTTTCAAAATTTCATCAAAAACTTTCACATCATTCTAATCCGCTAGCACAATCCCTATCAAGCTCCACTCACCCCTATAATCCTCCTCGTAGGTTAAAAAGGCAGTGGCCTCGAGATGTATTATAAACTTCAACATGGAGTCCTAGCAATGGCCAGCTTCTTTACTCATGCTTTGAGTGACTGTACTATAGCGCTCTCACTCAGCCTCCATTGGTATTATTTAGACCATAAGTAGATAAGTGGAGGGACAAGTCTCGTTGAGGGATCCCTAGGATGTGTATATATTGTAAATAAAGTATGAATGTATTTTTAAGATTTAATTTAATTTTTTTTTTTTGATTTTATCTTTTCTTTGTATTTATTTCTTATTGTACATATTGTGTGAATGGATCCATTAAGCCATCCATATTAGTTATTGTCCACATCGAGGCAGATTGTAATACTTTCTTTAAATCAACATACATGTGATTTATGTAATTAGTTACATAAATATATAATTACACAATATTTAATGTACAAAGAAATGTTTTATTTAGATTTAATTTATTTATCCTAATAACTCCCAACAAAGAACTGCAATTTTATAGTAAAATGTTATTTTCAGTTCGTTTTGCTTTTAAGATTTTTTGAATATAAATTATCATTACGTAAAACATAATAATTGGTTTTTATTTTATTCTTTCTTCTGCATTTACATTAATGATAATTTAATGAAATTCAAAGATTTTTATATTAAAGCACTGGATTATTTTATGAATATTATTACTAATCGATTGTTTTGAGAGGTAAAATAAATGTTTTACACAATTCCTTTTAAAAATATTAAAACTTCTTTAATTTTAGTACAGTGAAAAATAATATTCTCAGTGAAATATATATTAAAAAATTATACTTATATATTGGTCCTACGAAACAATTCATACATCACTTATTACCTGTATTTATTTATATGTCCTAAAAGTATATAAGGAGAGTGCTGTATATAGTATTAAACAAAATATTATAAAATAATTTAAAAAATAAATAAATAGACAAGTGTATTTAGTATTTGTAAGAATAACCTTACTTTAGAAGGGTAAGGTGGGTTTAAAAGGAAGGGAGGGGAGAATCTGTTGTATATCGAGCGGTTCCTTCTGGGGCTTGATGAAGAACAAAACAAATAGCTATTCACACCATTGGTCTATTCCTCGCTTGGGTTGTTTCATTAGGTTTTGCGTACGCAAACGTTAAACAATAAAACCAAAATATTTATGTAATTGGTATTTAGGAATATTTTTTGTAATAAATACATTAGGTTTGCTGTATATAATGTATATATAACATTTTTCTTTCACTACCGTTGGGCTGGAATAAAAATTAAAAAATCGCGCAATAAACAAAAAATCGGACGTCCTAAATCTCAACACATGTTATTCCAATTTAATACATTCAGACCTACAATATACATTTATATTAATATACATCATATAAATCATTTATCCAATTGTATATTAAACATAAATACGGAAATACTTTTTGAACCTGTAACTGCGAAAAACACCAGCTTTGGAAAAACCAATCCTCTTAACCTTTACCTTTTTTTTTAAAGATTCTCCTGGTCAGTTGTGGATTAGAATTTTTATAATTTATAATTTAGTAGTAGATACTAATAGCATATCCACCTCTATATTTAGTAATTAATCTAACGCTTGTTTTTATATATTTATATTGTAGCTCACTTTATGTTTTGAAATAACTTGTATAACTTATATATTTTATTGTAACCTGTTTTTTTCACTGTAGGGCATGATTACGAGAAGAATATAGTCTCGAAACGTCGCCAAAATAGTTGTTTTTATTTATTGACTGAACCTCAAGAACCTTATTAAACATATATATGTTCATAAATAATTTTCAGTTTCACCATAATACGTTGTTGTGGCTGTTTGAATGGGAGAGAAAAAGTTTTTTATAAGGACAGAAATATCCTAAAAAATCGACATTCACTAGCAGAGTATAATTAAGATTTTTGTTTTGAGAGCGTTCACTTAAATATTGCTGTAGAATACTAGGAGGAGACAAAAAAAAATCTGGATGAAGGACTTTACAACGCAAAAATAAGTAAGAAAAAAAAAGAAGATAAGGGTGTCACTAGTAACTATCTGTACATACTCGTACATATGATGATTATCATTTTGTGCGTTTGATAGGAGTGGATTAAAGAACAAAATTTAAAAAACAAAAATTATTTTAATAATACAGCAATCACAGTTATTCTACTAGTTATGTGGGCTTAAACCATACAACCTTTGTTTTGTTGTCACCACTTTTATATAATCGTTGGACCTCGCCATAGAATAATTTATAGGAATTTATTTTATGAAGAACACATATACACATATTATTTACTAGTTCCAAGATGTTTGAAATTTTTTTGAACATTTTTAGAGATAAAAATAACATTTAATTAAAAAAAAAAATATTAACAATATGTCATTAGGGAACACAAAAGTTTTTAGATGTCTTTGACGAATGAATATTAAAGACATTTGACTTAATTTACTTGAGCTTAGTCAACATACCATCTCTGAATGGTTTAGAAATATATAAGAACAGAGAATCAACATCATAATAATAATCTTAAACAAGAGGCTTTGGGAATTTAAGGTGTTAAGGAGGTAATTCGAAAACAAAACAATTGATTTCAGACCGTTTAAAAAGTTTTAACAATATCAGAATAACATGTTAAATATAAGGAAATTGAAATTGTAACTACGTGATTCAATCACGTCATATTTTTATATAATTCTTTTTATGTTGCTTTTAATTAAATTTTAATATTGTTTAAGGAACAATTAATGGAAATAAATTATTTAAAAAATCAAACTACAACAGCATTAAGCATTTACAACATTCACATATTGCAAAGAATAAACATATAGATATTTAATAAAATTATAATAAAAACGGGCTTAATCGTTATATAATGACTCAAACTAAGGCATAATGTTATTATAAAATATTATTTTTCAAAAATTAGCCACAGTAAAAAGTATTCGATCCAGTAAATCAATATGGTTTCACTAAATTTTCTTGCAATTTTTTTTTCATGAAAAACTGATTTTTTGATAAATATATGTATCACATTAATTTGAGGTGATTTTTTGTTTTGTTTTTTTTTACAATCTAATGACAGTTTGCATCGCTCATAATTACTTCCGATTCTGCAATCAAATATATTAAAAGCTTACCAATGGGATCACATGGCAAACCCCTCCTGACAAACCTTTTAATAGACAAATTAGAAAAAAAAAATATTCCTCCACTCAGAAAACTTCAAATTGGCCTACCATTTCAAGTATTGGTATCGGTATGTAGATAACACCATTTGCCTATTGTCTACGACGAACAGGTAAATCAATAGATTTTTATATAATGTAAACAAAATCCCCCTATCAATTAGAATCACTATAAAATTTAAATTAAAAAAATAAAATAAAAAAACTGTAAACATCATAAGTTTCGATTTCTAGAGTAATGATAAATTAAAAAATTACAAACACACACAAATATAGTTATACAGAAAATGCACCACAAACAGAGACCACTCATTCATATACTCTTAGCTTATAGTAGCATCATTTATCACATTTTAAATATACCGCTAAATAAACAAAATTATAGTAATTTAATTTAATTATAGCAAAAAAAGTGGGATTACAAATTTCATTTGAAAAAACAGAAATGATGCCAACTTTTGTTGTTGATTTACCAATCATTCAACTGAAAAATAAGAAACAGATTAAAATAGTTAAGAAGTTTAAATACCTTGGGGAAATAATAACATGGAACACAAATGAAAAAGCAGCAATAGAACACAAATCAACTAAATTGAAGCAAGCACAAAGACTTACCTGGCCAACTTATAAAAAGAAATCTCTTTCGATAAATGCTAAGTTGAAACACTATAATTCCATAGTTAAACCAGAGGCAACTTATGCTAGTGAAACGTTATTCAAACTAAATGTTAAATCTACAACAGACAAAGTACAGAAAACTGATAGAAGAATTATCAGAACAATTATTAACAAAAAACACCAAGTTGATGGACAGTGGAGATTGTTGCCTAACAACATAGTCTACAGTGAATGTGAGTCAATAATAACTACAATGCGTAAAAGAAGAATTTCCTTTTTTTGTCACATATCAAGACTACCGGAAACCAGGATATTGAAACAACTATTTAAATACTTTTTGAAAAATAAAATAAATAATAATTGGTTCAAAGAAGTTCAGGATGATTTGAAAGAATTAGATATAACTCAACAACAAATCAAAGACAGAGAAGAGAAGAGAATTTTGAAGAATAAAAGTATAAGTCTCAAACTAAAAACAGTTAAACGGAAACAATATACTATAACGGACACACAAAGGGCAGCCAGGTCGGAGAGGATGAGAAAGTTCTGGGAGCAGAAGAAGAAGAAGAAGTCTAAGTAGAATACTCAAATGTATTGATTTAAGTGCTCCAATGTGGGCGTAAAATATGAAAAAAAAAAAAAAAAAAAAATAAAAAAAAAATGAAATCACATGAACTACTGCTAGCAATAACGGATAGAGAAAAATCACGAACGTAAATACTTTACAAAACGAGAAAGCAATTAATAATATATACCTTTCACTCCCAGAGAATAAACCCACCCCTCATACATTTTGATGCCATCTTACGACCTGATTTTAGCCAAAGAAAAATAAAGAAAATTAACATTAAATTCCGTAATTAAATCAAAGAAAACTATCATAATACTTATTCCCTTCATCTCAGAAGGAAACCTTTAAGAAAAAAGCGGTGCATCTTGACCAAAATGTATAGACCGTGAAATGTAATACACGGAAGGAACTTTACGATAACTAAATTAAAGTTAAACGAATACATAAGGGCACTCAATAATAAGACGCAAATTTCCAACTTCGCTACACATTTAAATGGAAATAATCATAAATTTAACAAAGACCCGGGAGTAAAATAATACAGAACGAATAAAATACTAAAAAAGTTAATATTTATGAATCATAAGAAATATTCAAATCGCTTGAAATCAATTTAATTTTTAGTTCAATTGACCCGATAAGTATCTCCAATAGTCTCGTTTTATTTTTTATTTTTTCTATTAGGAACAGAATACCCGACTAGTCATAGGGAAAACCGAAGGGAATGCCGATTTACCAGATTATTTATGAGACTCCCAATTATTTTCATTAATCCCCAGATTACTCTGAGAACTAATTAATAGTAAATATATAATAAAATACAAATCCAATGCCTCCTGTAATTCCAACCACCATGCATTTCCGTTGTCCTCAATACGCTCCCTATGCCCAAACACAAAATGATTCTGGAGTCACCTACAACTTCATCGTCTGCTCATGAATGAAGCCTAGGATTGCCCATCATTTTTTTTTAGGAATTACTTCATACAGGAGTTTCTTGGTATTAGTATATCACACTTTTTGTGCGAATGCCCTGCAAAACGTAGTAGGCCAACCTCGGACTTTACCTCCTTAGGTATCAACATCTTTAATTTCTTGACTTACATTTTCAAAATTAATAAATATAATCTGGGTATCAAATTACTTATTTTATATTTTTGTGTGTTTTTAGCACTATCTTTAATATTCAAAACGTCTTTGAATAAATAAAAAAATATTTAAAAAGTCCAATAGAAGTGGCATATAATTCATCAATCATAATTATATAACACACACACATTTATTATAAATATAAATAAAAATATTCATTCAATATTTACGAACAAAAGTACTTATTATTTAGCAAAAGTACCTATTTTTTTCCCCCACCCTCATCCATATCTTTTGAAATTTCAAGGTTCATAATAGTTGTTATTTCATATACGAATTTTTTGAAGAAAAAAAAAAAAAGAAGTTATTTTTCATTATATTAAGTATATATTAGTCCGTCACTTGTCAAGTAACAAATTTTAAAAATGCCAACAATAAAAATCTCATTCATCAAGGAATCCAATGAATACATAGTACGCTACCTCTAATCTACCTTGGAATATATTGGAAGGGAAATAGACGGTGGGTCGAAATGAAAGATGTGCTATAAAGCCCGCCATTAAAATTATGCCTTTCCATTTATTAGAGCTAAATAGATCCGGCGCAAAGGAGCTGATGCTAAATTATTCATCAGTCATAATTATATAACACACACACATTTATTATAAATATAAATAAAAATATTCATTCAATATTTACGAACAAAAGTACTTATTATTTAGCAAAAGTACCTATTTTTTTTCCCCCCACCCTCATCCATATCTTTTGAAATTTCAAGGTTCATAATAGTTGTTATTTCATATACGAATTTTTTGAAAAAAAAAAAAATTTCTGTATTATTTATTTTATTTGTATTTTTTATTTTTTTTTTTTTTTTCCTAGTTTAATTATTTTAGAGCTAAGGCGGAGGATTGGGGAGGCTGTAGAGCTAAATAGATCCGGCGCAAGGAGGAGAGCTAAGGCGGAGGATGAGGGAGGCTGTAATTAATAGTACCCGGCCCTTAGGGTAATATCTTAGAAGCTACACGGGGCCTTGGCACGTCTTAGGCCCTACGAATAACAGATTACCGTCCCTTCATCTAATATGGAAATCCCAACGGGCTCCAAAGTCCTCTGTTTTACATCCCCGGTCTTACGTCTTGAGGTCTCCTCCTTGGCCTTCTTCCAGGGGTTCCCATCTGCGGCTTTTTAGATGGTCTATCTGCGGTTGGGGGTCTTGAGGGGGATCTTCAAGGACATTGAGATTATCACTGTGACAACCAATAAATATTTATTATCATTGAACCCATAGATTACTATACCCATCGACTATATTTTGTTTTATACATCCACTTATTAAAATTTACAACTGTACATAAAAAAAACAAAACTAACCATAAATCGAGTAAACGTGATAATAATGTACATAACATTACAATTGCTTGTGAAGCTTACAATTCATATGTCTCGGTGGGTTTTCACCAATATAATGTGAAGACTAGTGGATAGAAATGGTTATGGAGTTAACAATGAAAGTATAGGTACCTGGTTTAGGCTAAATCAACAACAAATGGAACATTAATGTCTTTATTAATAAGTTTATTGATGACTAAGGAGTATTAAGAATTTTTTTAAGGATTTTGGATTGCAAGGACTGGATACGAGATGAATTAGATGGTTTACTGGAGCCGCAAAGCTCACTCATAGGCTAGAATTCGAGTATTAATGGGTTTAATTTAAATTTAGGGGGAAAAAAAAAAGAAGAAGAAGAAAAAATTGCATAGTCTTATTACCTCCCTAATGCAAAATGTGAGGCAATATAGTTTCAGATTGTTTTACTCCCATGTCTCTTCCTAACCATACTCTTAAAAGAAACGTCCACTAGGATGCCCAGTGCAAACAGCTTCGGGAGACAGTTGAAAAGAAACTGAATGAGACATCTTCAAATAAAATGAAATAATATTAACAAGATAGATAGTGCCACAGGGCAAGTAAGATTCGTTAGTAGGATATTTGTGCTGAAGTTAGCTGTGTATTCCCAACGAATCAACGAATAAAATAAAAAGATATTGTGATAAGTCAAATGATATCGTTTCTTTTTATTGCACGTTTTTAAAATTTTTACTGCTCGAAATACCCAAGCCAGCCTACTTAACATTTCAAAATCTTCATATCTTGCCAAAACAGGCACATTAACCGTGAATGAAAACATGAACCGGAAAGCGGAACTTTCCTCACAACGAAATTCCTCGCACTCAGAAATTCAGAAATTACTACATATACAAATATATTAATAGTGATAGCTTGGATATTTCACGGAATTCAATCAAAATTTTATATATACGATCAAATAGTAAATTTAATTAGCTTGGAGATAAAAAATAAAAGAATTGGCGATCGGACAAATATTTTTGGAGTTATACCGAAAAATGTTGGATTTAACAACAGGTAGCGGTTTTTACCGTGCTGGCATGCGTAGTTTACGGAACTTAATTAAAGTTTTATGTACAGGCTAATAGTAAATTTAACCAGCTTTCAGATAAAAAAAAAAGTAATTTCCAAAAGAGTAGCTACAAACGCATTTTCGGGGAGAACCGGAAAGCGGAACTTTCCTCACAACGAAATTCCTCGCACTGGTACATCCTTTAAATTCAGAAATTGCTACATATACAAATATATTAATAAATTAAAAATGAAATGGGTTGGTTCCTACTGACCCACACACTTGTCAGACCAGTCTATATGAGTTTCCCTCCAAACCCAATTTTCCTATTTTCCAATATTTTCCTCTTTCTTAAAAAACCATTAGATCTACAGGCATCTTTTAGGTCTCACATTAAAGCTGATTAAATTTCATTTAAATTATTTCCTGAAGATGTTTTTGTAAAATCAGTACTTTCATCAGCATCCGGCCGAGAACTTGACTCTTAACAGATAAACATTTTTGTAAAAATCCTCCTGGCTCCTGGACTATATCACATTCACTGGTTGTCATTTTTATATGTTGAAAGTTGTGAATTTCATCAATAAAGATAAAAAGAAAATGTATGTTTAATTTATATATAATAATAATCTATGGGAACCGTTTATTTATTTTTTTCTAATTAAATACTAACAAGAGTTAAAAACGATTGGCTAATAAGAGGTTATAGCCCTGGGACACAGGAGGGAGGTGAGAGGAGAGGTGGCTAGTTTGGGAGACCGCTCTATTAGTGGTCAGTATATTGTAATCAAATAACGATTAAAGCGATCTCTCAAGTTGGCCCTTGTTGATGCCGAGGTCCAACAACTTGGATTCTCTTGTTGTCCCTGTTCCTGGCTAATCCCCTTGTATTGGCTTTACTCGGGCCAATCAAACGCTGATTGTTCGTCATCCGGGCCGCGATAATGTTAGTTCTTCAATAATAAACAATGATATCACCTCACCAATTAAGTAAATTTTTATTTTATTCTACTATATAGCAAGAAATAAGGCCTGTAAGTAATAAATAAATCAACGATTAGGAATATTGATTTATTAAATATAAATTCATAAATATAAATTCATATATGAATTATTTTGAATACTATTGTTCTTTTTTTTTTTGTTTATATAACAAATTATTATATATTCATTTATTATTATCTTACCTCTTTGATCTTGTACACAAGATAAACAGAATAGTGACTAAAGAAAAAATGAATGAATATAGGAAAAAATATAGCAGTTTTTTTTTTTTTTTTATATGATCGAATTTTATGCTTATTGGGTTGCTGAACCCGAATTTTAAATTTGCCCCATTAAACTTCAGCGTTTAAAAAAATGGAAAAAAAATTTAAGGTTAATTAGTTTTGCTTCCCCATCATATTTATAATATAATAATAGATATCTATAATAAATCTGTAAAACAATGAGAAGGTTCTGGCATGAGAGGCATGGTGAGAACCATTGTTCGGTGGCAACTCCATCTAGCTTGTTAGTCATTTAATTTTATTCAAGGAGATCTCCCATCCAGCTCCTTTTCAAGCTTCTACCGATATTGTTGGGTATCATTATTATAGACATGTCGTGTATGAGTTTGCTGAGATGACCTTTAAGCATATTTTGAAATCTTTTGTAGTAGGTCTGTAAGTGTTCTTTTATGGTGAGCATGTGGTGGTCCGTGAGCAGAGTTATTGTAAATAATAAATTACTGTTTTTTTTTGTTGTTTTTTAATTAATTTTAAGTTAATGGAGGTTTGTTTATTAATAAGACATTTTGGTATTTTATCACTTGAATCAATGATTCGATGCTTTTCGGAAACTATAATTCAACAAGAGTCTGTTGAAGTGCTAGTGCAGTAGCGTGGTAATAAAACGAGGAAAATTCAAGGAAAAATATAAAGTTCTATATTTAATGTATATAAAATATCTACTAGGAAATAGAATGGTAAGGTAATTGATGTGGTTAATCAGGTTTTTAGTGCTCTTAGAAAAGCTTGAGCGTTAGAAAAAAAAAAGAAGAAAAATATATAATAAATAATATGATAAATTTATTAATAAATTACTTTGAAAACGAAGAAAATATCTTAAATTTCCTACAAATTACTTCTTTTAATTTTATATCAAATCAACTACTTAGGCACAAGAGAGTGTTGGAGTTTTACTGCAGTAGCTTGGTAGTAAAATGGAAATTCCTTGGAAAAATATAGAAGTTCAATATATGACATATTAATACTTTGGCACGCATTATTATTTACTACCATATATTCAGTAGACTCATAATAAATATTTCCATTTCCTTTTAAATCATCATTCAACATATACATTATTTTTTGTGGCATGCGGTTAGTTCACCATACAATAAATGAACAGGTGAGCAAAAATTAAGCATCAGTATATGCTCTGTTGACTTTGCACTAGAAAATTCCCAGTGCCATCTTTTAACCTGAGCAGAGTACTATATATTACAAATATTCTATAGAAAATATATTTTTATGGTAATTGGTGTACTGAACCACAATTTTAATTTTATCCCTCAGAAATGTTGGAGTATTTGAAAAAAAAAAAGAAGTATATAAATAAAAAATAAAGTTATATAAGAAAAAACTGAAAAAATATCAATTTTATTTTCGGAAAGTTGTAATTCAACATCTCTAAAAACATAAAATCAATCATAAATTAAACTTTTATAATATTTTCACCACCCAACTATCTGTTCAATGGATTAAAAGGTATTCGTAGTTGACACTACGACGGTAAATCCGGTTGCGTTCATCCGCCAGAAAGTCAATCGTTAGCATATCAGCTGTAAGACACACTGCTTCATAAGAATCAGTGCGAAATGCTCTAGTGACAGGAATGACACTTCTTCGGTACGCCCTACTGATCTTACGGGCATATGACTACAATAGGAATGCGTTTGTCCAGAACAGTGCCGCATATAAAAGAGCAGAGTCTAACACTATCCAGAAATCTTTTTCTGCATTGTCTAGGGCTACTATAATTCATGCTAGTGCATACTTTACTTTTCTTACGGGATACTTTTCTGCTAACTAAGTGTAAGTGTCCATCAAAACTTAGTCTGGCGTCTATCTACACCCAAAGATATCTAATAGATGGTTGGGAAGAAATTTTAAAATCTGTAACGGTCCCTTACTTTTCTGCTTGTGGAGAATGGTCGGTTTTATGGTCAGCAAGCTGGATGCCTACCGATGAGAGCCAATGGAAATATATATACTGAATATGAATTCAATGGAAACAGTTAAATCATCCACTTGATACATAAAATATCTCGAAAGAGTGTAGGATCCATCTTTATTTCAGATAAAAATGATTGATTTTTAAATGACCCCACTCACTACATATTTGTACATTTATCTTACATTGTTTAAATGGAGTCCAGGAAGCTTATATTTCATTAAATATCAGAAATTCAATATCAAAATTTAAATATCAAACTGTCATAGTTAAAAAAAAATTTCGATGACTCTTTTTTTTTTCCCTAAAATAAATATGATTTTAATTACTGAGCAATACGTTAAGAAGGAATACAGACCAATTTATCAAGATCTATTAAAAATTAAAATACAGAATTTATGGTTCTATATTTAAAAAAGGTTATTAAAAGTTAACTAATAACAGCTATATTTTATTTAATCTCAGTTTGAATGCCTGAGGTGGTGAAGGATGGCCAGGGAGTCAGGAACAATGATTTCAGCCAAGATTGCCACGTCCTTGTTGACACTAGGACCCTACATGATGCCCTTTATTTTGTTTGATATTGTCCCGCTTGAGCCAGAGGATGTTGCCTTATTTTTCATATTCACCTAATTTTACTGTCAAAAATAAAATAGCAGCAATGTTTACTCGTTAAAAAAAAACAACAAAAAACAGGGATGCAACTCTATAGGATTTAAAGAAATATGATTTTGTAAGAATTTTCAATCTTCAGTTTCAGTTATTAAAAGCCTTTCTTTCCTCTTAACTTGCAACTAGTCTGAATAATAATTAACAAAGTAAAAGCCATTGCATAAGAATAATTTGAGTTAACCGAACATCAGTGATAAGTTAATGATCGTGGTCATTTTATGTATATGGATGATAAGTAATGGGACTAGCCAATTATGATCAAAACAAATCAGTAGTTTCAGTGTATGCAAGAAGAAGAACCTTAGGTTCTTACGGAAAACGCTCACAGATCTCTTCGACTGATATGAAATAAATTTAATGTTTATGTAAACTCCGTGAATTTCTTCCTTCTGTATGCTCCCTTATTATTCGTTCTTACCTCAGAAATAGAAACTTTTAAGTTAATCATAGATTTTTCTATTATTCCATTTTTATCCAAACTACCGTCGTTCCTCACGGTAGTATCCTAATACCTAGCTATATACAGCTGATATCCCGACCCATCCCAGCACCGTCCTCACCACGTATATAAATAATCATCCCTTCATTGCCTCCCAAACACTCTAATCTCAGGGATGGTGACGAAATCAGAGAATTAAAATAAATCCAAACAAATCAAATCAAATAACCTTTACCCTTCATCGTAAACCTACAAATTCTTGTCCTATAGTATTTTTTGATGATATTCCATTAATCCCTGTTTATCAGATTCCCTACTTAGGATTTCATCTGGACAAGCGATTTACTTGGAACCCACATACAAAACTAATACGACAAGAAACTGCTCGTCGTTTTCGACTTCTTCAAAATTTACTAGACAAAAGTTAAACCTTCCGTTTAATTACAAGAGGCTCATTTACATAACAGTAATTAGACCCCTTTGGACATACGAATTTGGGCTTTGGGGTTCCACTAAAGCTTCGAATTCTTCCCGTATTTAATCCTAACAATCCAAAATCCTTCGAAAAATCCTCAATGCTCCTTACTTTGTCACAAATGAAATTACACATACACATCTTAATGTTCTATATGTTGCTGATTTAGCCCAAACCAGATACCTATCCTTTCATAGTAAACTCCATAGCCACT
Organism: Euschistus heros; assembly: GCA_003667255.2. Taxonomy (NCBI): domain Eukaryota; kingdom Metazoa; phylum Arthropoda; class Insecta; order Hemiptera; family Pentatomidae; genus Euschistus; species Euschistus heros. The sequence goes on from RCWM02000763.1 coordinate 254,505, forward strand.
CAAATCCACCAGTCTCTCAACTGGGAAGCAAGTTGATTCTATTCCCGATAACCCTCTGAGGCGTTTGGAAAGCAGAGCCTCGAGACCTACTATGAAAAAGTGCCACCAATGGGTGTTTGCTTTACAAGTTATTTTCAAGTTACTGTGAACATTTTCCCACACTTTTACTAGATGTATATAATCTATATAGTTGTAAATATCTATAAAAAGATAAGAAAAAAAAATGTTTCTATACATTTACATTGACATCAAACTATAAATGATAAAAAAATTAACTACAATAAATAATAATATAAAATGTGAAAGTGGGAGATACTATGAGGAAGAGAAGAGTCAGCTTCTATGCCCACTTGAAAAGAATGAACGATGAAAGGCTGACAAAGAAAATAATCATGCTTTTTGACAAAAACCCCAAAGCCCAAATTACATGATTCAAAGGAGTCAAAGCAGACTTAGTGGTGATGGGTATTGGAGAGGAAGATGTAAAAAACAGAGACCTGATGAGAGACAAAATTCATCAGTTTGAGAGATTTGAAATGAAGAGGAGAAGAAGGAGCAGTGTGGACAGAGGACCGAAGGGAGCAGCATATGCAGAGGATGAAGACATATTGGCAGAAGAGGAAGGAGGATGAACGCAATAGAAGAAATAAATATTGTACAGTAGGTGTTTAACGCGGTTCCTAGACGGTCAAAATCGAAAAAAAAAATAATAATATAAAATATATTAAAATTTATTCATCCTCAAATGAAGAAAAATTTCTTCATACTTTTCATTTCTTCATATTCTATAAATTAGTGCATAAATTTATAAATTAGTGTATACATACATAAATTCGTTGTAATGTTTATAAAAAGGCAACATATATAAATTCCAATATTCCCAGATTTTTCTTAATAATAGACAACACATTTTTTTTATATTGTCACTTTAAAGGTTTCAGAATATGTTTTTATTCTATTGAGAGATACCAGGGATATTTGAATTTACCCATTTTGGCTCAGAGTGGTCCTAATAATTTGACCGGCAGAGGATACATATTTTATAAATATATGCAGTACACATTACAATTAAAATTTTGCTCAATTTAATAAGTAATTCACATGATTTGTTAATTTAATATTAATATAATTATTATATGAGGGAATGAATGAAACACAGGGAAGTTGCCAAGGATATTATTCAAGAAGTGAAAAGCGAGGGATGCTGACTGGAAAGGATCGGCGGCCGAAAGTGAACGAGTTGGCGACATGTGCCTGAGAAGAGAAGTTTGGAGCATGGCCACGTCATATTGTCTAACAGAGGCTGCCCTCAAGTTATGGCATATTTTAATTAGAAGCCCCGCCCCCCAACTTGGTTAGGGGGAGGAGCAAAGTTTTAATTGAAGGATATTCCAGCCTGGTGGATCATTTTATTAATTATTGTTGGCAACTCCCTCGGCCGACTTAGCTCACCCTCGAGAATTATTAATAAGAAAACTTTGGATGAGCCTTGGCAGAGGTCTCTATCCAAGGCGGACTTATAACTACCAACCTTATCTACAATTAATATCACCTCGGATAGGGCCACTTAACTGGGTTACTGCCCTAGGATTAGGGCCGTCCGGGGGTCTCAGCCTTTCCTTACAGTTACATTGTTCTCTATCAATCTCAGATCAAATCGGTATAACTTATTCATAATCTGCAAATTTGCTTATGTCTGTTACAGTGAATGATGCAATATCAATAACTATATAATAGTAAATAAAATTAATTTATTTTGAAAAAAAAAATCAAGAATTTAGTGATGTACTCCGAAAAAACTTTCAAAATTATACTTGGACAACTCAAGATTTAGGAGATGACATAAAAAAAAAGGTCTCCAGAGTAAACTGTATTTTACTCTTTTTTTTTTTTTTTTTATTAGTAATTACTCATTAATTGTATTTGTAGTTTTTTTATTGAATAGCCGGCCCCTAGGCGGCGACACGTAATTTATATATATTAAGATTACTCATTAATTGTATTTGTAGTTTTTTTATTGAATAAAAAAGGGGTGCTTCAAGAACTCGAAAAGAAAGAAAGGAAAATTCTGCGATAGGACTTGGAAGAATAGAAAAAATAAGAAACTCTACAAATCACGGACACTATGAGGAAGCGGAGGTTCTACAGACACTTACTAAGGATGGATGAAGACGGAACGACCAAAAGAATCTCATCCACATCATAGGGTTAAAATTCACTTCCAAGTGGTTGAATGAAGTGAGGAGGGATGCCGAGGAGGTTGGGATACTCTACAGATGGTCTGCAACAAAAAAGAGTTCAGGAGTAGAATTGACAAAATACAATGTTTTTTTATTCTTTGGAGAAAGGAGACCCAAACAGATTTTTTTCCGAGAAGGAGAGAAAAAGCAGAAGCGACCGTATGAAGAGGTTTTGGAGGAAGAAGAGTAGAAAACTCAAGAGGTCTAAGTTCTTCGCAGTGTATTGGCCAAATAAAAAAAAGAAGAAGTGTTTGATTAAATTAATACTACAATCATCCCCTTTTAGGGCAATAAATAATATGGATGACGTAAAATCCACATATGCACAATAAAGATTAAAAAAAAAAAAAAAAATGAGAAAAGTATAGTTGACTTAAGTATAAATAAAGAAGATGATGGACAAGGATACAGTCGTAAAGATAAAACAAATCCAAGTAAAAATTCTATAATTGTGTGCCAACGTTTCGACTTGCCTTTCGGGTCTTCTTTAGTGCTAAAATGAACAAAACACTAGATGTGGCAAAAAATAACAGACATATAAACAAAAGACAAATGGATCGTAAAAAAATAGTTAAAAGATAATAACGAATAACATAAATATAGTACACATACAGTAAAGACTATAGAAAAAAAACAAAAACAGATACATAAATCAATGATAACACAAAGAAGAAAGGTAAGGATAACGACAAGACTGGAGTGATAAGTGGGAACAAATATATATGAATTATATAGGGTAGTAAATAAAAAGGTAACAAATGAAAAAATAAAAGAGGGCAGAAGGAAAGGATAATAAGTAAAAAGTCGGAAATATGGGAATGTAAAAGGAAACCCCTCACCTGGGTCTCCTCCCACACAGGTGAGTGGTTTCCTCTTTCATTGTTTTTGGGATCTTCATATGAATGTAAATATTTTAGATGTTGACCAATATTCCTCAAAATTATCCTCCCACTCACTATAAAATGTTAAGATGACTTTTCATCCGATCGTAGCCCAGTTATGCTTCTCTTACTTCCCCATACAGCTTATAAATCATCACCTCCATGACTCATTATAGGAGGAATAGACTGGGACAAATTTCGCTATGAATTAGAAAACAAATCAGACCTGAAAATTCCACTAAAAACAAAAATAGATATTGACACTATCTATCACACTATCACCCATCAGATAACATCAAACAGAAAAAAGATAATTAGATATTCGCCTCTTATTAAGAGAAAAACGTTGATCTCAAGCCAAGTGGCACATGACTAGATAGATATCCATAAGATCTGGACAAGTCAAAATCGCTAAATTTTGGGCAGCATGTCTTCAAAACTGTCAACACACACCCTGATATACTTAATCCTACTCAACTATGATACATTAAAATAGAATTAAATATCCCACTCCAAATTTCCTCTCCTAAAGCATTCTGTCCTACAGAAATATCAAACATCATTCATCGATTATCAATTCCAGCTCCAGATCACCTCAAAAACAATTCTATTTCCAATATTCACAAATAATGCTGCACCCCGCACAATATATTTTCATAACTTCAAGAAATTATCTAAAGTAAAAATGATACCCAATTCCAAAAAGCCACCTCAGCTCCCATCCTCATACCGTCCTGTTTCTCTCTTAACCCAATCCTAAGCTCCTAGAAAAACATTTGTAACGCTTGTCCCCCGAAATTATATTCCCAGATTACCAGTTTGAATTCCGAACATCAAAAACGAGCAATAACTAAAAAAATAAATAAATAAATGTTTCTTGAGGCATACTGTACGGGAGCCATTTAAGGTATTTGACCGAAACTGGCATCCAAGACTGCTTTAAAAGATACGTGCATTCCAACCACCTACATACTTCCTTATTATACGCTCATATCTCTTTGAAAGAAAGTAAATAAAAATTTTCGTATTCTTCCTTTCTTACTTAATGTATATAACGACTTCTGTCCTACAATATGATTTCTTACCAATGTTTATAATATTATATGTATAATGTATACAAAATAATATTCCCCTAATCCTTGTTAAACAGACTAGGACGACTTAAAATATAAAGACAAAAACGAATGAACTGCTTGTCTATTCACAATACTTCATTTACTAGGTAAACGCTTAAAGCTTCCAATTAATTACAAAAGACCCATTTATATGATAGTAATTAGGCTCATTTGGCCATATGGAGTTGAGTTCTGGGGCTCCACTAAACCTTCCAATTTTCCTCGTATCCCATCCTTACAATCCAAAATCCTTCGTTATATCTCTAATGTTCCTTATTATGTCACAAATAAACTTATTTAAAATTATTTAAATGTCCCATTTGTCGAAGAATGGGCCCAAGTCAGACTACTATCCTTTCGTGGTAAGCTTCACACCTAATCGAATCCATTCGTCTCACAACATACTTTCCACTCCATTCCAGATAACCCTCCTAAACGTCTGAAAAGAAGAAGCCAAGGAACCTTCTAATATTGATTTTATTAAAGTGCTACTAACGGGTAGTTTCTTCAAAAGTTATTGTAACCATATTTCCTACATTTTCTTCATGAATATATTATATACAGTGGTAAATATCACTCAATAAGAAAAAAAAAGAAAGTCTTTATATATATTTACTAATGAAGTAACAGAGCTTTGAATATTTGTCTTTACCCAAATATTCAGTTCACAATTAACGAGCTTTCCAATCCCTCGTCTCCCGATTTTACACCAAGGTAAGGAACGTGAAGTATTGAGATCACATCCACTTCAATGAACAGACAAAATCAATAAACTATAAATATAACCAATATAAACCTGATTTGTATCCATATCACTGAAAGGCGGGATAGGAATAAAAAAACCGGTTATCTCTGAAGTTATTATATACGGATATGTATAGAATCTAGGATGGGATACAAGTATTTCAAAATGAGATTTTCTAGGATTTTACTACTGAATAGTAAAAGGATTATGAGGTAACACAGTTTTGGAAACTTTAACGACGAGAACCTTCCAGTGGCTCTTTCCGTGTTTTCAGGAATGTATCATCGCAACCCTTCTTAAAGAAAGTCTCACCAGGATTACTGAATGTCCTTAACGCACACTCTAGAAGGTTAAACTTGCAAGTTAGTCTCAGGAACAAGAATGTTTTCTCTATTTGCTATTCGGATCAGTTAATAATGTAATAGATTAATGTAGAATATGATAGGTCTGTTATTATATTTGTATACCAATATAGTTATTATCGACAAATTCTAGGACATGAATAAACGCATTAGTAAGGAAAAGATTATTCTGTTTATCAATTTAATACCACTAATAGTATTAATGGAGGAGAAACCCCATAAACAGTATCAAACCCTCTCACATCACAACCATCTCATTTTCATTATTAGATAAATATAGGGATACAGGCATTATGCAGGGGAGGGGGATATATCTGAGATTTAAGCCGATGATGGCCTTGTTAGTAATCCGCCCACGCCCTAAGGTAGAGTAGGGCCGAGATTGCATTAAGGAGGCCCTTAACTCCGGAGAAGGGCCATAAAACGGCTAAGAATCTGAGGAGGAGGCGAGCCATTAGATGGCCATTATTGGCCGTTAGGGAGGAGTTATTCAGGCCGTTATTATCGAGGAGCAAGATTTAGCCTCGCCTCCACCAGGAAATGTATTCCTCTCTCGGAGTTTGTAATTAACGAGTGTCTTTAGTTAGCCGAGTTTTGACAAACGCCCTTGTTCGGAGTCCCGGGAGAGAATCTCAGGAATCCTGATCCGAATAGTCGGGGGACCCTTGATGCATGGCCGGGCACACTCTTACCAGGAGAGATTTACAACTTGATAGTACCCTACAATTCCAGCTCCGGTAGAAACTATCCGGCTGCGATAAGGAGAGTATCATTGTGGAGGGGAGGAAACTTGGGACGCTGGAGTATTTACACAGCGACAATATTACATTTTTATATACTATAGACTTGAATCTTGCAAGCAACACATCTTCTAAGCATGCTTCAAAATTCTAAAATTTATTTATCAGATACTTTCATATCTACACATTTTTTTTTTTTAAAGATCCTTATATATATAAAATTATGCTTTATATTTCTCTTCCATAGATTTTGTAAAATAAGATAAAAATAAACTTATTGATTTAAGCTTGACATTCTGAAAAAAATAAAATTATCTCAGTTTAGATCAAGAATCAAAGCAAGAAAACATGGAACATACTTTTCGGATAGGTACAGCTAGTGTAGAAAGTATTGGAATACCAACAAAAATATTGGTTTTACTAATTTTTTAACTAGAATAAGTTTCTAGAGAGTACTCAGCTGGTATCAATACAACAGGGATAGACTCTAGATTAAATATATATGGAAGAAATCACGACACTTCAAGTATATTCAGAGTTAATTATAATAATATCGAAAGATTCCAGAAAAAAACATGCGGAAAAAGTATTGGAACACTATGATATTGATGTATAAAAAAGGTGATTACTGAATATTATCACTCTGTTGTGAGTCGAATTATAAATAGAATCGATAATGAGTGCGAAAGTTTGCGTGAAAAATAAAAAATGTTATACTTACATCACTTGTAGTCACGTGGTCGTCTTATGACCATTATTAATATATGTATTATAAACAGGTAGAGTTTATGAAAGTTTTATGGTGCAAAACCTCGTTCTGGGCGCCCAAAAGTTCTTTCAGCATTGGATGAATAGTTAATTATTAGAAAAATCCACGGCTTATTGTTTTGAAAATAGCTCCTGAAGCACGTTTTATGAAGAGATGACAGTCAGTACTAATATTGTAAGAAATGAACTTAGAAGCAACCTTTTACATTGCCAACTACAACAATTTTCATATTTCACGCAAACTTTCACAATTATTATCGATTCAATTTATTTTATTTTTTTGTAAATCTGGAGGAATTTCTTTTTCTTTCCATCCCTGAGTTAAAAAAATGAATGATAGTAAACGGATCTGGTAAGTTTCCTTAAGACCACTGGCCATAATTCCACTCACAACACTGGGACAATCTTCAGTAATCCCTTTTTTTTATACATCAATATCATAGAGTTCCAATACTTTTTGTGCATGTTTTTCTAGCATTTTTCGATATTATTACAATTAATTCTGGATATACTTGAAATGTCGTGATTTCTTCTATATATATTTAATCTAGGGTCTACCTCTGTTGTATTGATACCAGCTGTGTACGCTCCAGAAATTTTTTCTAGTGAAAAAATGAGTAAACCTAAATTTTTTGTTGGTGTTCTAATACTTTCTAGACTCGCTGTATATATTTAAATTCGGGTAGGATCAGTATGAACAATTATTTTTCGGTTATAGATAATATAGATTTATGATAAGTAAAGAAGGTAATCTAGTTCTTACTGTTGAGGTTGATATTACGTGCAAACACCAAGTCTATACAAGAACCACATGTTGTACTGGAATTTACCTAGTACTCAATAACATTAAGCATTTTCAGGAATTACATAAAATTAAGTTTATAGGTATTATTTATAAATATAAATTAAATTTATATTTTAATAAAAAGGTACTCTAAAATCAGTAATAATAAATAACTGATTTTTATAACAATGAAAAATAAATTTTTCTGTTATGAAGAACTAAATATTCATAACAAAGTCCATTGTAATTGATAAATGTCAAGTATATAACATCTGTATAGTGTAAGGCAGTTTTTGATTTAAAAAAATAAAATAATTTTAGTATTATAGACCAACTTGTAGCTTAATTTACCTAATCAAAATTCTACTCCTTTTCTACCTAATTTATATTTAAAAAGAAAAATATGTCTAGCATTGTTAGTTATGTAATTTGATTGATAGAAAAGATACTACGAAAGATGAATCATATGGTCTAGGAAATGGACAAACTACAGCGTGTGAGAATCAGTATCTCAACTAATTTTTTAAGTCTAAAGAACTATCGGTAAATAACACGTTTATAGAGTGCGGCCTGGGGGAATGAGATTTATTTTAAATGAAACTCAGCATTCCCACTCTGGCTGGAATAGGTTGGTAAATTGTACGATAAACCGTTTTTCTTACCCTGGTTGGAGTAGTTGAGGACGTTAAGCAACAACAAACAAACAAATAAAAAAATGTCTTGAGATCAGATTTTTAATCAACGTGATCATCCAACCATGCAGGATAGACATTTTACTGGCATTATGCAGTACCAGAACAAAATATATTATTTTTATTTTAAACATAACTTTAGATTCTTACACGTTAAATAAGATGGAGCCTAATCACTTACCTACGACAAAAATAAAGAAAGATAAATTAGTCTCAATGATGCAGTAATTCAAAAAAGTTATAATTTTATTTTAACAAAATATAAGATATTATAAATATATTCAAAACCATAAAAATATAACTACCGTTATACAAACATTGACAATTCTAATGAATATGGCCCGTGACAATCGGAATTCATGAGAGTATATTTAAGGTTAGAAAGGACTAGTAGGGTCCATTATTAGTTTTCACGATGGGAATTAAAATATTATATAGAGAAATGTATTCTATTCATATCAAAAAGTTTAAAATGTCTGGTATTAGAGTGTTAAATAAATAGTAGTCGAAATAAATATAAACTAGTCCACACAGATGTTATTTTAGCAATAGAAAACATAAATATACATAGTTGTTTTATTTCTTCTAGGTGCTTTTAATAAATGAAATTATTTCATGTAAAATAAATTAATAAATTATAATACTAATACATTAGTTAATGATCACGATAGTATGTTATTTTTTATTTATTTTCATTATTTTTAGTGTCATTATTATTATTATTATAATATACTCGCAAAAAAGGTTTTTTTTTATTTTAATTTTTTTTAAGGTAATTTTTTAATTATTATACATGTATATTACTTACTTTAAATCATTACTTTTATATTTTTTTTTTCTTCATCCAAGTTTTGCTAAAGAATCTCGTTCGTTAATTGAATGTAGTTATCCTTTATATAAAAAATGTCTATGCAGTACCGAATATGATCACTGCATATCATCACAATCATTTTTTTTTTTTTTTTTTTTTCTTCATCCAAGTTTTGCTAAAGAATCTCGTTCGCTAATTGAATGTAGTTATCCTTTATACAAAAAATGTCTTTGCAGTATCGAATATGATCACTGCATATCATCACAATCATTTTTTTTTTTTTTTTTTTTTTTATATAGCGCCTAGGCCGTTGACAACGAGGCCATTCTGTTTAATATTATATACAATAAATTTACATTGTTAGAAACATAAATACATTAATAAAACAGTTTTTGATGATAATCAGTAAAAGTACAAGCGGCAGTATAGTCGGCGTCTGTTCACCTAGTTGGTTCGTCCTGTTAACATACTTCAGGGCCTAAAAATAGCTAATTTCACATCTCACAAAGTGTACCAATTGCCTATCGTTTTCCTGTAAAGGGATATTACGGGGGGGGGGGAATAGTGGTATAATTTCTGATATGATTATAAAAAATTTTAGGATAAAAAAAATCTATCCATAGTTCTTCAATCAACCTATAACTGATGTCTAATGATATGGAGCTAAAAGTTGGTCTAGTTCATTCCTTATTCATTTCAAAGGGGTTGAACAGTCGGGGAGCCTGGTGTCAGAGATAAAACGATTCGAAACTGCTTCATATGAACTGGCGGGGACTGCTTGAGGAGTCCAGAACGCACAGCAATTTGTCATCATGTCGAATGAGTAGAGTTGGTAACTATAAAATGTTAATAAATAACGACAGTTAGGAAAAAATTAATAAATTTTTAAATCTGAACTTTTCGACTAGAAAATCAAAAATTAGTAATAAAAATCATCTAGTATAGCTAGAATTTTTCAGTATCAACAGACATGGGAGCCTAATGAATTCGGGTAGGGAGCTTACCTAGAGTGATAGGTATATGATATGTTCAACTCAGCAACATATAAGACATTTAGATCATTATATATAACATTATTAGTGAGATTATAAGAAGCAATGGCTATTACGAAGGATAATAATAGAGCTTAGTGGAGTCCCAAAGCTCAAATCGGTAAGCCAAAATAGGTCCAACTACTGCAAAGTAAATTAGTCTTTCTTAATTAATCGAAAGATTTGAACGTCTAGTAAATGCTAGAGTAATCTATAACGCCGAAACCGGCAAGGCTAAAAGTTTTAGGTCGGCATCACTTACCGTTATGTAATAAGATATATGCTTTTCCAGCCTAAGAAAGAAGGAAGGTGAATGAAAAAAACTAGGGTTATAGTTTCAACATATATATCCTCCAAGCTCTTCTTCTTCTTCTTTTTCTTCCTCTTCGAGCCCTTACGGGAGTAGAGGGGCCTCGATCCAGCGGCGCCAATCCTCTCGGTCCCTGCACAGCAACTTTCGGAGGGGGTTTTGTTCCTTTTGTCCCCAATCCTCTGGATGTATTGTATGGTAGGAGATCCAAGTGCAACCTCGTGGTCTTTTACTTGTAGGTCTTGCTTCCATGGTCCGTATCCGAAGCCATCTTTATTACTCTGAATCAAAAATAGTCCTCTGTGGATAATTGCCCCAACAGAAAAGGCCCGTTACTTCGGTGCAACTGGCCTTTTAAAGTCCCCAGAAGGAAAGGTGGTTATAAGGATCCAGGAAGGAATAAACATATGGTGGGATAGAGTGGTAATAAAGGACATGATTGTCCCGGAATAAAGGAGGTGGGAAAAATCAAGATCTCGCTTGGGCATGGTCGCTACGTCCCTGAAGTAGACCTGTTCTTCACTGGGATTGTGAAAATGTATCTACCCGCTGCCTGCCTCCTCCAAGTTCTACACACCTAATACAACGCTTAGGCAATATTTATATACATAAAATAAAATATTTCCTTTTTTCCTTTTAAAAAGTTCTTTTATGGCTGTTCGAACAATTTGCAGGTGTTAATCTCTTACCTTTGAAGGTCAAAATTTAAAATAGAGCAATTATAGCTACGATGGAATTCGAACCAGTAGCGGACACTCTACTCATTTGAGTAGCTGGAAAATTATTTGAACCCATCTTGTACTCACATTGCTCATATATAAATGTTCGTTGATGGGACTTTGAACCCTTATATTTAAAAGCCCTAACCCAGCGGCTATTACTTTCGGTTTCACTCATCGATCAGACAGGAATTCAGCTTCAACAAATTGGATTAATTCTCTCTCTAAACGTAAATAATTGTGTACATTCTTTTACAAAAGAACACGAGGGGAACGACTGCCCACACCGTCCAAGCTCTCTTTGATTTGCACAGAAGAAGAAGACCCTTTTTATAAAAGTATTTAATTGCTGCTTGGTATTCGATCTTGAAAACTGTAATAATGCTAAGCCTCATTCAAGGTTAGATAGAGACCTTTAGAGCTGCGAAAGAAGAGAGGATGAATTTAAAGAGAACAGGCAAAGACGTGCATGGCTGGACAGGTTTCGACCTTATGTACACGGAGACTTATGTACACTTCCTCACTCACTAAAGGGATCTACAGATCTTCAAGAAACTCCTCCACCATTTGTAGACACTCCAGAGGATCCTTTGCGTTTGTCCGCCATCGTCTAACTCACATCCTTTTCGACATTTTGCAGCAGTCACGCTCGGCCTTTCTTTCAGTCTCTGTCTGTCAGGGTTACTGTACAACATTGTCCAGGAGACTCTTTGCTCTGGCATCCTTTTAACGTAACCGAACCACTTAAATCTTTCTTTTTTGGCGCACGTGATTACGCCTATCTCTTCGTAGTATTTTTCAGCTCTCTGTTTTAGAGAATCATCCAAATTTATTCCCAAAGTACTGGATCAAAAATTTTTCTTAACACCTCACTCTCCCACACCAAAATGACTTTTCATTTCCTTGGTGAGGATCCATGTCTCACAGGCGTATGTCACAATTTTTTTTACAGTTGCGTCCAAGAATCTGAAGGGAACCACCGTCTTAAGGTGGATGGAATTTTCTTCCCTTCTTTTTTTCGTTGAGGTCACTATCGTACACTACGCCACCTGTGTATATTCTAATGGCTCGCGTGGCCAGCTCATTAAATTAAATTGGGCTTAACGGTTAAAAAAAAAAAAAAAAAAAAAAAAAAAAAAAAAAAAAAAAAAAAAAAAAAAAAAAAAAAAAAAAAAAAAAAAAAAAAAAAAAAAAAAAAAAAGGATTAACGGTTAATGATAACGATAAGATCTAGACTTCAATGGACCTTAAAGGACGGAAACCAAACTGCTATTCACCGAATATTTTGTCTATCCACATAATTATTCTTTAATTTATTGCAAAGAACAAAATGTAAACTGTCGTGAGCAGAGCAATAGTTACCACAAACTTACCAATCACCTTTCTTGAAGAATGGGTATAAAGCTGCGTAGTAAGAGGTATGGAATATCATTCACTTGGTATTATTTGTTTTATCCATAGCTCCCATATCAGTTGAAAAATATGGGATATAACCATTCTACAGTGGTTTCACCTTTGTGCTCCACACTGATCTCATCAATCCCTGAGGGGCTTTATTTTTGTGTACGTTTTTCTTTTATTCGCTCACCAAATCCCTTGGACAACAATTCGGCCTCTAGTTCTTCGACATTAATTGGAATATTTTTTGTCTTCCATTTCTTGGACCTATTTCTAATCTTTGGCTATATTTTACTTTTCGAGTTAATGGCTACTATCACAATCTGTTCACCTATACCTACCCACATCCTCTATGCATCTGCAATCGCATAATAATTTTTGTTTTGCGTGTTACCCTATGGAGACCCATGATTCCTTATAAGTTGTTTTATGAAGGAAAACCGTACTGCTTATTCGCAAATCTCTGGTCATTTCAAAATCAACCAATCACAGACCATTTTGATTGGTTTCTTCGTGCTTCCTGTGATTAAGTGGATCTTACGTATATAAAATTAAACGGGACCAAATAAAAAAAAAAATTAAAAAACTAATAGTAAGTGATTAGAAAGATGAAAAAAATATTTAAAAAACATTTCCTTAAAATTGTTTAGACTTAAATGTGGAAAACCCAATTTGAAAATTGAAAAAAGGTTCAAACAATTATTCGGGTAGTTATGTTAATGATAGTAAGCTGATTTTAATTATTGATGCGTAAATTCTGATCTCTTTGATGCTTTTAAAGCAGTGGACCTCATGGGTTTATATGTAAGTATGTGGTTTTGGAGAACAAACAACTAATGTGGTTATTATTACCCATATTTCAATAAGACACATTAAACATGTCAAACACATTACCATCGCTGCTTTTTAAATATTAATAAGAACAGTTAAAATAAAACAGTTTTCAGATTCATACTAAGATGTCATTTTTTGACATGTGAGAATTACTGGAAATGAAAAAGTTGGGAGAATAACCGCTGAAGCCCACTAACGGAACAAAATAACGCATAAGTAAAAAACAATAAAATCAATAGTCAACATATGGCCACCCTCTCGTCACACGAAAGTGGTGCTCACAAGGTTCAGGATATGGCATTGCAATTCGACTCAATATACTACTATGATTACATACTGACCTGTAAATATCCATTTTTATAATTTCAACATGGATTGTATTGATCATTGTGTATTATTGATATTTTCTTATTTCTCCTTTTCAAATGTAAAAAGGTATAACAAAAGTTACATTATTTTTATTTTATTTTTTACATTATTACATTAAAACATTATTTTAGTGTTTTCCATATTGATATTTTATAATTCTGACTTATTTAAAACTAGGTGTAACTGAAGTTAACAATATTAGTCCCAACACAGATTTAACCTTTGTGTGGTAATAAAGAAAAATAACCTTCCTCGTAAAGTAGCGACAAAAACATCGAAATAAATCGAAAAAAGGTAAATTGGGCGGGCCCAGGGGTGGTGTCGTGGTTCGATGTCGTAACCCTGTTTTAATTTAATTCTATAAATAACATTTTTCATGACTTAAAAAATAAACATTTAATAAATTAAAAAAAAGGCTTAGCGAACCCTAAGGTTTCGCACACTTCCCTCCAACCCACTCTTCCAAAACCCAAATCCCCCAGATCGTCCCTGACGCAATCCTCCCGTCATCGTCTCGGTCTACCCCTCCGTCGTTTATTTGACGGCCTAAAACTGATTACTTTTTTCGGAATTCGATCATTACTAAACCTAACAACTTTACATGCCCATTTCAAGCGTCGCGCTGCTATTACTCAAACTACATTTACCGGATATAACTCGCGTAATTCCCCATTTTGAAGCCTTCTACATTCTTCTGTTTCTTCATCCTTTTTTGGGCCAAACTTTCTACGCAGTACTTTATTAGAACGTAGAGAACTGTTTGTAGTATAATAGTATTTGATACCCTAATTTTTAAATTTCTGAAGAGTAAGCGCAGTAGTTTTGCGACCGAGAAATAACAAGCATTACCGGTTCTTGAATTTCATTTTTCTTGATATAGTAGACACTAGATATTTGAATTGCTCAATGTGTTCAAACATTATCCAGGAAATATCGACATTACTAAAATGTTCACCGTTTATACTACTAACCATATATTTCGTTTTATCGGTATTAATTACCAGACCAATTTCGTTACCTAAATAAATCAACATTTATTTCGTAAAAATATGTTTAGTAACTAAGTAGTCAATGTACTAAGTTAAGTAAATTATTCATTTATATAAAGTTGATGATGCCTAAGCGTATTCCTTTTCGTTAGGGCAGGCATATCAAGGCATGTAGTACATCTATCGGCCAGTAGGTCGCTCTACTAGCTAACTTTCGGTGTCTGCCACTAGATAGCAGCTGTATCAAGACTATCCTTCTAGCTCAACTGTTTATTTACAGGGAGGTTTCAACGTGGTCTTATTGTTTCTACCAGTAAGAATTTTGGAATTTTTACCCTGAAAGCATGCCAGATTGGAAGTTAGATGGACACCGAGAATGTAGAAACGCACTACGTCCTAAAAGGCAAGGTTGACAATGTGAAGAATCTAACTCAGCTTGTTAAGTGTATCAATTTTAAAGAGATAGCTGTTTTCTTTGCCAGTAAAAATGGGATCAAAATCGTCGTTGAAGACTCCAAATGCGTTCAAGCCTCAGCATTCATTGGTACAGATATATTTACAGAGTTTACGATAAGTGAGGAACTTGTTAGTTTCCGCCTGGACATAAATGTGTTTCTGGAATGTTTGTCAATGTTTGACCAAGGAACTTCTCAAGCATCTTTGAACTTGTACTACAGAGGTCATGGTTTTCCACTGAGACTTGTACTGGTAGAAGAGGATGTTGTCACTGACTGCTCCATCAAGACATTAGAAGCTCTTGAAATTCTTCATTTTGACCCTCCAGGTATGTTGACATTTCAAATTTACTTTTATATATTTAATAAAAACTTGTGGCGAACCTAAAATTGACAAATTACTACACTTAGAGCCCCTAATCTGTAAGAAAAGGATAGAATATTATTTCTGCCTTGCGTTAAATTATTAACTATTACTGTTTGATAGTAGAGAGGCTTCCATCAAAATAATCTCAGTTTGAATTCTGTCTGTTATACCTAATTTTATTTAGACTAGAATTAAAGAGCTTTTACGGAATTGAATTCATAATTTTTATTTTACTTTTTGAGCACTTTCACCCCTTAAATAAACTTAATTTTGACCATGAAATTAATTCCACTGTTTTAGTACAACCCTGATGCTTAATCCAAATGTTTATATAAGATTAAGAATTAGATTTTACTGGTATGTCATTTTTTATTTATTTTAGTTTTCTGGATTATAGAGATCTGATGTCCCTTATGCTAGTTACTTTCTCATTTTTCAATGTCAGGTGCTGAATCTGGTTAAAATAGATAAGGAAACGTTTTTATATCCAAATTTTATTACTTGTTAGTAGTTAAGATTTTTATTATTTGAAGTCCCCTTTAAATATACTTCAATAAGTTTGTCTTTAGTATGAATATATATATATATGAATTTAATTGGTTAAAATTACAGATATATAACTGTATGCCTAACTCCTGATTTTCATGACAGTTAACTCTTAACGTCCCACTTCTTTTCAGATACTTAAGCTTTCTGATTTTTTTTTTTTTTTTTTTTTTTTTTTCTGACTCAATTATAAAAACCGGTAAATAATAATAATAATAGTAGTTTTAATTCCATGAAACACCATAATAGCCTGCCCTTTAAATAAATAAATTCTATTTTATATGAGTGATCATTATCTAATCAATTATTCAATACTTTTTTTATGCAATGAAATTTTCTCAACCTGCTGATAGGTCTCCTTGCAGCATCTTATTCACAAGATGATAATCCAAGAATGTGTTAAAAAAAAGCCTAGGAAAAATCAATAAATCTTATTTATTTGGTGGTTGTTTTGTTTTAGAGGATCGAATTTAAAAATATAGAAAATATTAATGGTTTTTATTAATTTATTTTCTGTGATTTTTTTTCTTAATTAAATTGTTCACTGACTATAGAAAATGATGATTAATTTATTAAACTTACTGATAATGAATCAATTATAAAATAGTTGCTCATCAATCTCTATTAACATTTTCTTAAGGTGAAAGGGTCTACAACAAGATGATTGCTGACGGCGGTGGTCTGAAGGACTTCCTTTCTGACTTGGACAGCGGCTCAGAGTACCTCGACATTCAGATGTCAAACAATCAGCCCAACTTCATTGTCAGAACGGAGAGCACAGCAGGGCGATGCGAGGCTAGTGTTAGCAAGGACGCTGAATGGATCGAAGAATTTGTCTCTCATGGACAGTGCTTGAGCAGGTTTAAACTTACACAGTTCAAGCCTGCTTTGAAGACAATTCAAGCAGCGAAGAAGATATCCATTCAACTGTCTCGTGAAGGTCTCTTGTGTATGCAATTTGTTATAATGACTGAAAGCAAGCAGCTGTGTTATATTGAGTACTATTGCACACCTGTAATATTAGAAGATGAAGATGATGAAGCTGTACTTTCCCAGGAATTCTAATGACAGCTTCTTATGCATGAATCGCTTCATGTTTTGTGTTAATTATACTAGAAATCAACAGACAATGTGATAATGACAATATCCATTTAAGCTAAAAAGTATGATACAGTTTTGAAAAGAAAAAATATTAAATTATTTATTCAATGCTTAGCAGTTGAATTTGTTAAAATACATTTATTTTTTAATGTTGAAAATCGAATTTTCACTATTTTATTAATATATTAATTTTTGTTTATTTTATACTTAAGGAAATTATTTCTTTAATTTCAATACTGTCTCTTTAAAAATGTGACAAACAAATTAAAAAATCAAGTTAAGCATGAAAGTATAAGATAAATTTCATAAAGAAAAAATAATAAATCATTCGTTTAATGCTTAGCAGTTGAATTTGTTAAAATATATTTATTTTGTTATTTACTTTCTCCATGTTTGCTGAAAAACATTTTTTTTTTAATTATTAAAAAAAAATTGTTTAGTTTATACCCTCAAAAATTATAATAATTTTATTTTTGTTTCTTAAAAAAATATTTTCAAATAAATATATATTTTAATTACTTAATTGTAAATATTTGTATACTTGTTTATATCAGTAACTTGTGTTTACCTTCAAACTTTTCTTATGTTTTATTATTTATTTTTTTATTACTTATGTAAATATTATTCCAATTAAATTTAATAAAATGCAGTTTAAGTTTTTTTCCTTTGATTATTTTTTCTCCACTTTAATGAAATATGAATATAAACAAAATATAACATGTTAGGCATGAGACGAAGTAGTGCCCTGTGGAACCCCTGCCCTATATTTGATTAAACTTCAAAATAAATAAGTTACTAGTCATGGGTCTTAATCTCATTAACTAATAATGTTGGTTTATTAATTGTTAATGAAATAAGTTCTAGTTTAGACATTCTTCTTTTGAAAAATAATTTACAATGATATATTTATTATTTAATATATTTTATTAGTGTAATGTTTTATTATAACTTTAAATTTCATGTAGCAAAAAAATTTAGTTACTTTGTTAAGTAAACTGGGCAAATGGCCAATTAATTTTACTTAAGCAATTTTGAGCAAGTCTTGTCCAACCTGTCTACCTACCTACCTGGTAATAAACTGATCCTGGAATAAGGAATACCAAACTAGAAAGCTAACACATAACTATTTTCTTATGCTACATGACAGTGAGCTCTACTTCTTTTTTTTCCCTCAGAAGAGTTAAAATCTAGACTTAGTTATGCTTAGAATAATATAAGACTGGATTAATAAAAATCTATTGACAGCCCTAAATGTATTAGTCTTCACATAAAAAAATAAATAAATCATAATACATTTTTTATTAGAGTATTACTAAAATCTAAAAATCCAATGGCTGAATCACAATTCTTAAGCATATTCTTGCCCATAAGAAATGATATAGCATACCCTAACTTATTTAATCCTTTTATTTAGGGGTTTTAAAGTAAACTAAGGATTCATAACTGCACACTAAATAGTTTATAATGTTCTAATAGTATGATCAAATGATAAAGAAGTAGTAAACCAATATAGTATGGAGGAATTCAATTTGTATAGATTTATTTAAGAAATTTATTTTTTATATGGCTCAGTTGTAGCTCATTTTATATGACTAATATATTTGGTAAGCTGTTTTTTTATATTTGGAAGATTTTGTTGCTAAACCACTGGACCGATTTATTATTGCAATATTTTTAAAACGTCACATTGAACTGAATTAACTTAATTTTATAACATTAAAATCGGATCAGTTGTTTTGCCAACACAAGCGCCTTAAGATCTGTATCGGAAATGGTACAGAATATGAAAAATATGTATATAATAAAGTTGTAGAGAATTTAACTAACACTAATTTAGTAAATAGTCATGTTTTGCGTACAACGCACCGTTTTCGAGATATGTTCGCAAAACCAAAAAAAGGGACCTTTCGCGCCCCCCCTTTCCTGTTCCCAGGCCCGAAAACTCCAGAACGTTTAGTATGTTTACTTTCTAACTACCCTGAACATGCTTCCGAAGAAAAACCTTGGATTACAGAAAACGCACTCTACACCCTTTTTCAGACCTTCATTGACTGGACTATTAGGAGGTCTCTGTGTCTCACCAACCTGCCTGCAGATATACCTGACCAAATCGACAGTCTCTTGTCTACCACCTAATTGAACATACCTCCAGTTTTGGGGGTATTGTCATTCTTGTGCCGATCTCATACTACCGCTATTGTAAAATCTATAAGAGGCTAGTTTACGCGAAGGATTAAAATTGTTGTTCTAATTCTTTTACTGAACGTTATAGATTTTTTATGATTCACGTTTTTCTCTTGATTTACATTATAATAGATTTTTTTTTTTTTTTTGGTGAAAAAACCTTACACTTTCTCAGATTGTGACATAGTTGCCAAAATCGGACCACTTGTTAAAATAATCAAAATTTTAAAAATGGTATTAATTCAAAGAACATTCAATCTAGTTTCAAATTTAAGTATAATATAACAATCAGAATACAATGTAATATAATGCAATGAAGATTTTATTCTCAAAAAACAGAATGTACTTTAAACAGATACATAATTTAATTCCTTGTCGACTATAATCGCAGATGTACACATCTTTTTCAGCTCCAGCACAATCCACATGGGCCCACAATGATCACATAACCCAATGTTCCATAGCAAGGCAATAGCGAACCAGCTCTTCTTCAAGATCATTACTAAAAACCTGCCTAATTTCTTTTTTCCTGCCTCTTCAGGTGTACCATACTTCATGTTGAACAACCTCATGAGCGTTGTTTTCGGAACATTAAAATATTTACCGCCTTTTTCCGAATTGTTTCAATTGCTTTCGTATTTTTAGAAGGACTCCACTTTCTTAGGTCAGTTTTTCCCATTATCTTTTTGAAATCTGAAACGAAAGTTTAAAAGAAGAGTGTATACAGATTTAGGAAACTTTGAACATGAACAAATAAGGGGTCCGGTAGAGGCAACAAGGGGAGGTCCGGTTTGCGCAACTAAAGCCAACAGTTTGTTAACCCGATAAATTTATAAACAAAGATCTAAATGATAAGCATTACCCTTAAACCATGCCATTTAAGAATATATAGAGATATAAAGGCTACCTAGAGACCTACGAATATCTAGGGAAAATAACGAAAATTGTAGCACTAGTAAAAACTTTTTTCCAATATCAAAATATATAATGGTAAACTGATAAGCAACAGGTGAAGTGGGCGATGAGTGCGTTTCAGTACATAACTACATAGCGGTAGTTGCCTAAACTACTGTTTACAATCGGTCACGATTTAGTTGAAGAGAATGCAGTGTCAGAAGACCAGGGGCCCACTTTAGGAGGAGGAGTCCGATTTAGGACACTTTGCTATATATATATTTGAGTCCAACATGCTTTCCTTGCTTTGGGACCATTAATAATTATTGTTCTAGACAGCGCATTAGACTTCCGCTCCACTTAAAATATATAAAAACACGCGAAGGACCCTTTCTATGGGGTTCCGAACTTAGTACGCGGACTTCGTTACTGAACATTTAGAATTGAAAAGTTCCGACCGATCAAAACATTCAACTCTGTTTAGTGCCCATTCTTTCATAAAGCAAATAATTGTTAGTAACCTGAATTCATTGTAAAATAACCTCGTAGAACAGAAACTGCGCCAAGGTAGGGTCCGATTTTGTCCAAAAGTACCTAAGTTTCTGATATGGTATCAACTCCATATATCCTATACTTGTTGCTACATCTTTTATAAATGGTCCCGTTTTGGAGAAGAGGTTAATAACTCAGTTACATACTGCGGGGTGAGCCTAAGGGGCTTTTGAAGTCTGTTCTGGATCATATCGTTGGCTGGATTGTTAGGTCATAATCCAATCAGCTCGGGATCATCCCCTGATTTATGAGCTAAAGTTGGCAGGAGCTAATGCGGCTTTGTCTGTTCTAGGCGGCTGGGTCTTTTATAGTCCGTCGATCGTCGATCAATCATCGCCTTTTGTAAGTACATCACTGTGGTGGTCAGCAGGTATTTTGTTCCAACCTTGTTACATGTTCCCATAGCCCGACAAAAGGGAGCTGTGTTAGCCGGCTTGTTTCGTAGTTGGTATCCCATCGTCAAGAGCTTGTTTAGCAGTATGCCAAGATGAGCGGTAACCTATTCAACAACGCAGAAATTAAAAGTACAACATTGGTAGAAGATGGGATATGCACAATTTCAAATGTTTTCTTATTTAATTTTTTTGATATAAAAAAACAAAACTCATTAATTAAAAATAACTCAAAAAGGCAGCTTCTCATTTGGGTTAATCTCTAAAAGGTTTTCAATTCATATATCACAGAAAAATTTTAAAAAGTAGTATGGTCCTGGAATTTGTTATAGTTGTCTATTAGATAGTGCTGTACAAAATGATGATCAGCACTAGTAGTGCAGCGAGGTGTTGGATAGTAGTTTTTCTCAACTATCTCATGAACTATCACCTATCGGAAAATATATTTTCCATAAAACTTAATTTGCACAAAATATCCTACAAATAAAAGATTTTATTATTATTACTAGTTTTTTCATGGAGTCGGTAAAGTGGAAAATGGAAGAAGTGGATATAGTAATTTGAATTTTCCAATTCGAGCCCATTTACTGGTAAATCTTCAGATTATTTACATCTTTAATTTTCTAATAAGTTTTCGTACCCATTTAGCTTTCTTCTACATTCTCCTTTATAAAAAATCCTGATGAGGAAGTTTTCGTACTTTAATTATGCATTATAAAAAATGTTTTTATAAAAATGATAGTTCCCGAAATATTTGAAATAAGCCGAAAAAGATTTATCCAAACCAAAACTCGGTTAGGGTTATAAGTAAGTTGTACAGAAAAATCCAATACTAGTCCAGAACAAACATAATAAAATCCATAACTGTCTAGACTATAGAAGCAAATATCAAAAAATAGTTTTTATAGTCAATAGTGCTTTTATACAATCATAAATTCCAAATAACATAAAATAGCTCTATTTAGCTATAATTTGATCTAAATCAAAAATTTCTCAAAGGTAAGTTCGAGTGTAGCCTATGTTTTATAAAAGTATGATGTTTTTTAAAAAACGAAATATAATGAAATGGCTTAATTTTATATAGTAAAATAGTTGGTTACAAATCTGTGAGTTACTTTAAGAAATTGCAAATCGTACATTTACAGTTGAAATTATTAAGTCGTTATATATTCTCTCAGAACGTATCAACATGGCCATCACCTTTTTACCTTCTGTGCTTGTACGATCCGGAATCCCCTTGCAATTCATAATTTCGAAATGGACAAGGCAATTATTATCGATATTATATCATAGTTTTTATCTATATAATTACTAACAAGGGGAGGACACGCTCAGTCTCTCACGGATCTTGTTGGCAATTTTTTTGGAGGTTCCTGGTCAAAAAATATTAGACACGTATTTTGCCGTTCCGACCAATGGGTCCTAGAAGCAGAGAAAAAAAAAATAGCATTAAACTAATTTATTTTACATCTCGAGTTCAAAAAATGATATCGACATGATTCTTGCACCAATATGTTTAGTTTTGATTCCGAATTTAAGGAAAAATACAGCCACTTCGTAGATTTTGGTTTAGGTTAATTAAATTCTAAAAAAATGATTGGATTTTCAATCAAACTACATCTATAGATTTTTTCAAACAAAAATTGACGACAGATTCGAATTCAGCATCCTAGAAAACACTGAAAAACGCTTATTCAACAAAATAAAAAAATATCATTTTTTTTCACGCTCCTCAAGGAAAATCTATATAGGTAGTTTGCTTGAAAATCTTATCATTTTTTTTAGAATTTAATTACCCTAAACCAAAATATATGGAGTGGCTGTATTTTTCCTTAAATTAGTGTCCTCCCCATGTAAGTTTGATCTGAAGCATACTGTATAGTAACCACTAATGCCTCATTTATATTTAGTAGCACCTTATTTTTTCTACTTAAAATATTATAAAACAACGAATGGAATAACGCTTGGGTTTATGTATTTGAGATAATGATGCAAATGTTAAGATGCTGTTGAAATACAATTGAAAATTTAACTGAATTTTTTATTGTACGCCATAAAACCTATTTATTACCAAAAACGTTTAATATTTTGAATTCCTTTTTGACAAATTTAGTAATACCACTAGATTTCATGTATATTTTAAACTCGAATTCAAAAACAAATCTATTCAATTGTCTTAATGTAGAAGTGGTTTACCAGAACGCACACCCAGAATAAAAAGGGGGCACAATTTAAAAAGTTTTTTTTTGTGAGACTAAGTATGAGTCCACAATATCATCTACATACTTGGTATATTAGAAAACAATAAAAATTTAAAGATCTTTTTAATGACGAGAAAAATCAATTAATATACTGTACCGAAAGTTACATAAACTTTTTTATTCTATTTCAATAGAAAAAAAGGTGAGCTATTATTTATTGATATAGTATATGTATGTAGCATTGGAAAAATAAAATAAAATTTAAATTCTTATTTAAATATAATTCGATGATCAGTACCGTCTCAAAATAAAGCTATGCACGCTCCCTTTAAAGGGGTCGAACTAATGCCGTAACTAATAATGAGGCTACAAGCTGATTTAGTTCCTGTGAAATCCAACAGAAAGCGCTGATTGACACTTCTCTTCCTGATTATATTTATTTATTGAATACATTGATGCAATAATATATTACCTCGGATAAGCAATAAGAACTATATTAAATTTTTTTGTTATCATTTTATCATAATTTGATAATGATATATAAAATTTGATAATTTTATCATATATTGGTAATGATCCGCTGGTTAACGGAGAAAAAAGTATGCATATTTAATATGAAATGTACAAAGATAGTCTATTTTTTCTAAAGTCATCACAAGTAAATGCCAAAAAACCCCAACAATTTTAACAACATTTCTCTATCAAATTCATCAGAAAGAACTCAAAAATTTAGAAAGATGAATTTACATCATACGATGTAATTTAATAATTTTGATTTTTATCAATATGCAATCATAATACACTGATATAGTTATCAAATTCAATATCATTTTTTTTCGTCAAATTGTAAATAAAATCCTCCTAAGCGATAAAAATGATTAATTAAAGGTGATGATTGAACGATCACTTGATGATATACGAAAAAACAATACATAAATAAATAAATTATATTGTTTATATTTTGATTGAGCACAAAAAATGGATTTAGAATATAATTAAATAATAATTTGTTTAATTATTTCAATTTATATTAAAGAAAATTAGAGAAGAAGCTATCAGATAATATCAACATCTCGATTTTTTGGGATATTTAAAAACCAATAAGCACAGAACATTTATTTTTAGTATAATATTTTCATGTTTTTTTTCAATTTCTAAACACAACTATCTCTATGGTAAAGATAGTTACTGTCTTATCCAATGTGTAACGATTACATTCAATTCTTCGAGTGTTATCTTGAACAGCGTTTTCAGTTTTTTTTATAATAATATATCGATGAAGATTGGTTGACACCCCGCAGACATATTGTTTGAAGAAAAAAAAATTAATAAAAGAAAATATTTAAATAAATTGAATTGAATTTCATCTCATAATGTTTAATGAATTTCATATTAAATTATTTTAAGCGTTAGATTGAATGAGGACCTTTAAGCCGATATGACATTTAGTCATAGAATCAATTTTTTTTAAAGCCAAAAATCCAATTAATATTGTTTTAGAAATTTTAACGTAGTAAAACGTCATGCAAAAAATCTGTTAATTTTCTTAAATGTTACTGAACTTAAATCCATGAAAATTTATTCGGTCATTTAAAATGTGTATTGATTTGGCAAAACATGGCGCGTCCGAAACTCGTCAAAAAATCATTTTTTGCTTGGCATGTAATTTTTTTTTATTTTGTTAGTTTTTAACGGGTTTACGTTTACCATAGGTACACTGCTTAGTTGAAAAAAAAAAAAAAAAAAAAAAAAAAAAAAGCTACAAAACGACATATCAAGAAAAATATTTGAACGAATTTCGGAATCTAAACTCTAAATTACTATAGATATAAAACAGGAAAATAAATAAATAAAATAATACTAAACTAAAATAATATGGACATAGAGAATAATAATTAATAAACTTTTCACAACAGAAGCAGGTTAATAATAAAGTTTTCGGTTATTTAGAATGCTTATTAATTAATGTATTACTTAAAAAAGAAGAATTAAATAAATTAAAAGAACTCGTAAATAGGGGTAGTTACCTATGGTTTTATGGCATGTACTAACATAACATGGTTTTACATTCGTACGTGGTCTTAATAAACATATAATCCTTAATGCTCCCTGATATTTCACAAATCCACTATGACCTCAATGAACCATTTGTTACTGATTTGGCATAGACAAGATACCTATCCTCATATAATAAATACCCATCAAAATATAATTGTATTTAAATTTGCTTTCCCACCATACTATTCCCGATAATGATCTAAGGCATCTGAAATGGAAATAGTCTCTTTATTTTCTGATAAATAACCTTCATTGAAGTGCTACCAATACAAGTTTTTGTCATATCATTATATTTGAAACAGCAAATTTACTAGACATATTTTTTTATAGTGTTGTAAACTTCAACATATATAAATGAAAAAAATATAATACATTTTATTATAAATGATTGTTAAATGATGTATATTATTTGTATATTTTTCTATTTTTGGATAAAATTATTATTTATATATTTTATTTGTTTTATATTATGATTTATCATTATTTAAATTTAAATTAGCTCTGATTTTTCTTGACTTTAAAAAACTAAAATCCACTTTTTTAAATTTTATTTTTACTTTTTATGGACTAGTCCCACGATAAATAAAGAATTTTATATATTTTTTTCCAGTTATTATTATGTATTTTTAAAAAAATTGAATGTTATGAATATAAATCCTAAAATGCAGATATATGGAAACCGCTAAGAGACACAGGGTTGTTCGCATTTACAGGTAGAGCTACTTCACTACAACTATCACCAACAATATCATGTAATTGTAAATTATGTGCTAGTTAAGGGTGAAATGGAAGGACCGTAGCGGTGCCCCCAAATGTTATTTTGTTACCGTAAACAAATGGTCGAGCACAAGGCTGTGTATAAACATCCACATTAATGTTTATCATCCAGTTGGCAAATAACTGGCTTCGATCCACCGCAATTACGCCTCTGTCCCTACCCGAATCTATTTCTAGGCCTTCATTATCATCACAGTCCCAACAATCAGAAATATATTGGATGGTTCAACATAAATACAATATTAATAAGCATTATCTAATGAATTGCATAGGAAATATGAATACAAAAATATTAATATTAAAATAACCTCTAAGCATAATTACTTTTAATCCATCCCTTTGATTTTTGAATGCATTAAATTAGAAATCTTTGAAAAATGTATTTTTAATCATACATAGCAAACAAATTATTCTTAAAACATGTCCAATTTCTGTCTTCTGTTTAACTCTTACCTTATCTGATTCATGCACCACCAGCCAATCAGTGCTACTGTCCGTTTTAAAATATAAATTTTAATAACTTTATAGCAGTAAATAAGTTGTTAAAAATTTTAACACATTTTCAAAGATTGTTCAAAATTTTTTAAGCCCTTCTGATTTCGAATGGAATAAATAAAAATCGAAAATTATCTTAGATTATTTTTTTTAATTTAAAAAAAAAAAAATAGTATTTCCTTTAAAATGAGAAAGAAAGAATATTTTTTTATCCAGTGATATCTTATAAAGTTATTAAACGTTGACTTCCTTAGGATAAAATAAACATCAGCACGGAAAGAATGTGTATCTTTACAAATAAATAGGAATAAACATTAAAAATATTCATAATTATACATATAATCACAACTACAAATCGTATCACTGATTACTGACTTATGTTATTTATGGCAGTATTTAAGTATGGCAGAGGCACAAATTATTATGTTAAAGAAAAAAAAAATGTTACATAAAAAAAAAAAAGTTAGTTATTAAACTTCTAATCATTTTTAAATTCTTTTTTAAAATCAAAATGATCAAAAATAATTAATAAAGAGGTATTTATAAAAGAAAAAAAGGAATATTTTTAAGTTATTGCTCGTATTTAGTACTTTTTGTGACGATAAAAAATTATTGATTCTAGAGTCGAGTTAATATAGTATTAAATTTAACCTAACCCAAAATTCGGACATATTCGACCATAAATAGATATACCACTAATTTCTATTTAGTTATAGTTAAAAAACAAGAAAAATAAATTGGTATAAATAAATTAAATGTTTTGTTTTTACTATAAAATAGAAGTGGTTATAGTTGATAAATAAATACATAAATGCTTTCTGGCTTCTCTATTTATCTATTTCCTATATATTTTTTTAATTATTATGTTTTAAAATTTATGGTACTGCAGCTGACTTTGTCTGTTAAGCCATTCTTCTGCATTCTACTTACTGTGCTCTGATCTCTGATTTCAGTATTAAAATTCTTCCGTAGAAGTTATGTTTTTTTTTACACATTTTTACTGCCTTTAGCTTCTACTAGCTATATAACTGTATTTATAAAAGACATTTTTTGTTATATTTTTAAAGTATCGTAATTACGTTATAAATATATACATATTTTCTTATCATCATTTAATATTATTGTATATCATTTTTTTTTTTATTATTTTTTTTTTTATTTATTTTTTTTTTTTTTTTTTTTTTTTTATTATCTTTACTGAAAATAAATTACATAAAGCCAAATTAGGCTAATAAAAACATAGGTACATGTTTGGATACACATCCATCTCATGTGAAATAGTAGTTAATATGGAGGAATCTATAAACAAGTAAATAATGCAAATTTGATAAAACAGTAGGAAAAACTAAAAAAAAAACCTACACAACAAAAAAAAAAAAAAAAAAATACTAGTTCATTTAACAATTATAGTTAATTTTATGAATTATAATAAATAATAGTTAAATTATAATCTAAGCCAATTAGTAAAGATAATAATAAACAACTTATAATTACAAAATATAAACAAATGATAATAAGTCTACTTTTGTGATATAATACAATATCAAACTTTTATTTATAACTTTATGGTGTAAAAATTTATAAAATTAAAACTTTATATTTTTGTAATTCGTAGAAATTAGTTTTTTTGTTTTTTTTAGTCTTTAAGTAATATGTGTTTTGTCCGTTTGTGTTTGTATCTTTTTAGAGTTTTCTTGTTGTAATTACCTATTTCTTAGATATATGGGTTTTCAGAAACGGCAGTTGATATGAAAAATGAGTTTGTTTGGGACTGAATGTGTTGTTTGATTGATGTATATCATTTAAACCGATTCTACGCTGAAGATTCGTCTATAGTTGACCAAGCTTGATTAGAGCCAATCCTACGTAAGAGGTTCCTTCCCAAGGATAAATAAATATACTAAATAATAATAATTATTTTTCGGACCACTATATATTCTGCAATGTATCAAAAAGCAACATTGACGCAGAACTGTTAATTATTTTTTTTCATAGAATCCAAGAGCCGCTGGAAACTGCACAATGCTCAGCAACAAATAAAATTATCTACCGGAAAATATAAATGGTTCCTGAGAAAGAAGCTTAAATAATAACCCACATAAACGATGGCTGGTAATTAATATTTTTGGGGGAAAATCCTCCCCCATAGATTTATGTGCAGTTATTAAGGGGGAGGGGGCACCCAGAGATAAAAAGTGTTCGGACCCCCATCAGAGGGGCAAAGGAATAAGAGTGATGCATTAAGAAAGCGGCCTGGTTAAGAAGATCCATTTATCTTGAGAGTAATTGCTGGGCCGATCTCTCCCTACAGAGGATAAAAAAAACACTCTCCTTTTTGCCTCCACCAAGAGCGAGCAAAGGCTTTTTCACCATCCCCCCTTCATTTAGTATTTTAAGGCATTTCAAAATTGCCCACCCAACCCCCACTTCCACCTCTCCTTCGGCCATCTTAGCTATCGTTCATCGGCCTTTCTTCCTCATTTTTAACTTATCGACGCAAAACAAGATAGGTTTATTGCAAATAATAAATTCTGACAACACATAACTCAATCCCATACCAACTAAAACATGCCAGACTAAAACGACATGAACCTGGCCGTAGTTTTCGATTTCTTTAATATTTTTTTTAATCAAAAGTCCAAACCTACCGATTATTTACAAGAGACTCATTTACATAACAGTAATTTACCTATTTGGACATACGGAGATGACCTTTGGGGCTCAAATAAATCATCCAATTTGTCTCATATCTAATCCTTACAATCCAAAATCCTTCGAACAATTCTCAATACTGATAACATTGTCCCAAACAAGCTTATCCATTAAGATCTTAATGTGCCATATGCAGGGCCGCCGAGTGCCTAACACCCTAAACCAACTCCCTCCTCAACATCATCCAAAAAAATACAATTTCTTTTTTTTACTAATAAACTACAATGTTGGATTTATTTCCTAATACTATAAATCGCCGTAGAATCGTTTATTTCTAATAACACTTGTCCTAAAATCCAAATCTAGAATTTAATTCAAAATTAAAAAAATTAGCAACAAAGTTTTAAAATTTTCCTGGCCATATGTTAATGATTTAGCCCAAAAAATCCTATTCTTTCATAGGAAACTACATAACAAAACCAAGCCACTATTATCTCAGCTTCCCTCTGAAAGAAGATGGACTCGGGACCTTCTAATATAGAACTATTATTGATTTTCTACCAATAGATAGTTGCTTTACAAGCAATTGACATGTCATTATGACCATTACCTTATTAGATGTATTTCTATTTTATTTTTTAGAAACCAAAATTAATAAAGCATTTTGATGAAAAGCTCTTAAAAGTTGCGCCCAATATTTTATTTTATTGTCTTTGTAATAGTACTTCAAGAGCATCCAGCGAATTCAAAACAATCTTGGTAAGTATTTTCCCCACTAGACCCAACCCCTGACCAGAGGGTAGACCTCATGCTGCCTTGCACTGCCCCCCACTGTCTCTTGTACAAAGAATACAACTACAGTAGCCGAGTGGTCAACGCAACAAAGACACCACACTTGCTCCAGAGGACACATTCAGGCGCAGTCTGGAGGTGTCGAACTGATGCAGGTCGGTTGGCTGCCCCTGAATGGGCGAGCTAGGGGTTGTCTGGTCGTCCACAGTGTAAGTTTGTCTCTCTAAATAACATAATTAAATTGAATAACGAACAAATTAGAGCATTATAGACTGTTTATTATCGACTAACATAAAAATGTATTGCAACCGATTTGTCTTTAATGGGTTACACATATCAACGGAATTCTGTAAAATTGAAATACATCTTTGAAAGCATACAGTGCATGCTTGGGGTTATATTCTTTATGACAATGCATAAAATATCTGTATTTTTTAATGGCAGATTAATACTGATTATTGGGTTAGATAACTCGTCCTTCCAACCCTAGATGGAATGCTTAAGACAATGGTTGATTGTTGGTTTCCAACTAGGCAGAAAAGGCGGGATAAAGTTTTTGGTGCTTACATCTTTGATTTACATCTTTACACGGGTTATCGCCCAGGATACCAACCAATTGTAGCCATTAGTATTTTTAAAAAATACTTGAAGCGTGACTGACGAAATTTAAATATATTTCTTAATGACCTCACAATCACAACCAACTATAAAAATTACTTTTAATTTGTTCCGTTGATTGTTTAAATGTATAAAAAAAAAAAAAAAAAAAAAAAAATTATCTTTAATTATATATATCTAATAAAAATATATAAATAAAAAATCTTAAACAATATTCTGTACCTATCTTTCATTCTTTAGGTACTCATTAATAAATATATACATTTTTTTTTTTAAATTCTAACATTGAAATGCTACCAGTGGGTAGCTGCTTCACAAGCAATTCTAAATTTTTATTTTATGTACAGTTGTAAACTATAAAAATTAGATAATAATAATAAAAATCTGGCAGTTTAAATGTTTACCTGAAGAATTCATCAAGAAACAGTAAGAAACAGTATATTAAGATTATGTTTGTAAAAATATATATATATATATATATATATATATATATATATATATATATATATGTAATTTAAAAAAAAATTGTATGAATTTATAAAAGTAGGGAGGGAATATGGCAGTGATAGTATGATAGAACTAGTTTATTTGGTGAGAAATATTCCGAGAATTATTTGAGTAAAATAATATATTTTATATTATATCGTCCATACAAACGCACAGTATCGGATGTGAAAAAAAATATTTTTTGTATTACTTTATTAATTGCTGTAGGTCTGATATACGTTTTATCGGATTCCTGAATCTGAATTCAGTCTTTAAAGGGGAGGAATAGCCCTGTCAAAGGGTCGATTGTACAAAATATTTGATTTTGTCAAATCAATGTAACGAATCGCTAAAGATCGATTTCAAAAACTAAGTATTTTCACATTCGATACTTGTAGGTACGATATATGGACGGTTGAAAAATAGTTGATATAATGATATTATTTTGTTTATAAGAATAAATTTTCATATATTGTTATGGAATATTTACTTTAATTGATAATGTTTTAGATTTGATTATTATAAGACGAAATTAAGTTTCATAACATACCGCTGTAATTTTTTAAATGTAAATAAATAGGAGATATTTAAATTGAGTATATATATCGTTTACTTTATATGTGTCTTTAAAAGATATTTAGGATTATAAAAAATGAATTTTATTCACAATAATTTTGAACACTTTCCGGGATATATAATGTTACTTTTCTATTCTCGTAAATATTTTACCTTAAATTATATGAATATAAAAACATATATTAATGTATCTTTAGTATAATAAATTTGATTTGTAATTGCAAAACTTTTAGAACTGAACTGAAATTTATGAAATCCATTTATTCTTTAAGGGCATTAATCTTAGGTTTACCTAAATTGTCCTTGGTGGGTGATATACAATGAAATGTACACACATAGTATAAATATACGTATAAAGAACCAATTGATCTCAGAAACACAGAGAAAAATTATTAATTTTTTTATTTTGACGAACTAAATTTTACTAAAAAAAATGTAATAACTATAAATAGAATGGATTTTCTCAGATAAAATATACATATCACGGTAAAATTTCCCTTTCATCCGGTATATGATGGTAATTAAGAGACACCCGATACGGGGTCCAGATGTTCACAGGACCAACGTGGGAAGGCAAGGAAGAAGATTCAAAGAGACCAGAACGGTTCAGGAAACTCTTTGTCCATCTCGGAGGACACTAGTCATCACCCCGAGGGTAAATTATCCCCCTTGAGACAAAAGGGTCGTACGTTAGGGTTCTAACCTCAACTGCCGTGACCCTTGTCGGAGTATGGGGACTCCGTCCGAAGCGTAACTATATGCAGATTGGAAGATGAAATGTTTTGTTAAAAATAACCGCTGGTTGTAAGGTAAAGTCAGAATTACAACTTTGAAATTCATATTGAAAATTTGTTAGTTCCTGTATATTTCCTTTGGAACTGTGTGCTAATATTAGAACGTATTAAAAAACAATAGCAATATTTGGAATTGCTTGCGTATCAACAATCCGGAAAATGATTCGACATGTTTTTGTCTATAGTCTGCTAAATAGAACCACCTGTATAAACATGCAGTCGTTAGACATCAATTTCTTTTATTGGAATTTTTTTTCTTAGATATAAAATAAGCTAATAAAAATAAATAAATCAAAAACTAAATATAAATGAATGAATAAAACTACTTATTACAGATGTACCGGTAACAATTTTTTTCCAATTTTCGATAATGATACCTCAGACCAATTTTTTTCAAAAAAATATAAAAAATAATAAAAGAAATAACTAGGTAAACATCAAGCGCCATTTATTACCTTCAACATGTAATAGATGCAGGGAATTAAAATCCAGTAAACGACCAAAAATATTAAATTAAAAGGACAAATCTTTTCATACATTTTAGATTCAATTTAATAGTTATAGAAACGCCAATGTTTTAAATATATGGGCAAATTGTTTTAATTTTTTAGAAGAGTTCATATGAAGGAACTCACTATACTTGATGAGAATCCGTAAAATTCAGATTCAAATTTTGATTGAACTTTTTAAATTTTAATTGGAAAGGGTTTCTGCAGTAAAGGGATTATTGTAATGGGACTATTTGCTTCCCTTGCCTATAATTTTACCATTAGAATACTTTTGCTAGAAATTACCGTCCATATTTTTATTCTTTAATGAATGTTTGATGTTTTAAATTATAGATCAAGGAGTGTTAAATTATAGATCTGTTACAAACAAATTCTCACTTGGCAATGAAATTGTGTTGTTTTTTTTTAAATTTTTTAAATAGGAATCGATATTTAATAATTACATAACTATTTTATAAACCACTAAACTATATTACAAAAAATCAACACTTCTGGGTACAGATAACACAGCAACTCTCTTGAGAAATCAAACATTGCTATTACAACTTAAACATCCTAATGTTGAAGATATGTACTCGCTGATGAAATGAATGCAGTTAGACCGTTTACAGTTAATTTGTTATTCTTAGGGGATTTTGGTAAGTCCAGAATAACCATCGTTGAAACGATAAGTTGTAAAATAAATTTTTTTTTTCGTGCATTGTCAGAATTGTAATCCAATTATACATTATATGCAGTAGATAATAAATGATATTTTTTACTTACTAACTTAATTCTTGATTAGCGAATTTTTAAAATAAATTTTATTTACTCTATTAGGGCTCATATAAATTATTTTTGTAATGGCAATTGGGTTTTATTTTATATCGAGGTATGGGTAGGGTACTCTGAATCGGAAAAGTACCAGTAATTCACTATAATTACCTATAGATTTGAATTTAACTGCTTAAATACACTAAAAGAAGTCTTTGTATCAATTAATTTTTAAACCTAACATACAAAATTATTTGAAGATAGTTGTAGGAAAATAGGTATTATAGGAAAAAAATATTTCTAGCCAATAAATAATAATAATGTAGGAAAATAGGTATTATAGGAAAAAAATATTTCTAGCTTACACTTGCAAAATGTTTAGACGAAGTTTTAAAAAACTCTTTAAAAAGATATTAAAAAATAGAAACATGCCAAAAGACCAAAGAAATTAGTCTTCTTTGTCTCACATTAGATCTCTCATTTTATACTTGCTTCCAATTTCTAACAATGCTTTTCTATGTTAGATTTAACAGTTGAAACTTTGATATCAACTGATGTATATTTCGTTTAAAAAAGATATTTACAAACCATCAACTACTTTTCGAATTTGACGAACACAAACATAAGTAAGCTTCATTTTTAAATATCATAAATATATTGCGAACTTGAATTTGAAGATGAACGAAGAAATTCAAGAAATAACTAAAATTATGTTTATCAAACTGTATCAAACATTGAGTTTCCCCAAAAGCTAACACACCTATAAGTCCGGCCAGACTGATCGAAACAATTAGAAAGACATCCCCAACGCGGGACAGGTCACACCTATTTTCAATCCCCAACCCTTGGTCGACAGTTTGTCCAATTAAAAGTTTTTCGTTAGCGCCCCCCCCCCTTCCCCCGACGGCGGAGAGAAGACAAAAAGTCTGGAAAAATCTATAGAATGACAGCGGAGGATGGAGAGCCCTTCTCATTTTGCCAAACTTTAATTCCTCCCAGGCCGGAGAAGAATTTAACTTGGGAGCCCCTTCCATTGGGGCGGGGGCAAAATCATTAATAAAGTAAATAATTAATGTTTAGAGTCGGGGTTCGGTGCGTTTTATCCTAAGGTTTCGGTCATTTAAGAACCTTTCTTATTTCAACCTTCCTGGTAGCTTATAAATACTGACACCTTAGATAATATAGGAGTGCCATTAATTCATGGAATATAAGCAGTTTTCGAATTTCCAAAAGATAATGTATAATACATTTTTCTCTAATGTTTATATTCCGACTATTTAATAAAAATAGAGATATAGAAAATGCAAATTTTATTGGATTTTATTTATTTAGTAATTTTTTAATGATAGTGGCAACGATATTTATACAAGGCAGAAATGATTTTAATTTTTTTTTTATAACTATTTATTGATATTTACAACTATATACATATATGTAATATGAAGAAATTATTACATTGACTTGTCAATAACAAGTGAAGAACCACTCAATAGTAGTTCTTCTAATCATTGGGAAGAAACTGCATACGTAGGGTTGGCCCCAATCAGGAATGATTAACTATTATAGATGCATCTTCAACATATAATAATAATCAATAACAAGTGAAAAACCACTCTCTAGTAGCACTTCAATAAAAATAAAAAAAATCTATATAAGAAGGTCTCTCGGCCATCTTCTTTTCAGACGCCTCAGTGGATTATCGGGAATAGAATGGAAAGCAAGTTCAGGGACTAGTGGATTTATGTGGTTATGGAGTTTACTATGAAGGATAGGTGTTTGTACTAAATCAGTAACGTATGGATAAGGTTATTTGTGACGAAGTAAGGAGCATAAATGATTTTTCGAAGGATTTTGTATTGCAAGGATTGGATAAAAGATGAATAAGATGGTTTAGTGGAGCCCCAAAGTTCAACTCCATATGTCCAATTAGGTCTAATAACTGTCATGTAAATGAGCCTTTTGAAATTAATCGGTAGGTTTGAACGTCTGTCTAGTAAATGTTGAAGAAGTCGAAAACGACGATCAGTTTCCCATCGTTTTAGTCTTGTATGTGGATTCCTAGTTGGAGTCCTAGATATAGTTAAAAAAAAAAAAATTAAATTTAGACACTTTCTTTGTAATATTTCCTTCTAATTTTACGACAGAAACCACTTCTTATAATTAATAATATATAACCATGCCTTAGGAGAAATTACTATATATTTCATTTTCACATGAAGCATTTCGGATTAAAGATGAAGTTGCCATATGATTCTTTATTATTTTAGTATTTTCATATACGTATTGAACAAAAACAAATATCAAATCGAAGGATACTGTTTTTCGTAAGTCTAAGATTGGTTTTATCTAAGATCTTTCTTTTAAAATGTACGATATGAACGCTAGAGTACTTTGTAAGAAATCATTGCTGTGCGGAGTAAACCAGAACATGATTTCCGCCAATAAATGGAAAGGAATTAGTTAAATTTGTATAAGATGAGTACAATATATATGTACTTTTTCTTCTTTCGCAGCACTACTGTTATGTGTGGGACTTGGCTGTAGTACGATAAGCGTCCCCTGCTTTCTATCAAGACCCTTCCGCTAACAATATGCTACTCCCAATGGTCCTATGTCACCAACCACGTCTAGTAGCCTACGTCATCTGGGACGTCCTCTTCTTCTGGTGCCAAGTAATTTCGCCAGTAACAGTTTTCTAGGATTTCGGTCTTCCGGCATTCTCATAACGTTCCAACCACTCTAAAATGCCTTAATAAATACTTAAGCCTTGCCTTAATAAATTGAACAATATCTGCTTCCCGATATCCCTCTTTTAATTCTTCATATATTTTTCATCTCCATTCCCCTTCTTCTCGAAGAGGGCTATAGATTTTGCGCAGTATTTTCCTCTCAAATATTCTAAGATGATTAGTTGTAGCTGTTCTAAGAATCTATGTTTCGGCTGCATATGTCATATAGGCCGTATTAGGATTTTATTAAGTCTGATCTTAGTTTTTATAGGGAGTAAAGAAGATTTAAATAGGCGTACGTTTCCATAATAAGCAGCGTTGCCGGTCATAATCATGTTATTATTATTAGTTTCACCCATAATTTTATTTTCGATATTATATTATATAAGTACAGCCCAAAAATGGGTAAATGAACTGCCATAACTATAAAATACATATAAGTATGTAACCTCTTAATATTTTTAAAATGAATTAATGAATAAAATTTATACGAGTATAATAGCAAATGCAATTAGAAGCGTTCCCATACCGTATATTCTAATGAACTCTATTTAAACAACTTGGAATGCTAAAAGCTGGAATCATTCCTTTTTTTTTCCCTGTAAATCCATATCGTTTTGAAAAAGGAACCACCGAAACTCAAGTGGCTAAATTAATTACCATTAACTAATTAATTCAATTTCCATATTTCTCCGACTCCCCTTATTTATTTCCAGTTAGAAATGTAAAAAGGGAAGAGATAGACGAAAGATAATTAGTTTTAGCCTGTTTGGCCTGGAAGCGAGCGAAGTTGATGGTAAAAAAGGAGTTGGAAATAGCCCTGATTAGTGTAGGGCTCTAATTGGGACTCATTGGATCGGAAAGAAGTGTTTTGTCTTCCACTCCTCCTCCCGTTTCCTTTTTTCACTTTAGTCCTCGTCTCTTCGTTCGTTAATTAATTTTGTTACTGAAAGTAAAACTCGGCCAACGGTCCACTGATCAAACCGTCCGAGTTGTTCCATCGTTAGGGCTCATCGCTCGATTTATATAGAGCCAAGATTGGCTTCGTCAACGGCTACCGCCCTCCCCCTCCTCTTACTTTATTTCACCCATAATTTATTATATTCGGAATAAAAATACATAATTTTAGTTAAAATCCAATATTTAATTATTTTATATAATTATTCAATTAAAAAACATATCTTAAAGTTTTGAAAGATGGTACTACAAACTGGTGTACCTATAGAGGAAAGTACAAATTATGAAAAGTCGTTAAAAAATTAACGATTTAGAAGTGAACAGCCCTCCAACCGCCAATAGTTAGTTTATCCAAAGATTAAAATCTTTTCCTATAACATACTCAATCAACCTTATTTTATGTTTAACCTTTGTATATTAAAAAAAAAAAAAAAATCAAGTACATAATTTTAAGTAAATTGTTAGTTGGCAACTTTATTTTAATAATGATCATCCGATGGACCTATATGTCTTAGTAGGATCTTGGCCTCCTCCACAGTTCTGCTCCCACTAACCTTTCCTTGGCCGCACTTCTCCAGTTGTCTACATCTTCCAATCAGGAGTCATTCCATCACCATTTTAGGGAACAAAATTAGTGACAAAATATAAATTTATTATAGTTTGTGCGGTTTACTCTAACTTCTCTCGCAATGTTCCGAGTATTTTGGTGAGGATTTTCTTCTACCAAAGCCCTCATCATGGTCGTGATCAATAACAGAAGGCCTACTAATTATTGGACCATCGATGCGCTGTACATTTACTGATTCTTACTTTATCCCAAACAACATCGATGTTAACCCCGGTTTGGTCCGCACTTGGACAAAGTTTAAACTCGTAAAAATAAATTTGACGAAAATCTTGTTATGACATTGTGAATTTCAGAGGGCCTTACTCCAAGAAAATGTAACACTAACGAAACTAATCTTTGAGTAAAAACAACAAAAATAATCATTGTTTTTATTCCGTTAATTAGACTGGAGGATTATCTTTGTTTACTAGGCAAGCCTAACCAAATTAATATTATTATTTTATTATATTAAAAAAAAGTTTAATTATTTTTGCATCAACCCAATATGTATATACTACGTTTTAGGATATGTTTAATTCTTTCTTTATCTAGTCCTACTACACACACTTTCTTTACCCAGTCCTAGCCATCTTATTTTATCCTCTTTAGGTTTCCTACATTATCTGGGGTATCTTATAAACTCCAATTAAGACAGAAAAGACGGGTTAACCTATCTAGAGGTAACCAACTTATTCTACCCAGGGAGAAGGTCGATATACATTCCGTGGATTCAAACCTGTTAGGCCGGATTCGGATTAAAGAGGTTAAAAGAGTGCTGAAATGTCTGACTCCAGTGTTCGCTGGATCAACACAGCCTCTCATATATATTCTCCAGCTCTACGTTTGTCTTCATGCAGCAAATATTCCATTCTATAGTAAGGCCATTCTAAGAGAGTAATCGTACTCATCCAACTTAAGGATAAGAAATACCTTCTTTCTTTTTTTTTTGTTACTAAAATAGGTACTTAGTTAAATGTTTTAAGCTTCCAATTAATTAAAAAAGACTGAATATGACATCATCAAACCTAATTGCTAAAACATTGAATTCTTTCTAAGATCGTTAGTAGCATAAGACACCAAAGCTTACTCCTATGGCCGAACCAGATACATACTGTTTCATGAACTTCATCGTCACTTAAACCCCTGATTTCTAACTCTGCTTCTTTTTCGATCTCCGAGAGCTGTAAAAAGATTTCATAACCATCTGGAGTTTAACAATTCCATCTTTTTTTTCTAAAGACTTTTTACAACTATATGTCATATATCTTCGCCAAAAATAAGTTCGTTCAATTTTTTTTGTCTAACCAGTCTCCCCCACACATTCCCCTATTCATCATTGCTTCTATTACGCCCTCAAACCAACGGTCCTTGGCCTTCTTTCCCAGCTTCTTTCAAAATTTCTTTTTTGCCATCGTTACTCTTCCATCCTCATAATGAGGGCATCTCATCATTTTAGCCTCATAGTCTCAATAATGAAGAGGATGTTATCCATTTGTTCCACTCTCAGTCTGCTTTCAATATTGGGAACTTTCTGAAGATGAGCGAGATACAGCACATGAACGTCTTCAATAACCTATTTCTAGGGCTAGTTGTATTTTTGGCTGGCTCTCCTTAATAGTCCATGATTCACCTGAATAAAGTGTTATACTGGAACGATTTATATATACAGTGCCATCAATAAATAGATTATTTAGAAGTATTTATAATTTAATTAGAATCATATTGCACTGTAGTCATATTGTTTTGTAAATTTCGAGGTTTTGTTTTATTATTTTTTTTTTATTTATTTCTTATTTTTTTTACCTCTCATGAACAATTATATTTGTATCTCTAAAACCGAAATTATAAATTGTTTGTTTTAATAAATCATACCGTACTTCAACAAAAAAATAAATTGAATCATTTCAATCCCCATCCCCAAGAAATGATGATGGTCTGATTTCACCTTGGTGGGGAGAACCCTCCTTGGGTAAACAAGGAAAAAGATCCGTCAGCGAAGATGAAAAATAATTATTTCTAATCGATCCGCTGTAAATATTTACTCAGCCAGCCTATCGGGGCTTTTTCAATCGAAATTGAAGATTACCGAATTCATAATTAATTTATCAGTTTCGCCAAAAGAAGAAGGAAACGTTAACATCCCCCTCCCCTCCAGCCCACCCGTAACGGTCTCTTCCCCTAAATAAAAGTTAATTAGGAACTGGAACTTTTCCCTTCGGAGAATAATTTCTTCATTTTCTTGGGATGCTCCGCTCGGGGGTTGGGGAGGGGGAAATATTTTAAAACAAAATGGAGTCGAACAATAAAAAGGGCCTTTTTGGAGGAGAAACGAAGGAGAAGGAAGAGGAGATATAAAAGCTGTTCTGATTATGAGAGCCCCTGGCTCCGGGTAAGACCCTCGTTTCCAACTCAATATCTCGCCTAAAGCCGCCCGTAAAAATAAAAAGACTCCTCAAAAGACGTTCCTGCAGAGGAAGAGAGGGCTAAAAAATAATTATCTCTTCTCTCCCCGTGGCATTAAAAAGAGCGTGTAAACTTTATACCCTCCTGGCTTATCTTACAGTCTTATCCGACACTTTTAACGGAGAACATTTTATGCTCAAGTGAGGGGGGTTAAAAATACACCTTAACTGCGATTACTACCTTGGGCATATTTTTTTCCTAAAAATACTTTTCTTTTGGACATGGATATAAGCATACACACCATTTCCGATCCTAAATTTTATTCCAATTTTAAACTTTGGCATTAGTAAAATAAATATAATTGTGAAAGGTTATTGAGACAGCTATAAAGGTTCAACTGCCACAGCTAAAGATTTTTGCCTGAGTTTAATCACAAAAAAGGCAGAACATTTTCTTTTATTTCAGCCGTCGATCGTATTCATGGAATGGAGACACTCCTGGGTCACACCCCTATGATGTGAGTACCCTTAATTGGAGAAAAACCTGGCTGTTTAATGCATGTTTGGCAAAATCACATCCTTCCTCAACCTGTAATATAATTTGATTACTTCATTACAACCTGTAATTCGAGTTACTTTGAAGTGGATTTGACCATAATAATATAAAATACATTACTATCCAACTTCATTGGGTTGCAACACAAACCAGTATTCTTCAGTGAATTTGACCATATTAATATAAGAGCACATTTATATAAAAGCCACTGAAGGACACTAATTTCAAATCTGCCAGGATCTCACAATTTTTTACGGACTAAGATAGGTATATTCTGGCCCACTCCTTCCGGAAGAATTAACATTCTTGCTTTTGAAAATTGTTTTAAATTTTAAAAGGACATTCTCTCGTCACGTTTAATCCTTTTCACAGGACACTGAAAGATATTATTTTGAGATTTGCCCAGTTGCAAGGATATTTGACGGTCCGCTTTTTGATAGTCCGCTATTATTGCCCTTTTTAAAATTGATTAAATACTTTCGTTTTTAAATAGAACATTCTTTCTCCCCGTTTAGTACTTTGGATTTTGGTACTTTTGATCATTGTCTAACATATTCGTCGGAAAATCATATATGTTTACACCTCCATTAAAATGACAACCAGAAGACTATATAATTATTTTTAAAAAATGAATCTGGCATGAGAGGCCACTATGCCCTAGGCCACTTGGCAGGTGGCACGCCTCTTGTTAATCATAATTCATTTTATTCGAGATCTCTCATCCAGCTCCTTTTCAACCTTCGGTGGACATTGTTGTGGACATGTCTTGTATGAGTATATCAGGATGACCTTGAGGTCCATTGTGAAATTCTTTGTAGTAGGTCTGTTGTTTGATGGTAGGCATGTGTAAGTCTTTTAGCACTGTAATGTAACTCATGTACAAAGTGCCTGTGAGATCGTCCTAAAAGTTTTTGCCTGAAATGTTTATAATTTATAGATTTTTAATGATGACAACGAAAATTCAATTATCCTAGCATCATCCTAGTTTGTTGCACCAAACACCGATTATTTTTAATAAAATAGGACTTAACGAAGTTTGAATTTAAACAAGATTTATTTAACATTTACGACGCTTCATGCAAATTAAACTTAAGCTGTTATATATGAGAAATATATAAAATTACAATAAATTTTCTAAGAATCTATCATGTAATATCAACATTATCACTTTTATCTTATACACTATATTTTAGCATAACTTACTCTTATAACAATTAATCTTCACTACAATGTTACATCTTTCGGGATATGTTACACGATCATCTGACTTTTTTTCTTCCGGTGTTATCCCTCCATTTCTATTTAAACTGTTATAGGTAAAATGTAACATTTTAAATAGACATGGTGGGTTAACACCAAAAGAAAAAAAGTCTGATGATGGGATAACATATCCCGAAAGATGTAACATTGTAGTGAATATAAATTGTTATAAGAGGAAGTTATACTTAAATAAAGTGTATAAGATAATATATTTAACATTATATTCTCCTTTCTTGAAGAAATAATAACTTTTACGAAACTGAATTTTCCGTAAAATTATTAATACACTGACAGGCTAAAAATTCTATCCATTTCATTTTTTTTTTTTTTTTTTTTTTTTTTTTTTTTTTTTGTTAAGCGTTTACGTCTACATATACTGTAACCAGGGCATATAAAACGTATTAGGAAAACGTATTAAAAATAATTAAATAAAAAACTGCAGTATTTAAAAAATTATTTAGTAATTTTAAAATGAAAAAATTTTTAATTAATAAGATTTAAGTCCGCCCCCTGCATTTCTATTCACATCTTGAATTCAATGGGATTTAGGTCTAATATGCTTTTGAATGCGAAATTGTAAGAAATTAATTTAAAATTTCGTAATTTTAATTTGTTTTAAATACCGAATGCTTCTATTTAATTAATATTTTAAAAAATCCTATTACGTCTCAAATGCCCTGGTTAAAAAATTTAAACACCAAAAATAAAATAAAACTTTTAGCCGAATATATAAAAATAAAACATTGGGTGAAATAATTTGCCTGTCAGTATACAACGTTTCGTGACTTGCAAGGATTTTTTTACCCGTAACTTTAATCATAGTTACTGAGACATAAAAACTAATTAAAATTATGCAAGTTAAATAGAAAACTAGTACGATTCAGAATATTACAGAAAGTTCAATAATGTTAGGTTTATACAAGATGGTTTTAACTACCATACGTAACATGGTTCATAAAAAAGCGATTAAAGAAATGTTTTATTTAACATGTACCACTTTCAATAAAAACTTAAGCTACTATACATCCGAAATATAGATATTTTTTATCACTACTTAGAAGTATTGACATAGTAATTTTTTTGTACCAGAATTTTCCAGGAAATTGCTAAATATTTCATAAATTCAAAACTATTAAAAAAAAAAAAAAAAAAAAAATTAATGCACAATGTAATAACATTTTAAAGATATTCACTCTGTTGGTAGTAAGGTATAACATAGATAAGATTATATAATTTAGAGAATTATGAATAAATGAATTTATATGAAATATCCTTAAAGGCATTCCAAATTAAAAGAAAAAATGAAATCTCGGCCATGAAAGAAGAGATTGAGCGAGGAGGGAGTAGATGGC
Organism: Euschistus heros; assembly: GCA_003667255.2. Taxonomy (NCBI): domain Eukaryota; kingdom Metazoa; phylum Arthropoda; class Insecta; order Hemiptera; family Pentatomidae; genus Euschistus; species Euschistus heros. The sequence goes on from RCWM02000763.1 coordinate 298,358, forward strand.
GGAATATTGTTTAAAAACCTCCCCTTCATTCCCCTTCGAAATAAGGAACATTTCATTTTCTTCCAGTTCGCCTGGAATCTCATTTGGATGGGCCTCCTCTTCCCCTACTTTAGTACTCCTCGAGTATCGGCACAAATCTTTCTCAATTCCACTGTCACTCGCCATTTTATCTCAATTATTTCCTATCCCATCAGGCCTTGGCCCTCTCTTACGTACCGTCCAATTTTAATAATCTATTTGAGATGGATTTAATTGTCAGCCTCTATCACTAATTGTCAAGGAAACGAGAATAGACTTCACAACTTGAAAGTCCGAACTTTGATTTCGAGGAACTTCGTTAGGGTTTAATAGTATTAGTATTTTAAAAATAGTTAAGAGATTAAAATGTTCAAGCTAAACTTTAAAACAATATATTTAATGTAATGTAAACAAGTATCTTATAATGTAAAAATTATGTACATTTATCATTAAAATAAGAGACGTCATTTTTATTCCAGGAGAGGGGAAAAATCATACTAGAAATATATCTTTAATAGTAGATCACTTTTTTTGTATAAATAATTTAGATTAAATATAATATACATAAATAAATGAGTAGATTGAAACCTTTAAATAATAACAAATCCATTTTATGGACATTTGATGAGAATAGATGAGAGAAGACTGACAAAGAAAGTGTTCCAACAGAGCTTCCAAAAACAGAAGAATAATACATGGGTACGGATGGTAAAAGAAGATATGATGGTGGCAAATATACAGTGGAATTCAATGTTGAACAGGGACAAATTTCGGACAGCAATCAATAAAATCAAATATTCGGAAATGGTTAGGACACAAATTGGTAGACTGTAATCAGATGAAAGGAGAAAACATCAGGCGGAGGTGATGAAGAAATATTGGAAAGAACGGAAGAGCAAGGAATGAATTGTTAAACGTGGTCCACAGATGGCCCAACTCAAAAAAAATAAATAATAATAATAATAAAATAAATAAATCTGCATTATATAATTCCTAATACTTTTTGAAGTCTTTAATGCAAATGACCAAATAATCAGAAATAGCGAAAAAATGGGTAATAATCTTAACACTAGAGTATTTAGTTTTTTCTGTTATCAGATACTCCTTTTTGAGTTCAAGATCTGACCGAAATATATTTCGTACAAAGGAAAACGAGTTTTGTTTAAAGAACTTGTCATAAGTCATAATTTAAAAAAATAATAAACAAATAAAATCTCCATTTTGAATTTCCAGACTTAATCAAAATGAGTTGAGGTATGATTTTGAAGGATCAATACAATTAGGAATCGATAAATTATTTGCCAATTCTATTGGTTATTTGTTTCTTCAAAATCTATAAAGAAATTACTATTTCCACACAAATAATTTTGAACGATTAGCTACAAGAAGTCACTTCGGTTTGCTTCTTATAATTGATTATGAATGTTTAACATTCGCAACTAGTTTTCAAATTAAAAATATACCCATAGAAACGGAAAATAATTCATAAATTCCTGACTGATAAAAATACATTCAGTAACGAAATAGTTCTGAAAATTCAGTTTTGTTATAATTAAAAAAAAAAAGAAAGAAACATTTTTTATAAATAAACCTGCAAATGTAAAACCTATGAATGATCTTGGATTCAGTACTTAATAAGAAGAATTGTTACATGGTCCAAGTCCAAGAAGAATATGATATTGTCAGCAGCTACACTCCTCCTCCATCCACCCTTAAGGATTTATTTCTCGAACCTTATGAAACCTAGGTATATACTCAATTTATAGAGGCTTTAGGCTTAAAAAATGGTGTCCCAGAATGTTCTCCAGACCCGGGAGTCGATCAACTCTCAACTCGTTATGTCGAATTTCCAGACGTTATCAAAATGTATTATGTTCTGAAAACGAATTGTGGTTGAAGAAGATATGACATTATTATTATTGTAAATATCTGAATTAAGTTGTAAAAAAAAAAAAAAAAAAAAAAAAAAAAAAAAAAAAAAAAAAAAAAAAAAAAAAAAAAAAAAAAAAAAAAAAAAAAAAAAATGAAAATGATACGACAAATAAATCTATACTGGTTTCAAAAGTGGTTCAATATATTTTTATTCACAATTCAGATGTTTTCAAACAAATAAATAAAAAAAAATTCGATTCCAAATTATTTTAACTTTTCAGATACTTTAATGAACTAAGTTCTAACTAAACCACTCACAATGCGCCTTGAGGCACAATATAAAACAATAATTCTAAATTTTTAAAAAATATGCTAAGTATTTCAATACAAAATTTAGTACTTTTATTTTGATTAATTATATGTTATAAATAGAGGTGAATATTTTGAAACAATTCACTTTAGTAAAAGTCATTTGGAAACGATATTGAGTGTAAAGTTACATAAAAATACATACGAAATATAACTCTTATACCTATAAAAAGAACCTGCAAAAATGTTGAGGCAATAGCTTAGGAGGAAAATCACAAAAATGATCTAACTCATTGGAAGGACTTCTACCTGCCTGCCATCAAGGAATACATGCGGACTTAAAATAATTTCACTAAATACTTCAAAGCTACAACATAAAAAAGATTCAAAACATTGCCCCAACAAATATTCCTTATATTGTTCGTAGAAGGTTGATAATATATATGAAAGACATACTTGAGTAAAATTAGGAATTAGCTACGAACCGTCCTCCTTATCCTGCCCTCGATGCTAGAACATAATCGCAGATGTCGTTAATGACACAATAAACTGCCCACAAATGAATACGGATAATACCACTTCAGTGTTTTTTTTTTTTTTTGGTTTTTTTTTTTTTTGGTTTTTTTTTTTTGCATAACATTTTTGTATTATCTTTATTATAATCTGCATTGATATTAATTAGAAATTACTATGGTTTTTAGTATAGGGGAATTCAATGAAGTGATTTCGAACAATAAGAAAATAAAAGGTTTTTTGTTCCATATTTCTTTTTTCATTGAATACAATACTTTATGGAAACAATTAATATCTTGTGTGATTCCCTTTGTAAGCCAAAACCTGAGTACATCTATTATGCATGCTGTTGATAATATCCCTAATTTCAAGAGGAATTTCACCATATTGCAATGCTGACAATGCTGACAGTGCCGACGACATTGTGTTGGTTGCTGATAGCCCTGAAAAGCTTTAGGGGAAGAGTGGTCAGATGAATTGCAACGGAGAGGACTCAAGATATATCAAAACCAAAGCAATGTTATACATATTAGAAGAGAGGATCAGCACCTGACTAGAGTTTTCGACGGTCAGCAATTAAATATTATGAGGATGATATATGTGTACTATGATTAGTCGATATGACAATATAGATAAATTGATATAAATGATCAATTGAATGGAAACCACATATGCAAATTTTTCAGCTGAGCCTAAAATATGCTGAACACTTGGAACCATTTCTTATCTTATATAACTTGAAGGTAGTGTAGTCGTGTTGTTTGCAGCCTACATAAGCAATCATGTAAAAACTGCCAGCCATAATCAATGCACAAAGAAACAGTTGAAAGTGATATATAAATACTAGCAACAACGTAGTGACTCGCACTGATTACGTCGTTGCGCATTTCCTTGCAAACAGAGGAGGGAATGGTAAGCAAAACTAAAAATTTTAGGCTTGGTTCCTCTTTAATCATAAAACAAGGATCCGTGGTTAAAGTAATGATTCTCATTCTTGGGAAAGGACGAAATACGTTAATGACCCTAGTAACTTCATCACTTACTTTATTCGGACGATTATGGAGATTTCACAATACAAAACTTCTCGTCTTTTACCCTTATTTAGGGCGTTTTTCACTGGACGACAGCCTCAATTTAGCGTCGGGAGCCATGACTGAGGGCTACTGCCATGATGTTGAAAAATATCGTCACTCGTCCGCCTTTCCATGGCCAGAATCAAGGCTACCAACCTCAGGGAAGGGGAAGAAAATATTTCCCACGATGTATCGTGAGGGTTACGGCATTTCGCATCTAAATGTCCGTTTCTGAAAAGTTGTGGGGTGGCGTTGTTGAGGTGAACCATTCAATTGATTTCAAACAGTGGTTTAGGATATAGGTTATGATTGAGTTAATTCATTGCATAAAGAGTTATAAATTACCGATTCCATAAAATAATACGGGGTCTCTTGAACCGGCTACAAAACCTGGAAAAGTCGTAATGAAATCGCCAAAAACGCCGACCCAGCAGGGCTAAAGCCCAGAAGAAGTGCCACCCACCCCTTTTTCTCCTTCCCCCACTCAGACCATGAATCCAAATATAATTTAGAGAGAGACGAAGCGACAGAGTCCGAACACAGAAGAAAAGGATTACTGGCAAACGAAGCTAGAGTTGGCCCCTTCCCGCTATAAATGACGGAGTCTTAAGTATTATAAATTAAAAGTTTTACTGTCGGCTGGGGAGGTCGTCCGTCTTAGTCCGGGTGAGGATTAAGGCGTCGGTTGGGGGTAGGCGCCCGGAGGAGATTATCAAAATTATCCAATAAACCCTTCCTTTTAGAGAAGTACAAAATTTATTAATAAAACTTAATTCCTTTCTTTATTCCCTACTTTTTTATTTATTTATTTTAATCATATATACAGAAGAAGTCCCTTTATCCGCCTTTGCTGGAGCCAATACCGCATCGGATAAGGGAAAACCAAATTCATCAATTATAATTAAAAACCATATTGATAATAATAATTAAAAAAAAAAAAAATTACCGCCTGTGATTTGTGTTTATCCTGGTAAATGCATTGTCTTATGACTTCTGGGGGATACTAAACTGAGATGAGTTCCCCAGACCCACGGATTATCTCAGTTTAGATCAAGGGTCGAGGAACTAGAGAAAAGTAGAGGAACAGAGACTGTTAAGAAAATCTTGCTGATAACGTATGTACAATAATGTTTCGGTTATAGCTAATATAGTTTCAGTTTGTGATAACTGAAGTAGGTAACGCAAATTTTACTGGTGAGGGTGATATTAAGTGCAAACACCAAATGAATAGGAGAACCAATACTTGTAGTACTGAAATTTTTGTTATTAATGAGTCACAATAGAATAATAAATTATGTTATACTTAGGTTTATTAGTATGCCAATGATTCAATGATAATAGTTTTAATATTGCACTGTTGGGTGATTTAAGATTACGTAGAAGCATAATTGGTCAACAAATTTTTTTTTTTGTTATTAAAAATAATACTAATATTTATATAAAAGTTTAGCAGTTTTTTCCTAAGAAATGGCTCTCTGGAACCTTATTTTACTTGCTGTTGTCTTGATTCGTGTTTGAAAACAGCAGCAGTGGTTTTTGTTAGATAAAAATTAATAATCTTTCAGATAAAAGGCTGCTAGACTATTAGGTTTGCCCTATGACCAGTCGGTTTTTTTGTTCCTACTGGAAACAAATTTAAAATGTGACTATTGGAAATATCTATCTGGTTACCTATATGTTTTTAAAACTGATGATGAATGTTCAACATTGGAAACTCGTCTTCGAATAAAAATATCCTAATAGTAGTTGGGAATAATTCATCAATCCTAATCATATTTTACGTTATAATTCTAGCATTAAATTTTTTAAATTTATAAATATTATTTCATTATGATAGAAAATAAAAATCTAATATCGTTATAAATAACATTATTTATTATTATTTGTTTAAAAAATTCACCTCCACATTTTTAGACATCTTCAAGCAATAAACAATGAACTACAAATAAAAAATAAGCGATGTACGGAAAAATATTAATTTTGATTACAAGCTCATTTAATATGCAGCTGAGCCGGTTAATACGAATCGGAGTTACTTCCATGACCTTCCACTATCACAAGTAACTTAGGACGTTTCCAGAGTTTCCTACCACGGATAATTAATTATACATAGAAGCTTATGAAAGTATATTTAATTTTTTTTTTTTTTTTTAACGAGATATCGTATCTAAACCGATCTTCTAGACATCAACTTCTTTTTTTATAACGAATCGGTATTGGCATAAAAGTACCTGAATGAAACTTATTTTCCCAACAAAAACAATAATAATGCTATAGTATGTAATTAGAAAGACAATTTCCTAAATGTTACTAAACAACGTCAAACAAATTATCAATTATCAAAATTCAAAACTAATTACCAATACACTATAACAAAATTATCAATATTAAATTTTGATGTATATGAGATGTGTTTTTAATTTGTTTAATGCAAAAGACTGACTTAATATTTTATTATTTATTACTATTAGTAAGGATGGAAACATAGCATAACTATATACTAATGATTTTATCTATAATTATCTCGAAAAGTTTATTTTTTGGTTAGTAGGGCCAATCCTTCCTTGATTGGGAAGGATTCCAAGAACGATTAATGATGTCAGCAGCATAAAATAATTTTTTTTCCAAACAAAATGAATCCAGTAAAAAATAAAATAAACTATCTACTATTAAAAATCCTTTAGGAAGTACTTATGCCAAAAATGATGGAAGCCTATATTAAACCAGAACAGGCAATACTTCTTGTTAAAACTCGTATTAAACCTATCAAATGTTAAATTTATTCAAAACTGTAAAAATTAAAATTTTGTAATTTTGTTTAAATTGCTCTTTTAGTTAAACATGTTTATTCGTTGAATTCAACTATTTATTCCTGACATTATTTATATTATATTAATAAATGTAAATAAAACCTGCTTTTCTAAAGAAATTCCCAATTTTTTTGGTTTTGCAATTTTTTAAGGAGTGTTAATATAGGGGGTTTATGCACTTGGGACTCGATTAACCGACGAGTTTAGGACCGAGGTAAAGTCGGATAACCAAATCCTCGGTTAATACTCCAAAAACGTATGGGACAGATATAAGAAAAAAAAACATACTTCTATTGACGTAATACATACATCTATTTTCATAATATTTGTTATGTATGCAATTATAACATACATAAGTAACATCATTACATATGTAAACCTAATGAATTTATGGCTTGAAAGAATCATTATTATTTTTTTTGTTTTTGTTTAATTAACGACATTCTATCTGGCTCTGCACAATCTCCCTCTAGGAAATCTATCCGCCTTATTTGAACTAATAAATTATGTTATACTTTTTATTAAATATGCATATATAGAAGTAATATGCCAATCAGCATTATTTCTTCAATGATATTTTCACCTTAGTAGTTTTTAACCTTGCAAAAATTGCACTGTAGGGTGATTGAAGATTACGTAAAAGCACAATTGGTCATTCAAATTTTAATTTTATTATATGAATTGGTAATCCAGAGGAACAGAGACTATTAAGAAACTCTTGCGGATAATGGATTGTATTATCAGTGCTTACCACAAAAGGCCCGTCAATGATATTTTTACACACAACAAAAAGCAAACGATCAACATTTTGATTTGGTAATAATTTTTATTCGGCAGAAATAATTATATTGATATCTGTTTGGATTTTAATTTTTAACCTGAAGAGCATATGACAGTGTGGAAAACATGATTTCTGCCACTCAATATAGTTAAATTTTTATGATATTAAAACTTTCCTAAAACTATGAAGATGATGTAGTTAAAATTTGGTAAAGATGAGTTTTATAGTTTCACCATTGTAAGCTATGTAACAGAATGGCGCTAGCTAGTTATCGGTCGATTTTTAAATTTCATTGGGATCTCATTATGTCACCAAATATTTATAGCTTTATTATAACAATTTAATTAAAACTAATTAAATGACAATGACAAGCTCTATATTCACTGTTATCCACTTATAATTGCTTTTTTAATAACAAACTAATTGGAAATCAGAGTATTTTATTATTGCTAAACCTTAATGCAACTATAAAGATGTGCTTAAAATTTGGTACAGGTTGGTTTAGTAGTTATCGTGGTTAGTGATCACAAACGAAAAATGGCTTGTCCTTTTATATAATAGTATAGATCAATCAAACATAAGATTAATTAAAAAATATTGCTTTATTTAAAAATATTGCTAAGCAATTATAAATAAATAAGGGATAAATCCGCCCCTTGCGTTCATTATTCTTGCATTCGATAGGGTTTAGGTATATGTGAATTTTTATAAATTCTTGAGAGATATGCCCCACCTATCACTGGCTCAACCAAGGGGGGCTTAGGGGCTTATCCCCCCCCCCTTAGACGACTGAAACGACTAATTTTTAGATACTTTTGTTTTCTTAGAACGGTAACACATAAGCCAAAGTTTCTTCCATCGCGTTTTAATGTTTTCAACTAAGGTACTGATGATAACCCACTGACGAGGATTGAAAAGGAAAGCGCTTTGTCGAAATCGTCACATTTTAAGATCAAATAAATAGTGGAGCGATAACCATGATTTTCATTTATATAGTCTCGAACGTCACCCATTCCTTGTTTTGGTTTAACTAGAACATAAAAAAATATCTTCCTATATATATAAACCGATATTAATCCTGGTTGCGCCACTGCCATCTATATAAAAATGTAATAAATCGTATTGATTTAAAATTTAATATATTTTTTAACGAACAAAAAATATTCGTCTAGGAAATAAAAAAAAAGTCCTTAATATAACACTGGAATTAGGATGCCCTAGTCTTGTACACGGAATAGCATAGATGTATTTTGAAATATTTCAGATGAAAGATAAATCAAATTAATCATTTTAAAATATTTAATTAATTTCGAGCATAGATCAGAACAATTATCATTCGGATGCTCAAGTAGGTTTATGCAAAGTTCTGAGAGAAAACGGTAAAGAAATAAAGCAAGGGGAAGAGAAGAATTTTACATTTTAAATTTTCCAGGTCGGGTTTTTCCATCTGAAGTAGAGAGGAAGAGGCCGGAGTTATGAGGGAGGGGGAGGAGGAGATTGCAATTTCCAGACGTTGAAAAAGAACAAAGGGAAATAAAATGGCGGGGCGGACGGTAGGGAGGGGGCCTTTTTATTGCTTTTTTCCCCACCCGGTCCTTCCTCGTTATATAATATCAAACCTCTCTCTTCCATCTCCCTCTCAAAGGGGGCAAAAAGAGGGAAAGAAAATTCTCCGCTCCGATAAACGGCCCTTTCTCGCTCTTCTTGATTGCTCTTCTTTCCCTATCTCTCCTCTTACCGTTATGAACGCTACGGCCAAGAGTGAATTAACAAGAGACCATTTATGATTTTACCTTTTAGTGCTAATTATAAAACGAAACGGATAAGTCAGAGCCTTGGCTGTTTCAGCTGAGCAGCGATTAAGGATCGCAATTAAATAAATTAATAATTTTAAACAATAAAAGATGAGAGGCAACCTATTACACTGCTGATTGTATCGATAAAAAATTAAATTGGATACACGAGTTACAAGTTTCAAAATATCCGCAATATTCAATAAAATTGTTGATAGGCAGAATTGCAGACCCATAATCAGCACAAATCTTTTAATTATTTTTCTTTAAATTGCATCATATTTATATTCAATCTCTCTATATAATTGTGATAATATGAATTTCCGTCAAAATGAACATACATTAAACAATACCATATCACTTTCCAATACTAAATAAAATGTATTTTTCAACTTTGAAACAATTAATTATGAAACAAATAAAGAATAATGCCTTGAGGTACGCATGACGGTATAGAAGGATAAATACAATTAGGATTGATGAATTAATTGCCACTTCTATTGTAATTATTTTGAATAGCCCCATTTTAAATTTGTTTCCTTTAGGAACGGAAAAATCCAATGAGTCATAGGGGAAATCCCATGGTAAACCCCAAAAAAATTAAGATACCCGTCACCTTCCCCCTTCTATGATATATATGTTTCAAATATTTGTCGATCTCCTCAGGTGAATACCAATATTTGATTTGTCTTAAATTTTTGAAAACATTAGTATAAATAATCCATGTAACGTAGTGCTGATGTTTTGAAGATTTTGTATGTTTTAGAACTGAAGATAAATGTTTAGCAATCTAAACTAGTATTCTAATAAAATAATTCTAATAAAAGTGGCAATCAATTTAATGAATGAATAACAATGGCCATGAATAACTGTTGTCATCACATGCAATTCAACAGCTATTCGTTTCATCAACATCCATCAACTAGGAAAGTTTAAAAGCATTCCTATTTGAAATAAAAGAAATCGTCTATTTCACAATAACTGAAGATTTTAAAAAAAAAAAAAATGTTAAAATTTTAATCGATAAAATAAAAAAAGGATATAATAAAGATTGTTAAGTTTTATTACAGAGTAAAATTAACTTCTTCTTTAATTAATGGTTTTAAAAAGTTTTGATCATTTAACATTTTTTTTCTAAAAGCATTTAAAAAATAAAATCACTTATCCATGACAAGTAAACATTATTTTATAAATCTTAGACGGTCTTGGACTGTATGGGTTAGTAGGTACTGTGAGTATTAGCACGACTGTATGAGTTAGAGACGGTACTAACAAGTGGCCATTATAAGCCAAATCAACCAATTCTACTTCAGATGTGAACCATAACCTCACCGATTTCTATGATTTTTTGGAATAGAAGTTGTACCTACCAAGAGTAGTTAAAATGTAAAATACTACATTTTTCTGACTTATGGTTTTTGAGTTATAAACTTTTTTAAATCCAAAAAACTACTGTCATCGGTCCTCACTCAATATATTTAAAATTACGTAATTAAAAAACAATCGCATCGAGAGAGTTCAATTTGCGACATTCTTTTCCATTTGAAGTGCCCTTTAATTTGATATATTACTCAATATATTTTCTGTACATTTTAACAATTTTCGAAACGTCCAAAAAGGGTTTTTGAATTTCCAAAAATACGTTCTCTTTCGATTTTTTTGAAAAAAGTATATGTGATTTATTCAATAACTGAATACATATGGGCAAAATTTCAAACGGGAGAAAAATGGGTTCTTGATAAAAAAAAAATATGCCTTTTTTTTTAATGGTCAGTGGAAAATTTTCAAACAACATAGAAGTGGAGTGGCTCTCCCCAACAGTAATTGTTATTAACGCCCCGAAAAATATTTTGATACTAACATTACATATTTTACTCAAAGAAGTTTTTACAAAAAATGACATTATCTGTATGTTCTTTATAATATTTTAACATATTGTTCTTCTTTCCGTCAATATATCTCAATTACCAAGAGATCAGCTACTGTCACCAAACTTGAAGAGATACGTTACAAATCCGTTGGAGAGTACATCCCTTCATTGTTTATTACCAATGGGGGAGGGTTGAAAAATGTTCAATATCTCTTCATTTCAGAATGTTTGAGCACAATACAGTTGCCTTTTATGTTTTCCAGAAGAAACTTCCCTAAATCTGAAAAAAAAACTGCATTTTCCTCTTTAAAAATATTACGCACTTCTTTGATATTCGCTATCGAGCATAAATAGAAATTTGCATAAGAAGATTTTGAAGTTGCAACTGGGTAGCAGTTCTTCGCAACATCTCAGGTTGAAAGTACATGTGATGGTCTTGGTGGGACTGTTAAGCGACTTTGGCGAACTACAAAGGCCATATGATTAATAGATCTTAACACCACAAAACTTTATAATTTACAACTAGCAATGAATTTCAGTTCTGTACAACAGATAATTATGAAGAGGCTAAAAAATTGTTACTTCCTCAGCTTTGTCAATCAAAATGAATTGTAGTGACACAAAAGTTTGATTTGTTTCTATCATTCTCAGAAAATAAAATTACTGTCAAACCGTATTATTCCAGCCAAAATTAATTCCTTCAATAAAACCAACTCATTTTACATTTTAGCTAGTCTCGGTAGGTACAACTTCTATACCAAAAATCGTAGAAATCGGAGAGGTCAAGGTCCAAACCATTGGTTGATTTGACATGGAATGACCCCTGTGTCTAATGGACTTAATTTTGAAGCTATTACAGAGATAGATACTAGTTTGTGAATCATTGCGGAACAAATTACGTTTTTCCTAAAATACGATTTTAGCACTTAACCCACTATTCACAGATATATAATTTATAATATATACAATCAGCCGAGGGAACCAGAACCAAGGTTACCCCTCCATTTATAGACTGAAAATCCAGACCCAAAGAGATCTAAAAACTGCTTTCTGAGTTAAGTCATTGTTGTCAAAATGCACTAGTGGCTTAGTGAAAGTTTCTGTTTTTGTTTTTTTAAAAGAATGGGTGTGTGAACAATGAAATTACAACGAAGACATATACACATATGAAGGTATTTATCAAAGTATTCTGTGTAGAATATAGCAACCCAACAAGTGTTTCTCAATTGTAAAAAAATAAATTATAGTTTAGGAAAACTATAAGACCACGCTTTTATAACAAACCTAACTGAAAAGCTAAGTTTGGTAAACTATTTGCAGCAGTCAGACCTTTTAATTTTTTGAGTTCAAGGTTAGAAGCTAATTTCCCTGTACTATTCGTGATTCGTTTGCCTTTTTAACACAGTTTATCCAAAACTAACCAACAATTTTTGTGTTTTTCACATATCTCAGAGTAAGTATGGGCGAATTTTTACTTTAATAATATTATCTTGCACAAAACTTAATGATCTACAACTGTTAGTGTACATTTTTTTTTTTTTTTTTTTTTTTTATTGAATCAGCCATTTTTGCGTTATAGACTCTTATATATGACCAAAACTAACTTTTTAAAATAGGCAAAATTTTTCGATGTTTGAAAATCGATTGTGACTAAACGCCTTAATCAAATTCAGCCAAAGGGATGTTTCTAGATACCCAATTCCATAAAATTTAATTTTGTAAATAAAACATTTTTCGATTGAAAGCATTTTTCTATATTTTTTTTCTAAAATCTGAAAAAAGTTTAAAAAGTTTGGTTTTTTTGCCACCCAAACATGTCCCCCTTGTCAAATTTAGTTTCAGTTTTGATATTTTATTCTGAGGACCCATCTGGACGATATAACAATGTGAAACCTACTACTTCACCTTTTGCAAAACAGACCCCCTTTTGGGGGTAATTTAACCAGACTGAGAACATTTGAACGAAGTTGTGAAATTATCCTTGACACGTGTACAAATTTCAATTTAATCAGATTGCTGGATATTGGTGAAAGTTACGATGAAAGATTCCGTTACATACAGGTGAAGTTGATAAAAGCATATTAAAAAAGGTTGACTTGCTTGAAATTTGAAGTTGATTTTATGAAGAGAGTTATGAATGTAGTTATGATTCTTTCTTAATTTTTATTTTATCATTTATTATATTCTATTTTTATCTCTTTTATATTTCATTTTATTTATTGTATATATATTTTATTTTATTTCTTGTATTTTTAAAGGCTGTTTATTTTAATTTTCTTATTATTTTACATATTGTATGAATGAGTCTCTGCCATGAACATTACTTATTGCCCTTGAGTGAGGCATTTTTTTTTTTTTTTTTTTTAATTTTTTATTTAAATAATTACAAATATTTAAATAAAAAATTTAATTTGCTTTAAAAAAAAATTAAATGATTTTATGAAAATTTCCATTTGAGTTGATACTTTTATAATTAACATTGTTATTTAAGAATAATATTTAATCCTATACATAGGATTCCGAAGAATTTTCTCAATAATAAAGACCTTTTTTTTTTTTTTTTAATCGTCAAATAAAAGATTGCATTATCATTACAACCATTGATATGTTAAAAGAAAGTATGAATGAATCCAGAGAACTAATGTCTGTATGTCTTTTTAAATACACACCCCGATATTGGCCAATTATATGCAATTTCTCAAAACTTTAATTCCGATCAACTGGACCTAGTCTGAGTGATATTAAATGTCAATTAATTATGAAGTTTCATTTATTAAAACAACTACTAGAGTTCATTTCTAAGAAAAGTGAGGAGAATTATAAATATTATTTATAATTTTCTTCGAAGTTTAAAGTGGAACGTGCCCCTTTTTTGCCATCTTTTTCCCGACTGGGTGGAAACAAAGCACTCCGGCTGGCAATATTAATATTGATTTGAGCTCCTTTTAATTAAATATGGTAATTAAATAAAAGGGAGTCCGAATCTTTAGCGAGATGGAAGGGGCCACTGTTCCATCTCATTCTCTTTCTCCGCTCTCTCACTTTATTTATTACCTTTCTAACAAAGAGGAAGAGAGAAATGTTTATTAAAATTTTAAAAGGTCATTCCATGTCATCTCCATTTTCGTATTATTATTTAATATTTTTTTCTTTAATCAAATATACCTATTCAAAACGAAATTGATGTTTCTCAAAAAATTAAAAATTTTATTTTTTTTTTTTTTTTAAAAATTTTTTTTCCGTTAAAGAAAGCAAGACACTACACTACAATATTTTATAAAGCAGTTAACATTAATAATTAGCGGAATGATATTTTATAAATGTTGCATCTGAGTTTGTCGCGAAGAAGTATGAATTAAGCCCAATTCTCTTGAAAATGAGTTAGAAATTAACTTTCAAAGCAGGATTTTTAACATCAAAGTCGTGAAAAATTGGTTCTATTTTTCTGCTTAATAAGGCCTTAAAGTATAAATTTTGGCGCAAAAGATATTTTTAGAGTAATTACTAGATTTAGTAAAACGATCAAAAATGTCCAACTGAAAAGTGCACAATTTTGACTTATCTACCACTTCACGACAGTCCGTTATATATCTTTATATGATATAAATTAATAAAATATTTATTTTCCGTCCTGTTTCATTCTAAGGTAACTAGTCACGAATATAGTCAGTATATTCGCAAATATATAACTTTTAGCAAACTACATGTATGACCAATGAATCATACAATAATTTTTGTTGTTGTTAATAGGGACTTAACGTTGTTACGTACTCCAACTAGGACAGAGAAGACGGGTTATTCTACAAGTTACCAAGCTATTACAGTGTAGAGTGGGAAGGTCGAGATTCATTTCATGGGGCCATAAAATAAATTTTAACCGGCCTAAGCCAGATTCAAACCGTCACCGCACAATGTTCAAAAGGACTACAAATGAGAAAAAAATTATTTAAAATAAAGAAAATGTATTACAGTTATGATATTTGATAATGGTAAGTTTTATGAAGTGCTGAATCTTAAACCATAGTTAGCTTAGTCTGAAGAACGTATTATTGACCATTTAAATTATTGAAAGATTTATTGATGTTAGGATTAGGTTCAATAAATAACTTTTAGGTACAGAAAAACTAGTATCTATACAAGAGAAATTTTTCAATAAATTTAATAATAAAAAAAAAATCATACATTTATAATAAAAAAAAAAAAAAAAATTAATAAGTATATTCATAAAAAATATATAAATCCATAAAATAAAAATAAACATTATTTATGAAATCTTACATCACAAAAATCAGTTCTGATAAAATGAAACATATAAAAAAAACTCAAATCTTATAATGAGATGACCTTAGCTCCAATTGTTAGTTATCATGTAAATCATAAGATGGGACTACCTCGCATTTTTGTTTGTAGCTTTTCAATTTTCAAACTAGTTGTATATTTATTTACGGAAAACTGATAAGTGAAGCTACCTCCTTTTTATGTTTAAACCCTTCAGTTTACATAAATTTAAAGAATTTTATATTTAATAATTTAAATAAACAATTATCTTCTTTCAGTATGTGCTGTTTTAAGTTGAAGATATGCTTAAACAGTGTAAAATCATTAAATATATTGTGAATTTGTATCTTTGCTGAACAAGTTTTATACTTGTATTTTTTTTTTTTTTTTTTTTTTTTTTTTTTTTTGCATTATAATATATTAAGAAATGGCCTGGAACGGATAAAATGTCCGATTTAGTAAAAATATTTTAAAAACTGCAGTTTTATATTAAATCCAATTTAATAATTGGATAAGTTAGCTTAACCCATGTGCTATCACTTAAGGTGGTCTCATGAAGGCTGGAAAGAGGATTGTCTCATATTTTAAAGTTTATGAATCCGTTCCCAATTATAAAAAATATAAACTTTGTAATTAATAAAGGTTGTAATTTCCCCCTGCTAGCCTAACACCCTTCCTATAATTAAAATGTACTATTTTAGACTAAACCATTACCAATAATACGAAACTAGAAAAATATAAAAAAAAAAAAAAAATAGAAGAAAAGTAGGACTATTAGTTTTAAGTAACAAAATCCAAGCACACGGTCAAACATGTGTATGTTTGTACTGGGTACCCTCCCCCCTTTCCTTTCTCAACTTTTACAACCCCCCTTTTTTTTTTTTTTTTTTTTTTTTTTTTTTTTTTTTTTTTTGAGTGGACAACAGTTTTATATTCAATTTCACAAGTAAATACCTCCCAATTGTTCTTCACAGCACAGCAAAACTTGCAGTAATCATTATTACAAAGGGTCGAACTGGCTATGCCCTACTTCTATACTATTTAATAAGGCACTGCCAGGTCTCGTGATTTTAACTTCTGTTAACTTATGCATTGGCAACATAAGATTAACTTAAAGAAGTTTTTTTAGACCAACTAATGGCCTAAAATCCTTACTGCTTTTTCTTTCTCTTTTTAGCGAATCTATAGCAACAGAAGAATTCATGTTCTTTTATTTATGATAGATTGGCAGAAATAAATCAAGATAATCGGTTACCTAAATGAAGTGGAACAGATGGATTCTGAAACAACCACGTACAGTAAGCAATTGTGTTAGGTGATGATCATTAACCATCCCATGTTTCCGGGCTATCCATGTCACCATATTAGGTATCAATAATCAATAGATACCTAGAAGCAAGACAGGCTACAGTTTAGTGTTAGCAAGTTTGGTGAACAATTATGTAACCTAGAAATCTGTGATTTTCACTTGAATATATCAAATTCATGATGTATAAACATTAAATACATGACACTGATCTATATTGTGATTTGTATCATACTAATCATAGGATTGTAGGACCAAATAGCTTAACGAATCACTTTCTCGAAGTTTTATTTTTTATAATAGAATTGATAGTGTAGTTATCTCATACGGTAAAAAACATATGTAAGAGGTTCATGAATCAAAACTTTTACACAACAAAGGATTAAAATAAATTAACTACAGCCATAAACTTGTAAAAAGAGCCATAAAACAAGAAGTGCCTTGTTGAGGTAATAAAAGAAACAAACAACAAAAAATTACCGAAATTAAGAAGGGAGGGAAATTAAGCCCCAAAACAAATTAGGGAAGGTGGGGCGGAGGTTAGGCCAACTTAAAGTTGGGGGGTGTCAGCATGCACGAATTGCTTTTTACTTCACTCCTCTGCAATTCTTGGCTGTCTGCTAATGGAGTTTTATTGCTCCAAATTAAAATGGCTAGTTTCACAACTTGAAATAAAAGAAAAAATGTAATAATTATTTAATTAAACAATTAATTAAAGTAAAAAATTATTTTACATAATTTAAATCATATGTAAAAAAAAAAAAATTAGGTATAAGATTTTTTAAAACATTTCTAATTTAATATATACTATGATATTACTTGTTTCTATTTATAATACCCACATAACAGTGAAGGCATGATGAAGTAGGTGCCGATGCTTAACTCCCTCTTGGTATGCTAACACTATTCTATTTTACATCACATCTGATTATTGTCGCAGTTCAAGTAAAAGGTGTAAATTTAAAAAAAATAATCACGAACCTGTACTATGTTTTCTACATTCTCACAGCCAATTCCATATAATTAATATAGTCATTATCGCACTTACTATTGTTTATAACACATCAATATTATGGAAGGAAAAGTAAGTAGATATAATCGAAATATGAGTAGGCACGTTTATTATATTAATTAAATATATTATGGATACTTTTGTCATCCATATTATTCATTGCCCTTTAGAGAGGCAGCTTGTAGTATTTATTCAATAAAACAAGTAATAGATAATTAAAAAAAAAATAAAGAAAAATTAAATTAATAGAATCAGATTCTATTATATAGTATTTTAAATTGTATTTGTGAAACGAATCACTGTCATTGTGACTTGAATTAATTAATGAAAATTTATTTTAAAAAGATAGAAAATCTCATTAAAAAAAAAAGAAAGTTGAAATTGTTTTATTTACAAAAATATGAACAGTTATATTTTCGATTTAAACACATATATTGTAGCGTTGTTACTTTGATATTTAGCAGGTGATTCTTACCTCTTTGGATCACCTGGGAAAAAAAGCATGGATTTTTATATAGGTTTAGGTTACAGCGCATGTGATAAAAACTATTATTAGTGAAGCGGACTTTTACCACGTTATTAGACGGGAAGAAACCACTTCACAAGAAGGTTCTATTAATCATAATACATTATTTTATATTCAGTAATTGAAGCTTGCTGGCAATAAAGTTGTTTATCTTTACATTGTTTTATTTGCTTCATCAATTTCCATTCTGAACGTGTTTATCTTGGGACATCCCACCGCTGCCACCAAATGTAGTTTAAAGAAAAAATAGAAACAATGTATATTGTAAGATAAACAACTTTATTGCCAGCAAGCTTCAATTACTGATATATAAATAATGTATTATGATTAATAGAACCTTCTTGTGAAGTGGTTTCTTCCCGTCTAGTCCTCTTGGCGTATAACGTGGTAAAAGTCCGCTTCACTAATATATTTTAAATCCACACCTGCCACTATTATCCTGTGTCGATCCAAAGAGTAGATGTGACGATTATATTTTAAAAAGCCACTTATGTCGACAAATTGCAAATCATTGGCAAATCAGGCATGATGGAGGTCAGCACGCAGCGGTACTTACTCCTAA
Organism: Euschistus heros; assembly: GCA_003667255.2. Taxonomy (NCBI): domain Eukaryota; kingdom Metazoa; phylum Arthropoda; class Insecta; order Hemiptera; family Pentatomidae; genus Euschistus; species Euschistus heros. The sequence goes on from RCWM02000763.1 coordinate 317,081, forward strand.
CATGATACTTAATTATTTTTAACCAATTAGATCCCTCGACCAACTTTTTTTTAACCTTCCTCGTGCATTCTTTGGCCGTGGAGTGTTTTAGATTATTGATATTTCCGTAGAGTTTGACATGAAATCTTTTCTATGATGTCTGGATATGATATTGACGTATCAGGACAGTTGAATAATTAATATTAATGTGAATTTATATATTAATGTTTGAAACCATAAAGGAACAATCACTCTAAAAGGAGATAACGATATAGATATTTTACATTCATTATATAAAAATAAAAATAAATTATTATACCAGTAATAATATATTAAGAAATGGCCTGGAACGGATAAAATGTCCGATTTAGTAAAAATATTTTAAAAACTGCAGTTTTATATTAAATCCAATTTAATAATTGGATAAGTTAGCTTAACCAATGTGCTATCACTTAAGGTGGTCTCATGAAGGCTGGAAAGAGGATTGTCTCATATTTTAAAGTTTATGAACCCGTTCCCAATTATAAAAAATATAAACTTTGTAATTAAAAAAGGTTGTAATTTCCCCCTGCTAGCCTAACACCCTTCCTATAATTAAAATGTACTATTTTAGACTAAACCATTAACAATAATACGAAACTAGAAAAATATAAAAAAAAAAAAAATAGAAGAAAAGTAGTACTATTAATTTTAAGTAACAAAATCCAAGCACACGGTCAAACAGGTGTATGTTTGTACTGGGTACCCTCCCCCCTTTCCTTTCTCAACTTTTACAACCCCCTAACTGCACCACCTGTCTGATTAACCCTAAAAATGTTTACACCGTAGAACACTTTATGTATTCTGTGGTTAACACCGTAGTCGCATCTCTTTATTGCCGTAATATGCTTTGATTCATGTACAGAATATCATTTTAAACAATAATTTTGTTCTGATGATCTATTTTTTTATTTATACGCCAATTAAGGATTAATTGTGCTGAAACATCAGTCAAATAGCCCAATAAAAAAGGTATAAATATACCATACTTTGGCTAATATATATGTTGTTTTTTTTCACACTTCATATATAATATTTTGTTATTTATACAAAATCTAGTTTAACTAAAAATAATTTCAAAATGGCATGACCAACTAGTTTACAAAAGGACTTAATATTTACTATTGTAACGAATATATTTATTCTTCTTCGTAATATACTACGAATCTTATATTACAAATATTTTCTCTCTGCAGCTTAAATATTGGTGGTTTAATAAATAAATAAAAGGCTAATTGAACTCCACGAGAAAATTACTAAAGCCGCAGAAAAAACGTTAGGATCAGCAAAAACCAAAAAGAAGACATGGTGGAAAGACAAATGTGAAGAAACACTAGAACAATGGGCTCGGAAATGGAGAAAGTGGAAATATTAAAAACATTAAGCACACCTGGAACAATTCAGAGAAGATGATTTTCTACCAACAGTGTTAGAAATTCACGAAGCCATTAAAACACTCAAAAACAAGGCCGGGTTGGGAGACTCAAATATAAAAGATCTACATTGGCTTTTTGGAAACATCTGGAAGGTGGAAAAATTCTTGACAAATGGAAAATTGCGTTAATCTACCTGTTAAAAAAAATGTTAACTATTACAGGGGAGTATTAATTCTTCCAGTGGCAAACAAAATATTAACAAAAAATCTTCTGAAAAGGGTTAAAAAAACTCAAGACAAACAACTGGGAGAATATCAGGGTGGCTTTAGAAAGAGGAGATCCTGCACTGAACAAAATTTTAACTTAAAATCGATAATTCGTCTCAGAATGTTAACCAGAAAACCTATAGTTGTATCATTTATTGATTTCAAGAAAGCTTTTGACTCAATAGACAGAGAAACAATTAAGAAAATATCGTGTGGAAAATTAGCAAATATAATTCGTAACACTCTAACAAATACAATATCCCCATAAGGGAAATTTATGGGAGAGATATCTTGGCAATTTGAAATGAAAACTGGTGTAAGACAGGGAGACAAACTGTCACCGTTGTTACTTAGCTGTGTTCTAGAAAGAATTGTAAGGATTTGGAATTTGGAGCTCCAAAAATGTTAAATTGAACCGATAATTCTAGGGAAGAAGTCAAATGGAATTAAATTAAACCGCTCAGCTTTTGCAGTCGAAAATATTTTGAAATACTTTCTGAGTATGTAACAGACGCAATTATCCAAATAAATCTTTTAGAGTAAATAACAAAATTCATGATAAATATCAAAAGTGTACCAAAATAGATAGAAACGAAATAGGTAAAATAGAAAGAGCTTGCAATTTTAAATATCTCGGAGAAACCATGCAATACAAAACAGTACAAGAGACTAGACTAGAAAGATCTGCAATAGACATAAATAGTAATTAGTCAATATAGTAATTAAATTAGTAAAATGGAAAGAGTTTATGGTTTAACTAAAAACATATACAAGAAGAGCATATCTAGAAATACGAAAATAAAACACTACTACTTTACTTTAACATTATATAAACATTATGCTTAGCAATGAACTACAAGCTGGGTAAACTAGAGGTTCTGGAAAGACACATTAATAGAAAAATATTGGGTGCAACACAAACTGAAGATGGTTGAAAAATGCTAAGTAACGAGGAAATTTATCAAAAAATATCAGAGCTAGTGACAAAACGAAGATTACTTTTTTGTGGTTGGACATCGCTACCAAATGGAAGAAAGCAGACTAACCAAAAGCATATTCATGCATTTTTAGAGGAAGAAATCAACTATAGCCTGAATCACAGAAATAAGAAAAGAACTGGAAAGAAAACATATCTAAGAATCAGAACTAAAAGAGAGAAACACTTTCAAAACTAAGATTCTCAATTTATAAGGTTACCGAGGTAGAATAAGCAAGAAAATAGGAACGAAATTGACAGAAGAAAGAGTATAGGAACTGAATTAGTTACGTGATCCTTGTTTGTTAGGTTGGTTTGGTCAATAAGCAAAAGAAAAAAAATAAATAAATAGAAATAAATAAATAAAAAAAACTGAAGGCTTAATTCAACGCCACCATCAACTGACCACACACCTCATCGAAACTCGAAAACAACGAAATGAATCCCAAAGATGAGCCCTGAGAAATCCTCCCGTCTACTTCTTGGTCTACTCCCTTAGACGTTTGTCCAACGAATCAAAACTGATTGTCTTTTTAGTGATTCGGTCATCCCTAAATCCAAAGACTGTACATGCCCATTTTAATCGCGCTGCTATTACCTAAATCATACCCAAGAGATAAAGTCTATCGAAACGTATCATGGTAGTTTATTTCAATGTAATTAATGCACAATCTTAGTAACGTAAACGCTTTAAGAACAAGAACTAGAAACTGAACTTATTATTAATATACTCCTCGGATCTCCTGGAGAGTGTAGCCCCAGCCATGGTTGGGTGGGGGGGGGGAGGAACTAGTTTCGGATTCCTCAGACTGGATATAAATATAAATTAATAGTTTTAAAAATTTTATTTTATTTATTTTATTTTTTTTGCGCCCTTTTATTGTTTATGCCTTTATTCCATTATTTCTTGATTTGTTTATAATCGTATAAATACAATTATTAGTACTTTAAATCACTATTACTGGTTTGGTTTTTGATGATTACAGGTGTTAAATTTGCATTTCATTATATTTATTATGAATGAATCTCCATGGTATGCGATATATATACATATACATTCACGAAGATAAATGGCATTTAAATAATTAATACCCTACTATTTGAATCAAGTTTGTCATCGACAGATAACTTTCCCTCAACGATCCTTAGGGATATTTTCTACATATATTTTCAAGGCTATATTTTCTGCATTTTTTGATTATTTTTCTGTTATTCTTAATGCTTCAATTAAAGAATACAAGTTTTGAATCCACATTAACTATTATAATATCGAATGGACATATTTTGTTTATAGATGAATATTGATCTAGCTATGTGAACCTTAGTTTCTTTTAAAGGCTTATCTTATCCCCTCAGAACGTTGTCCACAGCAGACCTTAATCATAGGCCTGCCTAAAAATGTTGCTGCATCGGATAAAACAGAGAGGACCCCACCCCACTGCCCAGGGACCATCATCCCCTTTATTCTCGAATACTTTCCAAGCCATGATCCAGGACATAAGAAAGCAGGAGGAAAGACCCTCCTGTTTATTGACTAATTGTGAGGGATCTACCCTTCTCAGATTTAATGCCCTCCTGCAGACCTGCGTCTGATTGGCTGCTCTTTTATCTCCCCCCCCCCTCTAATTTCCTTAATTTCCAACTGTAAGAACTCAGCATTCTTCCAGCCACCAAGAAGATCACACCTTGTGTTACTTATAATATCGTAAAGAAAATAATCACGGCTTCAAAATTGAAAATAATTCAATAGAAATGTTAGTTTACCTCCGAACAAGAAAGCATTTGTCCTTCTTCGACAACTGTGAGCACTTATGTCATAGGATAAAAATCTATATTTCCTAAAGATTTTTATTTTTTTCGAAAAACTGTAAACAAAAGACAATATCTTAACAAAAATTAAGTTTTGTATAACCTTTAAGGTCATCTAAACTGACCACTGTCTATGTTCTGATCTAAGTTGCTGCACATTTGTAAAATATAGTGGCAAAAGAGTAAATAAATACTTCTAAAGTTATTATAAATACATCTTAGAATTTAGTACCTCTTATAATAAGTTCTTGTAAAAAAATTAATAAATATAAAATTTTATTTTCTTGCCAGTTGGTTAGAAAGAAATAACATTATTATAAATAGTAGATTGCTACAAACGTCCTTAGACACAAATATAGCCTTATTTCAGATATAAGACATATTGTAAAAATTATCGAATACTACTCTTGAAAGTCAATTATTTCCAACTACTATGATAAATTTTTCTGTTGGTAATTGGATTTGATTCTGGGACCACTTTTTTGGTTTTGAGACAAAGAATTCTTCACATCCAGTTTTTACGTCCTCGGAATTGTAAACCATAATCTAATGGTGCAATATCTACGCTATACGAAGGAAAAGGAAAAACAATAATTCCTTGGATTTCGAATAACTTTTCCTAGGTCAAACAAACGATGTGAAGTTATATTGTCGTTTATCGAAATGACCGGGTTCATATCGACCAAAGGAGGGCACTTTGCAATCAAAATTCTATAAACTCTGTCTAGCTGTTCGCAGTAAAAGAGATCACTTCCCGACAATCAGGAAAAAGTTCAAGATACTAATTACACCAAACACCAAGCATAAACTTTTTCCAAAGTCTATCCAAACGAATCAATTTTGCGGAAAACTTACGATAGATAACTGACTTTCCTTCAATGGCACAAATCTCTTTGGCACTGCCTTTGTGCTTAAACTTTTTTTATTCAGACATTCCTCGTAAGTTTTAAAAATGCAAATAACCCCATAAAGCTAACTCAAACCACAAGGAATCAAAGGATTAATCAAATAAAACATTGACATAATTGGAGAGTCTAGTAGATGAAGGGATTTTGTAACAAAACACAATTTGGAGTAATTTATGTTTTTACATTTTCCTTTATAAGGATCCTTCTATTATTAGTAACAAAAACATGCATGGTTAATTACGAGAGTTGGAATTATGAGTTTCTGTTGATGCCTAAGGACTTATGTAAAAACCAAGAAAAAGTTTTTTTTAGAATCTATTATTAGGTACCCTAAAAATATTGAAAAGCAGAATATGAATTAATATGAATAAAAAGATAAATGTTGAAGTCTGTAACAGTATTTATTCATAGTAAGAAAAGCACTAAGGAACAAATATTCGTTTGACTAAAAAGTATTAGAGTAAAAACAAAAGCTCTCTTCCTCTCAAGCTGAAAAGCTTGACTAGAAAAGATATCGTTACAGGACTTAAGTCTTGGAATAAGAAATGGCTAAGCGGTTTATCCCGTAACAAATGGACCGACGGATCCAGATCAATCATTTGTCCTGAGGGTAGCAATTTATATCCAGCAGTTCTTGAGGGGGGGGGGGCTGCAAAAAATGATCTGATTGCCCCCTCAGCCATCAGTGTCGCCACCATCGCCCCCTAACCCTTCTTCTTCTTCGCCAGATTAATTAAGCCGAACGTGTAGGGAATAATTATAAGAGTCGGCGTCAGGGGTAGCTCATCCCGTCTTCTTGGGATTCCTAAGGACTTGGAGGATTTTTAAACGGAGATAGGGTGGAAACTGTTTAGGGGAGTTTTAAAACCATCCTTCATCTTTTGGGCTGGGGAGTGTAAGCGGTAGGACGCAACATAAGAAGAGGATGCCCTAATCTTTAGGCGAGAGTTTTTGTCTGAGTCGAGGGTGTAAAGCCCTAATAGCTGGCCGTTTATACAGGGGGCTGTGAAATATATAACAGGCATATCTCACTTCCGCTCCTCTCCTTCCGCAAGGGCGTTTTTAAAAGGCCTCCATGATCATAATCACCCTGCGAGTAAGGCTTTAGTCCCGATCTGGGGCGGGGGCCTTGGCTTTTTGATTTATATCTTTAATTTTAGATAGACTGAGAAAATAATCAGCTAAACAAAAAGATTTAGTAGAGTCCTAATTCTAAAGAAGAGAACTTTAAAGCAAACTACACTCGCTATTAATTAAAATAATGTTGTTATATCGCTCGATTGGAAAATAATCTTTATAATCTAAAAAATTATCTAATTATGAGATATAAATTCTGTAGTCGACTTTGTTTAAAAAGTTAATAAATAACATAACCACAACAATCCTTAAAATTAATTGAAAAGGTCAAATAATGTGGATTTTTTCCTCCCACTAAAAATTCATAACTAGAAAATCTTACAAGGGGACGTTTGGAGTTGTAACTCACAGATTTGAATGCTAATTTTTTTGTGGGTAGTAGAGACCTGTAATACTGCAAAACTAGAATTATAGCCACCAATGAACATTAGGAGCCGAGAAAAAAAAATTTTAACTAAAAACTGATATTATTTTCAGATTCCTCATCTCAAAAAAAAAAGGAAACTAAATTTTGTCGAAATCAAAAATAATTTTTTTTTACCTTTAAAATTATGTATGATTTTAGAAGGCAAAATGATACTGTCAATTTCTGAAAAAATGTAAATAATTTGCGCTATTTCACACATAAAACCAAATTTTAAGCCCATGTAGAAACCGTGAAACTGTATAGTTTAGCTCAAATCCGGAGGTTACAGAGTTTTCCCTTTTTAAAATATCTCAAGTTATAGCTGACCTCGGATTTTTTCATTCACACCAGTTTTTGTCAACTAAAATCTGGAGTAATCCTAATGTTATATGCATGGGTAAAAAGCAGAAGGTATGCTGATTCTAGTGATGCTATTACTATTGTAATTGGTTGAAAGCAGCAGTTGTTATGGCCGTTAGAAATTGTTGATCTGAAATCTCAACATCAAAATTTTAACCTCCTCGAAAGGTGTAAAAAATAAATATTTTTTCAGTTTCAATTTCACATTCAATCTAAACGCAAGACCAAGTCGAGTCCAATCTGACAGCGTTAATTACATTCCAACAAACAGGAAATTCTTGAGTAATCGTGCGACTAAAAGTATACAAATCAGGTATATTTCTAATATGTATTGGTTAGTGAATTCTTATTTTAGATTTCTTTTCTACACTATGACCATGACAATCACTAGGCATGATTCATATATCCCAGCTCGCTGAAAACGCTGTGTCCCAACTGTCCAGAGGAATATCTTTTGATTATAATAATAATATAAAAAAATTACTTACTCAAGTTATTACTCCCTCATTATTACTAACCTACCGGTAGAATTCGTCAATAAAATTTCTGATAATGAAAATGTTTATAAATTTTATGTACATCATATATTGCAGGAATTTTCCAGGAAAAGAAGTAAATTTCCCAGAGAGAAGCCTCCGGCCATTCCATTTGAATAAATAAATAAAGAAACTGGAATTGAAATGAATAAAATCACATCCATCATGATGACACATGTAGTCCATTTCATTATTCATGAGAACATTAAAAACTGGGCGGGCATTCGCTCTCAAATGATATTCAGGCCATCCACGCCCGGGGCCAAAAAAAGAAGAATTACATTGCTAATTAATTAATCAGGTCCCTCCCATTCAATCGAGTTATATTTGAAAACATTCATTTCAAAATGCTCATTTGCAAACATGAAAACCTTGTTTTTCAATTTTCAGAATCCTGTTTCGGTGCAAATAAAACCATTTCCATATTAAACGACATAGCATTATAATTAAAATGGAAATTCTGTTTCATCCAATCATTATCTTTAGAGATACTTTGTTTTAAATTGCATATATGCATTAATTAAGGTATCTGTGTAAATTTTAATTTATTTTTTCAAGTTAATAAGAAAAAAAAAAATTAAAATCTAAATCCTAACTCAAACAAATATATCACCATTATGCAGTATAACAGAACAGTCAGAGTGAGAAACGTGGATGATCTTCAAAATATTTTTGAATAGGGCTAAACCCAAATAGGTATCGATAAAAATACATCAGAAACATTAACCTTAAATAAATTTCTTAGTCAGATACAATGATTTTTCTTTTCAAATATTAAAATTTTTAAGACTAGACTGAATAAAATTAACAATAAGGAAAACAGTCATAGCTCACAACCTACTTTAGTCCAATGTACATTTTTCAATTTCAACAGTTTAAAACTTCCTGTCCAACAGTATCTTTCAATGATATTCCACTAATCCCTGTCGAACAGATCCGCTTCCTAGGATACATACAAGACTAAAGCGACAAGAAACTGCTCGTCGTTACAGACTACTTCAACATTTACTAGACAAACGATCAAACCTCCCAATTGATTACAAAAGACTTATTTACATGACTGTTATTAGACCTATTTGGACGTACGGAGTTGAGCTTTGGGGCTCTACTAAACCATCCAATTCATCTCATATCCAATCCTTCGAAAAATCCTAAATGCCCCTCACTTTGTCACCAATAAGCTTATCCATAAAGACCTTAATGTTCCATATGTTGCTGAGTTAGGTCAAACCAGATACCTATCCTTCCATGGTAAGTTCCATAACCACTCCAATCCACTAGTCTCCCAACTTGCTTCCTCCTCCATCCTTGATAATCCTCCGAGGTGTCTGAAAATAAGATGGCCTAGAGACCTTTTAGAGTAGATTTTATTCAAGTGCTACTTATTTACATGCCATTGTATTCACTGTCAACACATTTACTTGTTGTATATTATTCTGTAAAGTTGTAGATATAAATAAATGGAAAAAAAAAAACAGTTTAAAATTTGTAAACTCATAATTTATGTAAATTTTGACATGAACATAGTCAATGTCTGCTACTCAAAAATGTTTATACACCCTATTTTTTTTTAATTTAAGAAATCCTGATTTAAATAAACAGATTTGGGGCTCCACTAAACCATCCAATTCATCTCGTATCCAATCCTTACAATCCAAAATCCTTCGAAAAATCCTCAATGCACCTTACTTTGTAACCAATAAACATCCATAAAGATCTTAATGTTCCATATGTTGCAGATTTAGCCCAAACCAGATATCAATCCTTTCATAGTAAGCTCCATAACCACTCAAATCCCCTAATTTTTCAACTTGCTTCCCACACCATTCCTGATAATCCTCCGAGGCGTCTGAAAAGAAGATGGCCCAGAGACCTTCTAGCGTAGAATTTTTATTAAAGTGCTACTGATGAGTAGTTCTATTCAAGTTTTGTCACGTTATTGTAATAGTTAACAGCACATTTACTTGATGTATAAATATTGTACAGTTGTAAATTTCAATAAATTGTTATTAAAAAAAAAGAAATAAACAGATTATTAAATCAATGTGCACAAAATATTCATCTGATCATTCATTATTGATTACAGATTATTTTAATGGTAAAAATTATGACAATCATAAACTTTTAAAATCAAAAATGCCGAAAAAGGATAATCGTTGAGAAAAATAAGGAAATATGAATAAAAAATTCATCGCTCATCCTTCAGCTGATGTACGTAAGTATAAAAGAATATATAAATTGAAACCAACTATGAAAAAACCTTTGAGATCTATTTTTTTCAAATTTTCTTTCATTTAAAATTTCACTCTGAAGTTTTTCAAACAGTGAAAGTAGCCATTTACAGCAATAGTTTACAAGTCAAGACCGTAGTAGCAAAGCGTAATAAACTGATAGAATAAGATTGCATTCAAAAAGACGTTCAGTTGAACAATCTAGTCTCCAGTCGTTAGATTCAGATTAAAAATTTGAACAAAGCCAGCCCAAGGAAGTGAATATTTTAAAAGACTGAATTTTGGAAAACTTCATTTACGAAAAAATAATTAAAAAACTCAAAAAAAAAAAACAGCCAGATTTGAAAATAGTGTATAATAGAAATAGAAGAAATGAGATATTGTTATTAATTAATCATTTGAGCAAAGATAAGACAAAAGAATAAAATGTAAGAAGATAGAAAAATCAAATCTAAACCATCATTCGAATGATGATTTTTCGGGAAAACTTTTGAAAAGAGTTTGTCTATAAACATACAGTTTGTCTAGAAACATTACTTTTGATGATTAGATGAGAATTGACAAAAAAAAAACTACACTTAAAATATATATATGATAAAATTGTTAAAACTTCTTCCATACGAAAATGAGGCCTGTAAATTTAAAATTTACAAATTTCATTCTTACAACTAATTATTACAATAATATAGTAACAAAACATAAGGAAGACCAGGGGGCAGGTCCACTGTTGTGACCCCCTAAACCGGTCTTCCTGACCCTCCATGTGTAAGACAATGGTACCCCAGCACTGGCCTTTGTCTGAAGAAATAAAAATTACCCTTATTCCAGGCAAGGGTCATCCAGAGTATCCAGTTAGTTTGATGCTAGACCGAAACCAAGCAACATATCGAGGTAATTATTATTTTTCATTAATTAACTAATTATTGTTATTAATTTCAAGATTGCTGAATCGATAAAATTATTTCCAGTAATTTATTAATTTATTCGAAAGTGAATATTCATATATTTTATATGTACCTAATGCTATCTACATTTTAGTCTCCATATAATTTTAACTATAAACAGAGCGTAAAATGTAAAAAAATAAAAAAAATAAATAAAATCCTTGACAAAAAAGATTTTCAGGGAATTCAAAATTTCCTCTAGTAAAATACATGTATCTATACCGCAGTAAATACTAAAAGTAATTAACTTAAAGTTTAATTTAAAAAAAAAAAAAAAAAAAAAAAAAAAAAAAAAAAAAAAAAAAAAAAAAAAAAAAAAAAAAAAAAAAAAAAAACTTAAGTCAAACATTAGTACATATAAGCATAAAAATTAATACATGATTTTGTTATTTATAGCCAAAATAATATCTCCTGATGTAATTTTTGGGCAAAAGCTGTAGTCTTGATGTAATTTTTTTATTTCATTTACAAAAATAATAATTCCATAATATAAAATAAACCGTGATCAATGACGAATATTTTATGTTTGCAAATAAGAATGTTTAAACATATAACAAATTATTTTCAATTCACTAAATTTTTATGAATAAAACTTACTAAAAAATATGTAACTATTACACCGAAAACTGAAACCAATTTTATATTCATCTCCAAAGAAATAATTGTATAAATATACAATTTTCTTTTTTCATTGTGCATTAAATAATTAATTTATAGCGCCTCTATTCCTTGATGTTGTACAGGGCGCACCTAAAATTGTAATTAATAAAAAATTCTGGATGTCGAAAATCCGTGTTCAGTCGGTTTAGACAGGTGTTGGAGAACTAGACATGAAATAACTTTTTATGTTGATACATAAAAGATATCACTTACATGACGATTAATATTGAACTAATAAAAATAATTTACAATAAATTTTATAATTGTTAAAAACTTTACAGTTTAGCTATATGAAAAGATAATTTAAAAAAATATATAAATGGATTGATGTTTTTTTTTTTTAAAAACAGATCACCGAAATTTCTACCCTATTATATATACATTCAAAGTTATGACAAACCTAACGAAAAACAGTATATAAGAAATTAGTTTTCTTCCATTAAAAAAACTACTCATTTATTTCTATGAATAGGATAGTTATAAATTAAGGCGTGGAATTCCAAAACCAGCTGTCTAATTTCGAGATTATTTTTTTTATTTAATAGTTTTACTACTTGGCTATCTTTAGGTGAAAGGTTTCCTAAAAAAGGTGGTTAAAGCACATTGAAAATGACCATCCAAAAATACCCCCCCTAATCCAGTGTGACCTTTACCCTTATTGACCAGCAGTGAAAATTAAAAAAAAATGGACCTACCAGGTTTTACAATTCTACGCTTCAATTGTAAGTTAAAAAACTGAAAATCAAAATTTTTGAACTAAAGATCCTTAAGATTTACAACTCCTGTTATATGTCCCTTTGTCGCGTTTTCAATGTGTTATAAAATTGAAACTACAAGATAGCAAAGAATAAACAATGAAAAAGGAAAAGTTGTGCTAAGAACCAAATCAATATATGTTATAAAAATTATTAATTTATTATCTCCATCAACAGTCCAAAATTAATTACAACTACTTAATAACTGTTGAATACATTGTATAGTAATAGAAGTATTGAAGCAAATAATGAATTGTTAGGTTAAACCATAGCAAATTTATAGATCTGTCAAATTGTCCAAATTGGTAAAAGAATAGAATAAAAAATGGGATCAGAATAACGACTTGAGGATTTACTGAAGCAGTGAGACTATACATAAATGAATTAACAAAATTATTATTTAAATGTCAAAACTTCTTTTCGTGTCTGGACATATCTTGACTGCTGTCAATCAGCATATTCGATAATTGTGACACCAAAACATATCAACAAAAGCCAAGAACCAAGAGCCGACGAGGGAATATTTTTTTGATTTTCGACATCGACCTATTATTAGAAGAAATTAAATGGTTTGTTCTACAGCCATTTGATATATATACGCTTGACAAAATTCATAAATATTTCGTTGCTTATGAATAACGGGTGATAGAATCATGAGCCGCGTTCACTGTTATATGCAATTCAAATGGATTCTCAATTTAATTCCACCGAAATTTGGAACATTTACCGCAATGATAGCATAAATAAAGGCAATAGTCCCTGGTTCATTTATTGCGGATTATTCGTTAGCTGAGTGTGTGACCATCTGTGACCGGGAGATACGATATCTGTTGGGGCAGGAATAATTTTAGATTTGTAAGCGCTCGATGTGCTCCAACAAATGACAGAAACTGTTTGCTTTCGAGAGCGTTAGTAAACATAATTACATCTCTCATTTGGGAAATATAGCAACAGCCCCGTCCAGAAATACCGAACCAGCATGTATAATCCCATCAATCTATTACATTATAAATTCACATTTGCGACAAAATGAATAAATTTGATCTGAAAACTTAAGTAACAAAAGCAGTACAGATATTTTTTATTCAGTTGAAATGCCCATGATAGAACAAAAGAAACGTTTTAATTAGAAATCGACAAAATATTTTCAACGTTTATGGTACTGTGTTTATTTCATATTAGTTTTGTTAGTTATGCATAAAACATTAAAACATATAACTCACAAATATCGAGAAGGATACATATTTTTTTCTTAAATCGTAATACTGAAGAAGGGCGGTAAAAATAACATTCAAGAAACATAACTTACATAAATAACCAACCTAAATAAATCACAAAATAACTAAATAAAATAGATACCTAAATATATAATCTAGGTAACAGGTTACCTAAAAAATAGCAAACGAGGAAATTTTGTACCGTAAATGTTTAAAGTATTAAAAAAAAAAAATCAATTTTTCACGTATCCATAATATAAAAAATGTAATTTAATACATTAAAATAATATTTAGCTATTAGTTTATCTGTTGTATCGTTTGTATATTTACGAATAATTGCATAAATATAATATTTTATATCATACATTCATATGAACTTAGTAATATCCAATCAATAACTTATGATTAACTATTATTGTTTATTTGAAAAATATACCAAAAATGTTTCCTACAAGGAAAAACAAAGTTATTATGGTGATGTCGGTGACGATCCCGTCTTACAGATTACAATTATATACGCCAAACTTAAAACGAAACATTTTTTAACCTAAACAATTTTTTTTTTACTATCGATGTTGATGTGTAACGTGTACAGATGTGTACAGTCTACTATACTCCCAATAGGAGGATCTATCACCTAAACCCTACGAATTATTTAAAAATGAAAAATATAAAGAGTTCATTACTCATTAATTAAATATATTTTTTTAAAAAACATAAAGAAATGCTCGTAAGAAATTTTCAAGAAGAAAAAAAGGAAGAAAAAAAAATTACCGACTTTTAATTTTAAGAGCAAAATAACGGTTATTATTATCCTTATAGCATAGCTAAATAATTCATTTATTTTGCCAAAATTAAAATTACAACAATAGAAATTAAAATTAAAATAGAAATATATAACCCACGAAAGAATGAATAAAAAGGACAAAAATAAAAAGATTGACTCAAATAATTTAATTTTAAATATTTTAAATGAATTCTGAAGTAAGTAGCTCATTGTCAAAGTTGTTGATTAACAAAATATTATCTAGCACAGAAAAAAAAAAATAACCCTGCTAAACAGCTAAACTAGAAGAAATTATAATAAAAACAATGATTACCAGCATACCAGGAGATACGCATTACGAGTTTAATTAATAACGTTAGCAGCTAAACTAAATAAGAGTAAAAAATAACAGAAAAATGATCACCATAGCAGGCGCAAGCCCAACTGTAGGGCAGCTAATTAGAAGTCAAAGTTAGCTTCTACTACGACTTTCAAGCTTCAAGTTGAAACTTTTTGAAATCAGTTCAAGCTAGAGAAAAGAACTACTATTGTTCTCTCAACCTAAACACAGTGAATTAAAAAATATTTAAGTATCAGTAACAGTTTTTTTTTTTTTTTTAAATACTGTACACAGGTGTAATATTGCCAAGACCTCAATAATTGGAATTCATGTCTGACCTAGATCAGACTAGATCAGATCTATATCTAGATCGCAAAAAAATTAGTCTAACTAAAACTAAGGTGAATTTAGAAGCAGAAAATACACTCATCGTAATTAAGAAAATATGTGTAATTCCATCACGGAACGAATATCAGAGACATTCTGATTCTTCTTCGTGGTTTCAGTGAAATTTCTAGATGTACTTTTAGTAAACGTAATAATTGAACATTGTTGTATTAAAATACTACAATAATACACTAGTACTTTAGAAAGTATTTGATCAGATTTCTTTATGACCAAACCGCAGGAACTACACTGACAGGAATTCCAGCCAATTGATTTTTTTTTTAATTTTTCCCCTAAAAGTTACATTCTTGTTCAGGTGTTAACGTAACAATATACTTTAAACAGGACATATAAAACGTGTTAGGATTATTAAAAGAATTAATCAAATAAAAGACAGCAGTATTTATTTTTTTTTTTTTTTTTTCATGTTTCTTACGCGATTATTCAGCCAATCATGGACCGATTTTGAGGATTCTTTTTTTGATCGGAAAGTCATATTTCAAAGATGGTTCCATAAAAAAAATTATTAAAATAAACTCAGTGGTATTTAAGAAAAAAAAACGACTTCACGATTTAACTTACATGCAATAACATAAACTGGGGTCACCTGTGGTGTAGTGGTTAGCATAGCAACCTACTATACCCAAGATCGCGGGTTCGCAGCCCGGCAGATGACCTTAGAATTTTTTAAAGGGAGTAAAAAATCCTTAGCTATGCCGTCCTTCGGAAGGGACATAAAATGGGGGTACCGAGCCTGTGTGATGTCAGGTACTCGTTAAAGATCCCTATCCTAATTATACCTGGATAGGCAAAATTTAGGACTCCCACCATAGCATCGTCCGATTAGCCATAGCAGCATAAAGTGACGTTAAACGAAATGAAAAAACTAACAAACTAAAAAGTAAACGAAAACAAAATACACTCATTTACTAATAAAAATTGAAAAATAATGTTAAAAAAAAAAAAAAAAAAAAAAAAAAAAAAAAAAAAAAAAAAAAAAAAAAAAAAAAAAAAAACGACTCTAAGGCGCGTTGCACAGTGGAGAAACTGGTTTCTAGAAACATGGAAATGAAGTTGCTTGAAACTGAAAGATAGGATTAACGTAGGTTGGTGCACACAGCGTTTCATACAACACACGGGGTTTCTCAAACTGGGTTTCTAGAAACGCTGTGTGCACCAACCTACGTTAATCCTATCTTTCAGTTTCATACAACTTCGTTTCCATGTTTCAAGAAACCGGTTTCACCAGTGTGCTAAGATTAAACCTACATGTATACTCTTACATAACTAAAAAATAAAAAGTAATATTTTAATTTCAATGAGGATTACAGGACTATCAACAAAATTATTGATACTTATGTACCTATTCACAATTTATGATCAGATTGTTTTGGAGTCGGTAAACAACCAAAACCAACAGAAAACGAAAGCAAGCTGATAATTGTAAAGAAGTGCAAAGTTTGTTGCAAAGGCGGGATCAAACTGCCCTTCTTGATTGGCATCGACGCTAAAAATTACTAATAATAAATTGTGAATAGAAATATAAATATAGATAATTTCGTTGATTCTTTCACGCTCTTAGTTATTAAGTAATTAAATTTTTTTTTTTTTTACATTTTAGTTTAGTGTACATGTAGATTTAATCTTGAAGTCGGCGATAGTCATTTTTCTAAAAATTAACTTTATTTATTTACTTCTTTTATATATACAAATATCAGAAGCGTTCTAGTTTCACTAAAATTTTCAGGTTGATTACACTTTTAGTAAGTACAAATAGAAAATCTACCCTGAGTATTATTAAGCCCAAGATATTTTTTTCCACATTCAGAGTCAACCCTCCAACTCCTCCAGGAATGACTTCGTAAAAAGCCCGTCACATCTCAGACGACGATTTGCATATTAAATTCGATCGAATCTGTATTCAAAGCAGAAGGGGTAGTGCTTAGTCAGTGCCCGAAGCTAAGGCCTCATAAGCAAGCTATTAGGTTAAAGATTTAAAAGGATTCTCAGCTGCCTTAAGAGGAAGGGGAAAAATCTGAGAGGGTTGGGCCAGGGGTGGGTGGAGAGCCGCCATGGACGGACAGGGGGGGGGGGAGGTAAATGCGACCTAATGGAAATAGAAATTGGCAATCAGGGAACAAAAGCAGGGCCGTATTCTTCAAGGGGCCGCCTCTCTTTCGGCGGAGGATCGCCCTCAGTTCCTTCTCTTCTTAAACTCTATTAGGCCCTGATGGCGAGGGGGTCACTAAGAAAATATGCAATTTGTCCTTCCATCTAGGAGGGAGGAGTGTTGAGCAGGTTGGCCAGTTTTACAACCGTACCATTGTAAAGAAAACTGCAACCTTATTAGAACCAACTAATCATTACTAATCTAGGTAATAGATAAATTTGGAACAAAATTAGAATCATCACATTAATCAAATAATTATCTCTACTTTCACAAATAACGAAAATATATTATTATTATATCCCTGGCTGTCGTGAAGAAATTGATAAGTAAAAATTATGTTCTAAATTACTTTAATTTACTTCAAACAAAATTACTCTATAAATTTCATTTGAACCAAAATTTCAGGCCTTATTAAGAAGCACAACTTACCCAATTTTCCACAACGCAAATATTAAAAATCCAGCTTTGAAGATTAATACTAACTCTTTTTCAAGGTAATTTGACTTTTGCACTTCTTCAAAACCACCAATATAATGTAAAACACGTTATTAAATTAAGCTAGTTGATAGATATTTCTCTTTTAATTTCATGTTCACACCAGTCATTAAAGTAACAATCGGGGAATTGTAATAATGAAGTGTAATAATACACCTCACGCCTGATATCACGCCTATCACGTGAGTGAGTGTAGCACTTAACATCACCTACCTACTCCAGGCATGAATTGAGCAAATCTCCGGGTACATCAGCCATGGCCATGTCCTTAATGTGTGTGATATATCCATGAAGATTGCCGTTAAATCATCTATAATGTATTTGTTTGCAGTGGGTACTTGAAAATCTGAGTGAAGTGTATGGTTTGAAATGTACCTAGGTGATTACGTAATTGTTCTAAATATTTTTTATTGAAATATTTGTATATTTATAAGGTGCGTATGCTTTGCAGTACCGGATATTTATGTGGACGTATGTCCATATGCGTTTATATAATTTTATTTAGTCGCTGTCGGAGTTTTGATGTCGACCGTTTATGGAGGGTTGGATACAAGCGTTTTAGTATCTTTTGAAGACTGAGACTTTATTTTATTTATTTATTTTTAATCGAATGTTAGTCCAAAGGAGTGAATTTCGTTTGTCTATGTTATGGGTTGATTGTCGATGATGATAGGTGGACAAGAGTCATATCTGGACAAATGTCAGAGTATCTTATCCTTCAATATTTCCTCTGTCAAACAAGGCTCAGATATCTCTTCTATTCATTCGGTAAACGAAGGAGTAACACAGGGGTCAATACTAGTTTCACTATTATACATTCTTTACACTTACAATATGCCACTTAGCCCTGATACATTAACAGCAAAAAACGCTGAAACGTTAATTAATATAAAAATATTAAATCACAGATTTGGGAAACGGGATGTCCCGCTACCAATTGGGAAAAGGTATAGCGCCCTTGACCCTGATGACCACGTGGCCAAACACATCTGCCGACAGATAGCGGGACAAGAAAAGACAAAGAGGACTATGCAAAGACAATGGCCAGGTGGTCAGGGCTAGGACTGGTCAGACCAGTTTTCCATCTGCCCGCGGACCTGCCACTTCAGGCCACCGTAACTACCCCCCAAGCACCTGTCCCCTGCACACCGGGGCAAGGGGTGGCCTATGGGGGTCTCAATGTAAATTAATTATTGTTACTTTTAGGGTACGGGTGGCTAGAAGGAACTACTTATCGCCAAGGCTATGAATGCAGGTTGTTATTATAATGAAATGATAATTATTAAAACAATATCAATAAAATGAATATATTAATCATAAATGTATTGTAATGGTATTTTACCTTATTTATATTAAACAGATTTTTTTTATACGAATAGCTGTTAAGACTGATGTTTTTCTAACCAAGATTTTAAATGTCCAGACAGGAAAACAACCTCTTTCAGTCATATTTCTGATCAGATCATATCACATATTTTTCATTTCTTTCCTCCAAGCCATTTTTAGTTGTCTAAATCAATTATTGGTCAACGTTTTTCTCTTCTTTTTTTTAAGTACTTTTATATACATTATATATTTTTAAATACTTCTGTATATTATTTAATATATTTTCAACATTCCATGTGCCCTGATTCAATTATATAATTTAACAATTATTATAATTATAATTATATCCACAATCTCAGCCACAAACAGCCATTAAACAGAATTTTGGAAGACAAACTTTTTTTCCATCTCTACAAACTTCTTTTCAATTTTTTTTTTCTCCTAGTTGTCATATAGTTATTGCTATTGTTAGTTTACCTTATGTACATAGTTTTATATTTATTTTCCTTCTAGTATAATGCTTCATTATATAAAACCTTTATAAGTGCTACCAATGGGTAGTTGCTTTAAAAACAAGTGACAAGTCATTTTTATCATTATCATCGTATTTACTTAATGTATAATATATTGTATACACAGTTTTAAATTTCTATTAAATAAATAAAAAAAAAAATAAAAAAAAAATATTTATTTTGTATAGTTATATTTTATATTGTTATCAATATTATCAATATTATATTATATTTAAATTTTTTTTAACTGTAATTTTAAATTCCGCATGGGATCGATCATTTTAGCATGTAGATTTTTATATTTTAAAATAATGACTTCTACAGTTTTTTTGTTTTTTTTGTGCTATATTTATATTGTATTGTATATTGTCAGATTTCAAACTGAGATTGATACAGTGTGTTGTGTATTTAGCAACCCATTTAAAATTGGCAACACCGCTTAATCAAGTAGTTCTCTCTTCCTAAGACAAAGAATCCATGAACTCTTTGACTAGTATTTTCATCTTATCTTATTCAGTAAGGTGGAATCCAACATTATCGTTATATATTATTTTTATCTTCTCAATAATATTTGTATTTTGGACTGATTAACTTTATATTTTTCAAGGACCTTTGTCTTTAAGTTTTCAAATTTATAGATATGACAGTAGCGTTATTTTCTTTCCCCACATTTGCCTTATTTTAAATACTTTATGTATGCCCTAGTACCTGAATTATTTAGATGATTCATTAAATTATTTTTATTTCAAATAAGTTTTTAAAAAAAGACAACAGATCCCGCTGTGAGGTCCCCTGCCCTATCTCCAACGTCCCGCAGATGCAACCCCCGGTCATCAGCGTGAGAAAACCGGTTTCGGACGCTACCCCTACCTGAGAGAGCTAAGACAATAGTGCCGTGTCCATTGTATATGGAATTAAAAATCCTTAACAACCTGGCTAACCCTGGGGCAGTCCCTAGGGTACCCTTATTAGCTGGTTCATCCGAGCGTAAATAGGACAGTAAACACATAACGAATTTCTACCATTCTTTTACTGTCATCAATTAACATCTTATTTGTTTTTAATTACTAGAACAATCATAAAAAATCAACAAAATTATTCAGTAAAGTAAACATTACTACATCAGACATTATACATAATACAGTAGATTCTCCTAATCCGAACATCGGTAATCCGAACATTCCAATAATCCGAACTAGGGATTATATTATTATTTTTTAATTTTACACATATTTTTTTTTAACCTATTTTATCGGGTTTTTTTCAAATGAATAAAAAAAACAACATACGAATATATAAATGATTAATTATTCAATCAAGCCAGATCTCATAGGCATTTCTTGAAATAACTTATTGGGCAAGGCATGTGATTGAGAAGAAGCTTCAATGACTACTAGTTCTTATCGCGAAACAATTCTTCACTTCATTAAAGAAATCAATCCTCCTGATGCTCTTAGCGAAGAAGATACGACCAAATGGATTCATGAGAACGAAGAAAAGGAGTTCACTTCCAAAACAGATGAGGAAGTCGTTTTAGGTGTTTTACAAAAGACAATTAAAGAAGAAGAAGAACGAAATACACAACTAAAATTTAACGCTACAGTAAAAAATGTATGAAGACGTTATTAGACATATCGGCCAGCGCATTAAATGGGCGATGGAGAACGACGTACAGTGGCATCAGGTTCATCTACTCATACAGCTCGAGAAGAAGCATTAAAAAAAAGTTAAATAAATCAAATCAATCAATAAAATAAAAACAAAAAACTATATCAAGTTTTTTTTTTATTAAAAACGTTTAATTTTAAAAATACATTTGTTATTGATTGCTATTGATGGTGACTATTGATGATTGGTTTGTTTTTGTATACATATATATGTTTGTATGTATTTTAATCTATATTGAGACTTGTTGAATATTTTGATTAATATTACTCATATATTTTATATATTTCATAGGTACCTTAAAAATAATGTTCTGATTTTTTGTTAATTTTTCCCTAACCTATATAATCCGAATATTTTGCTAATCCAAACACCTTTTAGCAACAATTTGTTCGTATTACCGTGACTCCACTGTAACAGTAACCAATAACTATTTAATGTACATAAATGATATTTAAAATATTGGCTGCGAACCGAACCTAGGTAAGAATTACCCGGAAGAGAGAAGAGGGCAAACTAAATCGATATTAATTCCCCCTTTTATTTACCCAACTTTCTCAGCTTAATGGAAGAGTTATAGAGAGAAACCTTTTTCAACGGGCTGAGTATTTTCCCTTTTTATCCCTCTCTGGGGGAACATTTTACATCTGACTTATAATGTTTCTAAAACCTCTTTCCACCGGCCACTGCTTTTATTTTAAATCCAACGGTGCGTGAACCAAATGAATATTTAAAAGTAAACATTAAAAATTATTAAAATTTAAAAGATCCCAAAACGTGAGGAAAATATTAGAAAAACAATTTGTATCACTACACAGTATGAAAGGTCTTTTGGGTTCAGTGTTGCATTGGTACGGGTAGTTTTAAAATGAAGTACTTTATTCGGAATCACGTACAAATACCGGGGGTTTTCACCAATTTTACAGGATACCCACTTTACAGAAGCTGTTTGTCCCGCAAAAGGGTCTTCCAATCCAGGATCGATTCTCAGCTTATGTAGCCTTCTGGATTCGTAACTAAAACCCGGGTTTTAAGATTTAACTGCCTTACCGAAAAAGGAGATTCTCTACAAGTCATTGTCGAGTCATAAGATTTATTAATACTCTCTTTGTAAATTGCAGTAAATCTTTTTTATTTTTTTTAAATATTTGAAATTTTAAAATATCATGTAAATTATGTTTATATTTAATTTAATTAAATATTAAATATGTTTACATTTTATAGTATTATAATGTATATATTGTTAACCCTTTTGGAAATTGGGATTTTTCATTGGATTCAACACTGGTTTCGAAGTCAACTTACAGCAATAAAAAGCGACTTATTTTGCATATTTTGTGTTGATAATTAATGAATAACTATGTAAGTTTTTTTAATGGGAACAAACATCGGGGTCGAATTAATATTAATTAATTTTGTTTTTTATGTCGGCATTTTTCTGAGGTTAGCTATCAATTATCAGATATTAGATCAGACTAGTTATTAGATATTAGCAGCCGATTAAAAAAGTCTTTAATTTTATGAAATCTAGAAGTCTTCCTACTAAATTGTTCACCATAAGTCTTAAAATCTTTTAGAATTGATCCTTCTATACCATTATGCATACCTCAAGTGACTTAAAATCTTTGTTGCGGGCCTTTCACTAAAATCAAAATTTTCAATATCTTGATGTTGCGCGAAGGAATTACACTTTCGCTTTCACATTTATTTATACAAGAGCTTCTATTATCATATTATAATGACAGTTTTGCAATTCCCTAGCGCTAAATTGAATTAATCAAATTCAAAGATTTAGGCTTCAAATTTTAAAATTTAAACATTTATTTTCAATTTCTTTCATAAGATTTTATTTATTAGTGTTTTATAGTACATACCTGTTTAAAGTTTTTCTACTAAATTTTTTCCTGTAAGGCTTAAAATCTTTGTTGTGGGCCTTTCATTAAATTCAAAATTTTCAATATTTTAATTTTGCGCAAGGGAATTGCACTTTTGCCTTCACATCTATATTTACAAAGGCTTCTATTATCATATCACAATGACAGTTTTGCAATTCCCTTGCGCAAAATTGAATTAATCAAATTTAAGTTTTAAGAATTTAAATTTTGAATTTCATCGTTAATATTTTATTTATTAATATTTTATATTATATACCTTCACTTGAACACCACATAGTATGACTTGAAATATAAAACTTTAAAAGAAAAAAAAATTAGCGTATTGAAATGGTTTGCACTTTACAATCGACTGAATTCTGCTCTCTAATAATCAGCGACATAAAACGGATTAAAACATAGAAAGGAAACAAACAGAAGTGAGTGTTTTTTAATTGATTTGCCATATTATGTAGATTATTTTAGCCACAAAAAAAAGTAGAAATACCCAAAAATCAAAAATCGAGTTTTGAGCGGTGTTAGTGAGAAGAGATGGCCCCAGTGTGCGGTAGTTCCCTTGGCAAGGATTAGAATTAATGTTATATAAATAAAATAAAATATTACATTTTAATCTGATTTTAGCACTTCAAACACTGTTTAATTATTTCCCAGTTTAACGGTTCTTTGAAATTCTTCTTTAAGCGAATTCTTCATTATTCGTGCTACTTGTGAAATCTATTGACCTGTATCTATTTGTAAATCCACTAAGATAATTTCCTTTAAATACCAGTTATTTCTCCACTTATTTAACTATCAATCTACTTAACCGATGCTAATAGTTTCAACTAAGTATGTATTGTTAATAACTGAACGACCTTATTTTTATTTTATTTTTTTTCCTCTTACAGTAAACTCCTAAGACGGGCGTATTTAAATATTTGTACATGCACCATGCATCTAGCAAACATCTATTATGTTTTTATGTATTTTATAAAATTGGAAATGGTTTACATTTTATTTTAAGATAAATATTATTTACTAGACAAATGTTAAAAACTACAAAAAAAAAGACTCATTTATCTGACAATTATTAAACCAGTTTGGACATAGGGATGCGTACGTCTAAAAAGGAGATGGCCAAGAGACCTACTAATGTAGAACTTTTATTGAAGTGCTATTACTAAATAATTCTTCACCTGTTATTGACATATCATTATAATCATTTTTCTCAAACGTACTTACTAATAGTATATATTGAACATAGTTGTAGTTATCAGTAATTAATTATTAAAAAAAAAAGAATAAGAAGATAAATATCGAGTTAATACAATAAATAATATTTTTTTTTAAAATTAATAACTTAAGAATTGAATTTTAACTTTTATACAGCTGGCATCCCCACTCATCCAACCACTATCCTCACCACTTACGCTGATGATACATGTGTGTTATCAGTAAACAATGATCCCTTCATTGCCTCTCAAAGACTCCAATCCCATATCCTAAACCTTCAAGAATGGTGTCAAAAATGGAGAATCAAAATAAATCGAAACACATCTCACCAAATAACCTTTACGCTTCGTCGTAAACTTATGACTTCCTGTCCTACAGTATCCTTTAATGATACTCCACTGATCTCTGTTGAACAGATCCTCTACCTAGGACTCCACTTGGACAAACGTCTTACTTGGAATCCACATACAAGACTAAAACGACAAGAGATTGCCCGTCGTTACAGATTACTTCAACATTTATTAGACAAACGTTCAAAGCTGTCAATTAATTACAAAAGACTCATATACATGGATGTGATTAGATCTATTTGGACGTATGGAGTTGAGCTTTGGGGCTAAGCTAAACCATCCAATTCATCTCGTATCCAATTCTTACAATACAAAATCCTTTAAAAAATCCTTAATGCCCCTTACTTTGTCACCAATAAGCTTATCCATAAAGATCTTAATGTTCCATAAGTTGCTGATTTGGACCAAACCAGATACCTATCTTTTCATAATAAGCTCCATAACCACTCAAATCCACTAGGTTCTCAACGTGCTTCACACTGTATTCCCACTCTATTCCCGATAATCCTCCAAGGCATCTGAAAAGATCTTCTAGTGTAGAAATTTTATTGAAGTGCTACTGATGAGTAGTTCTTTTCAAGTTTTGACAAGTTATTGTAATAGTTAACAACACACTTACTTGATATATATATTTTATACAGTTGTAAATTTCAATAAATTGATATATAAAAAAAAAAATAATAAACAGAGATAATTTCAAATAAATGTATAAAACAAATAACTCAAAAATCTAATTTTGAGATCTATTAAAAGTGCTTAACAATATTTAATTAATACCTAACGCATAAGATACAAGGGATCTAGTGAACTATTGTTCTAGACAGGCAGACCATGGTTACAGAAAATCGGGTGGCGAAACAAAGACCAGAGGGCTAGCGGGTCCACCGTGTGACCCCCAAACCGGTCTTCCTGACCCTCTTCTGCTAAGACAATGGTACCCCAGTACTGGCCATTGTCTGCAGAAATAAAAATCAAAATCCTCCCTGTTCTAGCCAAGGTGAATCCCTCGGAGTAGTTAGTGTGGTGATAGCACTCGTATCAGCAACATGCGTCTTCAACAGGTAGTGTCATAACAGTTAAATTTTAATTTTTAGTTTCTTGAAGAAAACTGTACCAAAATCGTTCCAATATCAAATGGATATTCATTCAATCATTAAAATTAATTAATAAGTAATTATTTTGTATTAATTAAATTTAAGTAATCAAACATCTGTTATCGGGAATACATTAATATATAAGCCGAAAATTCGTGTAGAGAACAAATCTAGGTTATGCGGCCATTAACTTTTGTGATGCATCAGATTATCCCTACGTTGTAGGGGAGGCAAAGATACATGCAAACGGATTTAGGGGCAGTTGGTGATTATAAAGGGTTATGATATTAACTTTTAAGTACGATATAATTAATTAAACATAATTAAATTATAATTTAAGAATACATTACTTAAAAAACATATTATGGATATTCAATTAGAATAAAGTATAATCGTAATAATTTTTTATATAAAATCAATATACATTACGTCATTTATGTCTATTAATATATGTTTAGTTCGTTTGTGGGTTTATCTTTTTAGATATGTCTTATCGTAGTCTCCTATTTTTTGCATATGATATCGGCAAGGGAAAAGAAATTTTGTGTCTGTAACTGAGTATACTGTTAAATTGAAGGCAGGTTTAAGTCTGATAGCTTGTTTGAAATTCTGGTGTACCTTGGGTAGTTGCTTATTATTTTCATACATGAGTTTTGGATAACTTCTAATTTCCTATAAATAGAGTTGCATGTGTAGCTCAAGAATATGTTAATATTGGTCGTATAACAGTTTTATGCAATATCAATTTGTTTTTTGCAGATAAATTTTCATTTTGCTAATGATGCTTTTAGCTCTATAGCATTTGTTACTAATATGTTTGAAGAATGTCAATGATTTGTCTAATTCTTAGCCTAAGTAACTGATAGACTGAGCCCAAGGGATCGGGTTTCCAATTAGACTATAATAAAAATATTGGAATCTAGGTATATTAACATATTATCTTGAAATTACGATTTTAAAAAAAGTAAAAACTATTATGTATATAGTAATATTCTCATGAGCATAAAAAATATGTTTTGTTTTTTTAAAATGTCTTTATTGATAGTAAATGATTGAGTTTAAAGCAGTGGCAATAATGTTAATATATTCATCTAATGATTTAACAATCAAAGGAAAAATACTAGTAATAATCATAACATTTATATATATAATAATACAATACATACATTTATGGTAAATCTAAAAAACTTTTAAGTTAAAATATATTGCGTATGAATAATTAGCTTAAGGTAATTATTAACAAATGAATTGCGCTTATTGTTATAATAAATTGACAAAAAATATTAGTTATTGATAGACGGCCTTAAGCCATCAATAGTTTACCAAATACCTACTAAATTTTAAGTCACTCTATCATAATTGAATTAATAGTAATGTTTTCAAGAATGTTCATTTTTGGGCACTTTTAAAATCATTGAGTATATTTTAAATTTTTCGCCAAGGCAAGACTACTCAGACCTACGTTAATATCTTCTCCAAATTTTTTTTTAATCAAATTAAAAATTTATTTTTTATATTCTTAAATGTCACCACTTTTTCCAAGGCATTGTCGAGGTAAAAAAACAATAGGAAAATATTTTAAAAATATCTAATTAAACACTAATATTGATTTATGCCAGATAATAACTAAAATAGTTATAAATTTATATACAATAAAGTTTTTAAAATGTTAAAATTGCACAAAATATGACGTATTATTATGAAATTAACTTTTTTTGCTGATGGTGCATTCATAAATCATAAAATCTTACATTACTCAACAGTTAAGAGATAATTTATTTTCTAAATTTAAGTTTTCATAATAACTTTATAAGTAATATTTCATCTATTATTTTAAGTTTCCAGTTATTTCTGTTTGTTTCTCTGTATAGGTCATTCCAAACCCAAAGAGGTTTCGTATATTCGTGGATAATACATAAAAATACAGATGCATAAGGTAATAAAATATATAAAATTAACTACAATAGTAACTAGTAAAAATAACGCATGGAAATTCTTGGAGATAGGGAACTATCAAGAACTGTTTCAAAATTATGTTTTCAATTAAAAATAATACTGGAATTTATAGTTATACTTTTAAACTTTTAAACAATATTTGATAATTTGAAGAGAAAAGTTGAATTCCCTTATATATTTTATGCCGAAGTTCAATCAAATAAACCATGTTAACACTTTACCATTATATTTTGAATAATTCCACCATTTAACAGATACAACAATACAATCTGAAAGTACTTAAACAGAAGAGCAAAACTAAACCGATACCGAACATATAATGACCGCAATAAAAACAATATAAAGACCCAAGCTATTTTGTCTCAAGTCTTAAAACGTGTTTTAGGGCCCGATTTTATCGTCCCTTCCATAAAATTCACCCTTTAAATTGTCAATTAGTTTTATTCCTCAGCTGAATCAATTCCAATAAAACCTAATGCGGCCCTTTTGTTGTTGTTGTTCGCATTGATAATAAAATAAAAAATGGGGTTACAATGAAATTATTTACTTTGAAGTATAATAAGTTTCCTCCGAAATTGATATAATTAAGAATAATATTATTGAGGTATGTTTTGAGTGCTTTTGGATGTACAATGTCATGACCAAAATATAGGAAGTATTTTTGGGTATATATATCAAAATTATTATATTTAAATATACACTAAAATGACAGGTATAATTATTGCAGATAATTGTATTTAATCCTATATCCTATCTATATTTAGAATATAGTCTAATAAAAACTAAATTTATAATTTACAAATAATGTACATTTACTGACATTAATGCACATTTAACCTACCTCATCTACAATTAGCTAAATCCTAATATTAATTAATTATATTACAATATAATTAATATACATTAACTAATATCAAATCCGTATCGACATTGATATTTATACAAAACATTCCTGATTCAAATTATAGCTCATTTCAGCCGCTTTCGCTTTCCTTGTCAGATATTATAAATTACGGTAATATAAATGAATATAATAATGCTTTTTAAAAATTCAGTAGATAATAGTCGGAATAATAATTATTACAGTTTTAAACCTATAAATTATGTCATATTATTGTTATAATATATCTTTAAAAAAAAATTATTTATTACAAAATTAATTACTTAGTAACAAAATATATTATAATTGAAACAACATAATAATTTTTAAAAAACTTTTTTAAATGAATATAATTACAACTTTTTCCATTAAAAAATATTTTAGTTAGAATTTATTTCAATATCATATGTTTTCATTTATCATATTTATTTGAGATCGTAAATACAGTTACTAATTTAAATAATTATAAACATTTTCTTACGAATTAGTAATAAACTGGACTATTAAATTCCAATGCATTTATTTATTATAAATTACTTTATTAACGTAACATTTTTGGCTTATTCTTAGGTATTTTCCAATCCTTAAAATCATTAATTGCGATAAGAAATATATTTTTATTTTTTATGTTCTTATAAATATAAAATTTACACACAAGATTTAATTTTATTTTTCATAATTTAAGTGAATAAATGTTCTAATGATTATACAGGGTGAGTACCTCTTAGTTTAAAAAAAACAATTGGGTGAAACTAGATCAAAAATTTAGTAAAATGCCGCAGACCTCACCTTTCTATTCCAATCCATTGCAGATATACGATAAATCAAAGACTTTTTTGAGGAAACCACTTTTTTCGCCATAACATCTGTAATATCTCCTTTGTTTAAATATTTTTCAAACATTGACCACATTTACGGATTTAGCATTAAATTTCCTATAAGAACAAAATACAAGTAACCTTGAATTTTACAAACTTGTGATCTAAAGAACAGCTTGATCTTCACCTTATTTAGATTAGTTAAAATGTCTTATATTACTTCAACGCTCACAGTTTTTCGAAAAAACTATCCACAAAACTTCAAATCTCAAAAACTTGAAAATTTAATCAGATTTCGAATGATATGTTGAAAGTAATGATTTTATTTCGGTTTTATGGAAAAATTCACATTTAAAACCGAAAAAAAAACGGTGTTTTCATTTGGCATACAAATCAGTTACTTGTGTAAATAAGACATTATGATATTCGCTTGGTAGAAATGTGCTTTAAAACCTAATAAACTCTTCATTTATCGTATATCTGCAACGGATTGGAATAGAATGGTGAGGACTGCGGCATTTTACTACTTTTTGATCTAGTTTCACCCATTTTTTATTTAACACTAAGAGATACTCACCCTGCATAACTACAGCATGGCATTTGTCAAAATTAATTATACGCTTTTAGTAAACATAAGTCTCATAAAAATGTACTAATACTCTTATTAATAATATTGCAATGATTTTTAAAGTCATGAAAATTGTTAATAATAATTATTAATTTTCGAGACAATCTTAATAAAATGATTAATAATAAATGAATTATATGGAATTAAATGTACGCCATTTTGGTTGAATAGACAAAATCTAAAATTAAAGTCTCGATTAATATGATAAATACTAGATAAATATATTAAATTAAAGCATATTTAAAAAAAATAATGTATAACATAATAATTAATTTAAATATTATTTCAATTCAGTTGGCTAAGCTTAAATAAAAACAGGTCCTTTGACAATGTTACCGTAGATCTCACTTCAAGAAGGGTGAGAATGACTCACGCACTTCTTAAGCCCTACAAGATAGCGTTTATCGACAACTTAACAAACCATTTAGTCCAGATTTCAGATAATTAGCTCTTCATTGTGTTAATTAAACGGGGCACGTTGAGTTTGGGTCGGATGCAAACATTTTTGAACGAGTTAATGAATTGATAAATATTATTTTTGTACGCAATAACGGGATTTACAAAATTTAAAAAAACATAAAAAGAATTTATCCATTGGAAACCAAAATGTTTACCAGATTTAAGAAAAAAAGATTCAATTAAGGTAGCCTTAAACAAAGATATAAACTATTATACATAAAATAATTTAAATGGATAACGCTAGAAATACAATGGTTCATAAAGATTTAAGAATTGAAATTAAAGCAAATAAATAATATGCAATTTTTTTTTTAAATTTAATATATTATTACTTATTCTGTAGTTACAATTATTCCAAAATTAACAGAAAACGTATTTGTTGCACACAACTCTTGCACGAGACCAAACTATTCCTTCTACTTATTATTATTATTGTTAAAACATTCATATTAGGCTTATCAAGCCGATCTAGAAATAAACTAAAAAATATTAGTTTTCTAAATATTAAAAAAAAAAAATTATATTCAACGTAAGAAATAAGGATAATGCTTGTAATAAAATCATTCATAATAAAAATATTATCTGGCATTCAATTTATCCTATTATTATTTTAATAAATTACAAACTATTAGTGTTGTAAATATTAATAAATATTTTTTTTTAATTTATAAAATTAATATTTAAGAAATGAGTATAAACTATAATAATCTTTTTCTTTTATGATTTGAATGAAAATATTTTTAACATATATGTTAATATTTGCAGTGAGTGATGTACGAAAGAGATCACACACATGTATCTAATACATTGGCATTATCCATTTCATATATATACATATTGATCAATAATAGTTTTGTACGCAGGAAGACGAATTACAAAAATTAAACAAAAAAAAAGTGTATCTATTTTAAAATTATATATATTTTCTGTTCTATATCGGGCGCTACAGTTCATGAAATACCTGGACCTCAGGGCGCACACACACACACACACACATACACTTTTATATAAGAGAGAAACCAAGGAACAAAATTTCATTTGTATTATTTTAGATTTAGATTTATTTAATCACTAATAAATGAATATGTGTCCTGGGATGGAATTGGCCGGATCGTGTAACTCTTCCTTTTTGATATCAGCGATTTGTTCCATGTTATGCACAAACTGGACAAAATTAATTTCACATCCCAGTTGTCCCAATTCCAGTATAACTGAGCAGGGAAACAACGAAAACAATTAGTATCAGTTTATTATCTTCATCTCACTTCACTATAGGCCAATCAATAATTATTTTCAGAAAGCCTATTTATGTTAATAATATATGTTTATTATTATTTTAATTACTAGGCACTAAAGATTAAATCTTTTTCTCTTTCTTTTTTTAAAGCTTTTATTACAGGCCACACGACATTTTTATAACATTACACATCTATCTCACATGACATACAATAACAATGAGCAGTGATCAAACACATACAAAAAAGATAAAGACAGAAAACTGAAAAAAAATCTGCATATATACATATTATAACAAATAAACAACACTAGTGATAATAATAATAAAAATTGAAGGAGAAATTATAATTCTAGATAAAAAATATCTAGAAATAATACCATAGAAAATAGATAGTTTTGTAATATAACAAAATAAGATCTGAATATTTAATTCGATTGAGGTAATATAATATTTAATTTTTTCTAATATGTGTAATATTGATCATTTATAGAAATTAGTTTTTCAGTCTTCCTGTAAAATATGTTTAGTTTCTTTTTCATTATATAATTATTGTTTTAATATAAAAAAAGGCCTGATTAATTTTTTTGATTTGAAAATAGTGAATTTTGATTGTTTCTTTTTGGGTTTTTTTCTCGATTTTTTTTAATAATCTTTTCCGATTTATAAATATGTATAATTTTTAAATTGTAACCTTACTGGATTTAAAATACAACCACAGTATATACTTAAATAAATTATTAAATAAAATAAATAAATGCCAGCAGTATTTCAACATGTATATGAAAATGAAATACGAAAATCGAATGATTCACAATAAATAAACTTTGCTGTGCAAAAAAAAGATAATTTATTTTTTACAGAGTATATATATTTTTATTTTTATCATACTGTATGTAAACACCAGAACTGTTTTTTTAGGAAAAAAAATATAACATACTAGAAACCTAAAAAAAAAAAAAAAATGCATAATCCATAGGAGAAATAATCACTAAAAACATTTTATAATATTTAGTTTATGAATAATTAAAAATGAACGATATTCTGCGCTAAACATTACACTACCTATTTTGTGTCTTTTACGATTGATATTTGTAAGTAATATATAAGAACAAAAATCCTAAAACTATCGTTTCATTTAAATTTTATTAAATATGTCTGATATAATTGGTCACTTGAATAAGGACGAAAAAGTCGTGATCAAAATTGTAATTTAAATAAAATTAACAAATCGTCAATTAATTTTAATATTTATTTCCTTTCTTTTTTAAATAAACTTATCAATTAAGTTCCATATTGCTAAAAAATATCTATACAAGACTAGCGAAGGATCGATAAGCTCTGAATAAAACTGCTGGCTATTTTCAAATTCAAAAAATTTCTTTTAAGAAACTTTTTCAATTTCCATTCTTTGCAGAAACCGGGCGCTAGCTCTTTAGCCCCTCTTTCTTTGCAGCTCTTAAGTGTTCTTTGTGAAATCTTTAATGCGAACCCCATTAAATAATAAGGGGCCTGTTGGGCAAAGTTCTCTTTTCAAAGCAATCTTTAGAAAAGAATATTTTCCTTTTAAAAGCTTAACGAACTCTCAATAACTGGAAGGAACGAGGAATGCCATGGGCTAATATAAATTTTATTTTTCATGATAAAAGAAAACCCCTTCGTGAGATAGCACTTTCCTTTCGAAAGGAAGTTATTAAATTTAACTTAATTTATTTATAATAATATTTCAAGCTTCAAAACGCTTCTTTGTATGGTTTTCTTTATTATATTCTAAAGATGAAAATATAGCAACGCAATAAAAATCCATGCAATTTCACGTGAGGGCCCCAGGTCATCCTTCTGTCGAAAGTAAGGCCTAGGTACTGAACTGTATTTGTTTGTTGAATGGGTTCATTGTTTATATAGACTGCGGGGCAGGGGTCATGTCTAAGAGTGAATGTGATATGCTGAGATTTGTCATTATTGAGTTTAATTTTCCACTGTTTGAACCAGTCCTGTAATTGTTGTAAGTAATGTTGCAGAGTCATTGAAGCCTGAGTGATGTCTGAATGTCTTGTAAGAATTGCTGTATCATCTGCGTATGTTGCTATTATTGTGTTAGGGATAGTTGGAATGTCATGTGTGTATATTATGTAGAGTAAAGGTGCTAGAATTGATCCTTGTGGAACTCCGGCCTTGATCGGATGTATAGAAGAGACATCCTGACCCTGACGAACTGAGAAGTATCTGTCGGAAAGAAATGAAAGAAGGATAAGGTAGTAAGTCGAAGGTAAAAAGGATTTAAGTTTGTAAAGTAGTCCATTGTGCCAGACTCTGTCAAACGCTTGAGCTACATCCAGGAATACGCCAGTAGCATATAGTCTGTCCTCTAGTGCGACTGAGATGTAATCTGTGACTCTGTGTAGTTGGTGTATTGTTGAGTGTTGTGAACGAAATCCAAATTGATGTTCTGGCAGTATTTGTTTGTTAGTTAGTACGTCAAGAATACGTTTGTAAATTAATCTTTCGAAAATTTTGGAGCAAATTGGGAGTAAGCTAATGGGCCTATAGGAGGATGGGTTGTTGTTGTCTTTGTTTGGTTTTGGAATCATAAGAATGTGAGAGTATTTCCATTGTAAGGGAAATTTAGTTGTCCTGAGTATTGCGTTGAAGATAGTTGTTAGGAAGACTATAGCTTTTCTGGGTAAATGCTGGAGTAGCTCGGCGGTGATCAAGTCATGTTCAGGAGCTTTCCTCTTAGGTAGGTTTTTAATCTCTGTGAGAACTTCAGAAGGCTTAATGGCTGTAGGTGGCATTGTCAGTGGCAGAGGTATCAAATGAATATGATATGAAATATTTTTATATAGATATGCTCAAAAAAAGAATTTAAATTAGAACATATTAAATATTTGTTACTTTTTTTACATTTCTCTATTTTTTTTAATAATCTTTTCCTTATTATAGGTTTTGTTTAAATTTAAGCGATGAACTTACAAGGTTTAAAAAAAAAAATTAACCTATCAATAATAACCTCACTAAATTAAAAAATAAATACTTGATTATAGTTTCATAAATATATTTATTTCAATTTAGCTTTATTAAATCAATTAAATTATTTCAAATATTAAGAAAACATTTACATACAGCATATATTTTTTTCATACGGCATGTGAAAAAAAATAAGTAAAACTAAGATTTTTTTGTAGTGTGTTCATTAAAAAAAAAATATCAAATGTATAATCCATATAAAAAAAAAAAAGATTAATTATTTAGCTTATTACATAGGAATAAAACAAATTATAACAAAATAGCTTTGTATACACCAAAAATTAAAAAAAAATCTAGACCTGTTAAAATCATATAAGATTTTTAATGTTTTATATCCTTGGAAAAATTAAGACATTTCTTTGTTTGCATAGTCAATTACTATTGACTTCGAATAAACTCTTTCCATGTCAGGTTGGCAAAAAAGAAGGAACCCTTTAAGTGAGAACAAAGGAGGGGACTCGGGAACAAAAACAAACAGGCGCACACGTAGACAAAAAATAACACATCTCATGTAACCCTTAATCTTTTAACTGCAAGGTGCTTTATAAGACATCACGTCTTTTAGCGAATCAGAAGTAGCAGAATAATAATTATACACAGAAAATAACTAACTTATTACTCTAAATCGATTAATAATTTATAATTATTTTTTATTTTCATGTGAAAATTAAAATTATCTCAAGAAACTCGGACATAAAATATGATGGGGTAAGAGGTCACCAATCGATAATAAATATTGATTATGAAATAGCGGTACCCAAAACTAGTGGCGGGCAGTCTTTTCGGCCAATATGGACTAACATTGAACCTAAAAACATCTTCGCTCTAGCTTAAATTGGAAGGCAACCTATCAATTGTCCTTTCTTTTAGGCTGTTGGAGTATCTATGCTATAAACTAACAATAAAGCATAAAGAATTGATGGAAAGAAAAAACCAGAGAAACGGAATTCCTATTGGGTAGCTGATAATACAACGCTAAAAATAGTTTTTTATTCATTGTTCTTTACGGTTTCATTTTAAAGATAGTGACAGTAAATAAATCCAAAATTTAACACCTTTAAATATGTTCATAACCATTTTTAATAAGCCCATAGGTTCAGAAGAATAGCTAATAGTAGAAATTGAAAAATAAATAAAAAATCTGAATTTATAATTTATCGCGCAACTAGCAATGAATTTCATACTTCTTATCAGGTCGATTGGAAATTTTATTTTTTCACCTTTACCCATTAAAAAGTAGAGCCCAAATAATGCAATCTGATTATTTGAAAAAAAATTTTAAACACTTTGGCGGCGTAGTCCGGGTCTTCTATAAAATTTAAATGGCTTTTGTGAAAAAGAGAATACAAAGTCATGAACAAAGGCTCAAAAATATTTGTTCCTATTTATACTAAAATTTTAGCAATAAAAATAAATAAATAAATAAAAACAACTATCATTGAATTTTCAAGAGAAATTGTTTAAATATAAAATAACCAATTTTTCATCTAATCAAAAGTTTGACTTTGATCATTTAATATAAAATATATAATATTAAAAAACATGTAAGATTAGAAGACTATGCGGTAACAACTTTACTACTACCACCTACGGTTATTAACCACTGACCATTATGATTTATTAATAATATTATCAACAGTTTCATGACTAAATACATTAAGTAAATATTAAATAAATTTAAAACAATTATAAATATTTTCCGTTCCTTAAGATACAGAGATGAATTTAAATATTAAATAAGAAGCTAATCGTCAAAATAGACCGGTCGGAGGCCATAACTCACAAAGAGGGGAGCCATTACTGTTCGGAAGAGGGGGGTGGAAGAAAAAGGGTGGAAGAGAAATAAAAAAAATAAAAAAGTGTGGGCGGGCCCGGGGGGTGGGGTAGATTAAATTTTTACCCCCTCAGTGGTGCCCCCTACAGGGGAAGAATAAAAACTCCCCCTGCCCGAGAGTTCTAAATCTACATTTTTATCGATTCATTCTCTGTTTCTCTTTTGCCGTAATCTATCTTCCTCTGTCTTCCCCCTATCTTTCTGGACTCATTCCTTTTCTTATTCTTATCTTCTCGCTCGGTTGGACCGCTCCCACTGGTTAGGAGGGGGAGGGGTATTCATTTCCCGTCCAGTCACTGTTTTCATTTTCTGTCCTTAGTTGGCAATTTGCATGGTATTGTATCGGCAACGTTTCTGTCCAACAATTAACTAATTTTGGAAAAATCAATCAAGGCTTTTTGATCAAATTATTTCATGCCTCAATAAAATATAATTTATTTACATTAACATGTAACACCGTTCAATTTTAGGCAATGTAAACAGGGGCAAGGATCTCATAGTGATATTAAAATTTACTTACCAAAATAGTGGTAATAACTAAAACAAATATCCTAATTTCGAAAAACTGAATCAACTAAATATGCGTTAATAAACCAGTTCATTCTTTTAACCTCGATTATAAATTATCCCTTGAAGATGATGTCGTACCTTCCGTGAAATACTGTAGCATCTCGAAAATCTGAACGTAGCCGAAATTGCGTTTAAATTTTTACTCTTTTCAAATTGCCTTTTTGATTATAGTTTTTTTCTAACCGTAGGTAACTTTTTTCTGTTGTAGATGCAGCCCAAGCAATATTTACGATGTACTGGTAGACAGAGTGTGCATTGTTGCAATCTTTTCCAAACGCCTTCCTTTAATTCCCCCACATTCGAAATGTAACTTCCGCCTCTGCTCGGCCAACTGAACAACTAAACTTATTACAATTATTACCACATAAATACAATGTCATTTTGAATGATTTGGTGTAAAAAACTCAAAATAAAATTTTTCGAAGATGTTATTACACGGAAGATTCGATTTGTTCGAGTAAATAAAATAAAATAAATCAATCACCGAATTCGACACAAAATGAAATATGATGAGTATTTACGGACATTTTGGAATTTAGCCTACTCCTAACTTGAATTCACTGTTTTATCTCAGGAGATCTCTTAGCGTCTTTTTATGCTTCTTCCAATTTGCTCAGGCACAGCTATCGACATGTTCTGTAAAAGTTTGCCACAATGTCCTTACAGTTTTTCATTGAATATTATGCATGAAGGGTGGGCATGGTCCTGTGTAGGGGGTGTGTGTAAGTCTATATGCAATTATTTAGCTTCTGAAGTATCAGGATACTTAGTATTTTTGGCCGAAAAAATTGTAATTTTCGTTTAATCTTTTTTTCTGTCTCTAAAATATTTGATAGGTATGTCTATTAAGGGAAATAAGTAAACACGGGTATTAGGTTTGTTTATTAAGTACCGACTACAGAAAACATTTGCCATTTGTTCTGCCATAGAAGTAATTTTCATGAATGGACCAAGGGCCATCATATAGTGAACTCAAAGTAGTATACTGTATACTGTACTGTAAGTAGTATACTACTGTTTATTAAATCGGTTCATTGTTTATATAAAATGAGGGGCCAGATGTCGTTTTTAAGAGTAAATGTGTTATGCCGAAATTTGCCATTGTTGAGTTCAATCTATCATTGTTTGAAATATACTAGGAGTACATAAGGACATTAAGCCCGGAAACCGGAAACAAACTGGTCATTTTTTAAAATAATTTTAAGTTAATTATTTTTGTGCATGATTTTAATTTCGAAATATTTTATCCTTCCAACATTAATATTACCAAATACTGTGTATACCTTTCTCGGTAACATACCCTTTACATTATCAATAATTTTATAAACAATTGTTTCTACACATTTACATTATTTTATAATACCAATGGACAAAATAAGCAATTGATTAGAATAGGTAACTGAAGTTTACTACAATAAAATAGACATATAAACTATATTAAACATTGTTCAGTTGTTGTTTTTTTTATTGTGTTTTTTAGTTTTTTAATTCATCGACACTAAAGATATTACTTTCACAGAATGCATACGATTAGAGATGCAGTATTCCTCATCCGTTTACTTTTTTTTTTTTTCTATGGAGCATGTTACCAACAGATTCCCTGATCAAAATGACTTTGACCTCTCTCAGTACTAAGCACATTATCGCTATTTCATAGTTATTTCCTGTTTATTTTGAAATGGGAGGGGATTATTGTTTATTATTTTATTTTTATTTTGATATAATGATTGAAAGTTTGATTTGGAAATTAAGAAGCTACAGAGATAAAAGTGTCACTATCATTAGAAAGACCCTTGCTAATATTGCTTATCCTTAGCTTGAGGGCCCATTTTATTTATTGGGATTATTTTTTTCTGTTTGGCAATACACCTGCGAAGATGGCAACGTTCACAAATGGTGAGTACGCTGACATACATTTTTTGTATGGTTTTTGTAATGGAAACGCGAGTGCAGCGCGGCGGGAGTACCAACTTAGGTTTCCAGATAGGCGCCTCCCCTCTACGATAGTGTTTTCACGAACTCATCAACGTTTATCTGAAACAGGTTCCGTTCATAAGTTACGTCAAGAATTGGGACAAGTTCCTCATGATGTTGAACTCGAAGAGGAAAATTATTGATATAGTAAATGAAAATCCCAGTGTTTCATCAAGAGACTTGGCCCGTGAAATTGGTATCTCCCAAAGGTCAGTTATCAACATTTTGCACCGAGAACATTTTCACCCATATCATTTCACACAAGTACAAGGGCTAGAACCTAATGATCATGTACATAGAATACAATTTTGCCGCTGGCTTTTAAATAGAGACATTCAAGAACACCAGTTTCTGAGGAAAATTTTATGGACAGATGAGTCTCTTTTTACAAGGGAAGGAATTTTTAACGTCCACAACCGGCACTACTGGGCAGCTGAAAACCCACATATGGTTCAAGAAGCATCTTTCCAGCATCGTTTTACAGTGAATGTGTGGGCTGGGATAATAGGGGACCGACTCATTGGGCCACATTTTTTGCCCAGCAGATTGAATGGAGAAAGTTATTTGGATTTTTTTACAAAATATTCTACCACAACTTATTCACGACATTCCACTTGATGTTCAGCAAAACATAATATATAATTTCACTTCTTACTTCTTGGTGATTATTGAATGACCGGACGGACACTTTACAAAAGTACGACAGAACATGGGCAGACATAATACGACATGAAGGATACGCTCGCATGCACTTTATAACTGCCAAAATCTATTACAAGTCTGGACTAGCTTATCCCACGCCATCACTTAGGTTAACGTCACTTGACACATTTCCAATTGTCCGCGGGAGAAGTATTTCATTTATGTTTCCTTTCATCCAGCGGTTAATATTTACTTATGAGCAGGGGCCAAATTCATTTAGCCCAATGAAATCAATATATATATATATAAATATATATTTTTACCTCATCCATTTTTCAAAAATATGAGTTGATAGCTGAACGAAACTTTTTTATTCATATTTTTATTGATATTTACAACTGTACAGAATTTAAACATCTAGTAAATGTGTAGGAAAATTATTAGAGATACATGACAATAACTTTTAAAGCAACCAACCATTGGAAGCACTTCAATACAAGTTCCCGAGGCCATCTTCTTTTCAGACGCCTCGGAACATTATCGGAATTAAGGTTGATGCAAATTGGGAGACTAGCGGATTCGAGTAGTTATGAAGTTCACTATGAAAGAATAGGTATCTAGTTTGGATTTAATTAGTAACATATGAGAAAATAAGATCTTTATGGGTAAGTTTATTTGGTCAAACCAAGAAGCATTGATAAATTTTCGACGGATTTTGGATTTTAAGGAGTGGATACCAGAAGAAGTGGAAGGTTAAGTTGAACGCCAAAGCTTAATTACTTATGTTCAAATAGGTTTAATTACTGACATGTATATGAGTATTTAATAATTAATTGGAAGTTTTGAACGTTTGTCGAGTAAATATCAAAGAAGTCGAAAACGACGAGAAGTTTATTGTCACTTTAGTCTTGTTTGTGGATTCCAGGTAAGACGTTTGTCCAGATGGAGTTTAAATAACAAATTTGCATTTAGTATGAAAAAAACATAGGTAGAGGGGAAGGTCAGTGGTTAAGGTAATGAAACTCCTAGCTTCGGAGATCGAAACAATTAATTTCGAGACCTGGGGCACACCCAAACTCAATAAAGTAGGTAACCTTAATTGGGGGAAAAGACTAGCATTTGAGCGTGATTTCTGACCACATCACCTCCTTGTACAACCGTTCACGAAGCAATACTTCCGAAAAAAGTGCTGAACTCAAGACCTTTCATCGGTTGTAGTGGTAGTTATAAAACTGAGTCGAAAAAGTGGAATCAACATCAAGTGTTTCAAATTAATTGTTCATGATAACATAAAAAAGATACGGCACACAGAAGCTCCAAGGAATCAATACTTGCCAATCCTCCCCATCCCGTTAAAAACCACAAAGATAAAACATAAATTAAAAAGATTAGCAGCCTGAAAAGGTCCAGGAGATCTGAAAGGGGAACGGAAGCTCTCCTCTGGCATCTAAGGGAACCAACTTCTATAAAAGAGGTTCTCAAGTAGCGGTAAGCCGGAGTTGCAAGTTTTAAATCTTCTGTTTCTTCTTACCACCCGATTTCGGAAACTCTCTAAACGCGATAGCCATACGGTACTAAGTTGCCTGAAGGAAAATATTCTGTGAGAGGGCCTTAACAAGTTAAAAGTATACTTCCTTAGATTAGTTCATCGATTTGCCCCTCATCGTACTTCCGCTGATGGATGTAATAGCTTTTAGTGTTTCGATTGGTTCTTCCCAGCTGTCCATCCCTTGCAAATACCGGGATAAAGATATTTTAAAATATAGATACTATTGAAAATGCGCGTTAATAATACATGAAATCTTATTTTTGATCATTTCCAATTAATTACTACATCAATATCCAGTATATTAAATCGCCTAAGCTGGACTCAAACCGGCACCGTTCTAAACTCTAATAATGCCTTAACACTCTCGGCATTAATTTATATTCACACAATCATGGCAAGTAGATCACCATGTTGTATATTATAATTTTTCTAAGAATAAAATCCGAGGCGCCTGAAAAGAATAAAAAGAAGATTTACTGATGTATTTGATATTATATTGTATACAGTTGTAAATTTCAATAAATAGCTAAAAAGAAAAAACAATAAAAAATAAAACAATAGATTAGAATAAATGTTTGAATTTATTTTATTTTTAAATTATCCTCCACTTAAAATTTAAATCCGCTTTATTTTATGTTATTAAAGTCCACCAATTTTTTTTTTTTTTTATATACTGCTGAAGTAACTAATACTTCAATGGATATGACAAAGTTTCTTCAATGATTTTTTCAAACAAAATTATAAAAATATTTTTTTTTATTTCAATTACGTATGTGCAACTTACATATTCTGCATAGAATATATTAATATTATAATTTAGTCAAATTTAAATTTATGAATTATTCATTTTTATTATCAACTAATGGATTTATCTCCTAATAATTTTAAATTTTAAATATGAAGACCGATAGAAGTTTAAAAATGCTACAGAGGAAAAAACAAACCATACGGCCTGAAATGGTTTCCACGTGATATCCATCTATGTTGTTACTAAATGTACACGTTTTCATCTGTAGCAGTTACTTGCATCCCGCGGTTTATACTGGTCGATAAAGGACGAGTAATTATTGGCTAAAG
Source organism: Euschistus heros (assembly GCA_003667255.2). Lineage (NCBI taxonomy): Eukaryota > Metazoa > Arthropoda > Insecta > Hemiptera > Pentatomidae > Euschistus > Euschistus heros. The sequence goes on from RCWM02000763.1 coordinate 359,537, forward strand.
AATTAATACTGCTTCGCGAGCTTTTGTAACAGCGTTCTTTTCTTTCGCACGCCAGTGAAATTTAGGTGATTAGAAAAAGAAATGAAAAACTCCTCGGGGTGTGGAAGACAAATTATTTGACACATAGAGTATGAATGGTGACTGGAAGTTTAGAAAAAATTAAGAGCTAATGATATTGTTTGAAAAGGAAGACATAGTCGCCCAAACAAAAAAAGCAAGGTTATGTTTGTTGGGACCTTTGGAGAGGATGCCTGCCGGTAGGTTGCCTCGAACTATTGAAAGAAAAGTCAGGAGGAGCCAGAATTCTATGGCGACCACGACTAAGATGGCTGGATAATATAGAGCAAGGCCTCCGTCAGGCGGGAGTGAGAGGATGACGCTGCAAGGTAGTGGACCAAGATGGATAGAGAGTATTTGAAGAGGTCCAGGTCCTGCTTTAAGGACTGTTGCACCGAACAAATAATAATGATTAATACTACTCTCAATCAGCCCAGAATCGAACTCGTAATGTTCTATTAATGTTATGGAAACGAACTTTTTGTGCCATGTTTGTACCATGAATATTACTTTATAGACTACTCTAATTGTTATCAAACGGTGTGTTTTTTTCAAAACTGCTCTTTAATATTGTGTGATTCCTAAACAATCTTCTATACTTAAGATCGGAACTCGATTAACCGGCGAGGTTAGGACCGAAATAGACTCGGTTTAACATATCCTTGGTAAATTGAGAAAAAAAGTAAGGGAAATACATATGAAAAAAAAAATCATAATAAAATTGACGCAATACATATATCTGTTTATGTGTGACACAGTAGGCTTGAAATTTTTTTTTTTTTTTTTTTTTTTCTTGTTAAACCGACATTCTATATGCCCCCACACGATTTCTCTATTGTTCCAAAACCATCAAATTGAACAATGTTGCATTAGCTCCAATTTCCAGATAGATAAGTACCTTCTCTAGAATGCTCGTACAAAGGTTCCCCAATATCTTGTTCGGCAATCAAATTTTTTGTAAAAAAAAATAAAATAATAATATTAATACTTAAAAAAATTATATTAAAAAAAATACAAAGCTCGGTTGATCGAGACCGCTAGTCAAGACCCGGTTAACCGAGTCATTTTATTTATTTATTTTTCTCAACTGCAGATGCCTAAAATATAAGAGAAATTAATGCCTTATTCTCAACCGAGCTTAGACGACGTACTTAGAATATATATGAGACAGGGGCGGTGCTAAAATATATAAGTTCACAGTCGAAGTTATAAGGATTCCTAAATGGAAAAGAACCTTGAAGCATTTTTAAGTATTGATCCAAGAGGTAGAAAGAGGGGGAAGAGGGTCAGACTGGAAGTCGCCCAAGAAATATAACAATTAGAAGAATTGACGGGGGGGTGGGAGTATTTTTAGCCCCCCCCCCTTCATCCACCGGGTCACAATTTCAACGAAAATCCAGGGAGCACTCGACTGTCTGGGGCTTGATCGGTAATTGGCGAGATGGTGTCTCACCGGCGGAGGATTAAAAATTCCGTCTGTATTATTCCTCAGCTCCCCTTGTTCGGAGAACCACTCCTTCTTGTAAATTATTTCCTTTAATTTAAAAGCAGCCTACTCACCCGGTACCAGTTTTCTTTTCCCTCGAGGCGAATCAAAAAGGGAATTATGGATCGGCACTCTGCCCTCCGTTTTGCAAATGGTCCGTTTTAACTAATTAATGTTCCGATATAAATTTCTTTTCTTTTTTTTTATTGTTTTATTTAATAAATATTACAAGCTAACTCTCTGAAGAGCAATAAATAATATGGATGACAAACAATCCATTCATTATAAAAAAAAAAAATAAATAAATAATACAGCACAATCAAACCATATATACAGTGTACACAAACAGGGAAACTTCGGACTAAGGTCGTCCCTCCACTTATAGGACAAGCCAGGCACACAGAAATCCCTACCCTGTTCTCTCAGTCGCGTCATTAGTGTCAAAATCCAGTGGAGGCCACAGTCGCTCAGGACTAGGGTAGAGAAGTTGGCCATTGCCAGAATTCCAGTAATATATGTTTATTACAATAGGTCTCGGGGCCATTGCCGTTTTAATCTGCGAGGAGGGTCATAAGGATGTGTGGAACTGGATAATGAATGAGGGTTGGGATGGTTGGAAAGGTTTTGATGGAGTTTAGAAAATGTAAGGGAAATAAAGTCAAGGACAACAGGTATATTGAGGTCATTATGTAAGGTTTTTTAGAGACATAATATGGAACATTTACAATTGTACGAAGGTCTTTAGTTATTAGATATTCGATTGTTTTGCTATCCTCCACAGTTCATGTCCATGAAAGATAAGATGTCCTATTTAGTAGTCTATATAATTGGCTGAAGCGTCTGTTAAGACCTTGCCTTTTCAGTCTTATGTGAGGATGTCTATATAAGTCTTTTGTCTTGGTAGAAGCAAAGATACCGTACTGTGTCAGCTATTTGTAATGCAATATGATTGATATGAACAGTAGGGTAGGATGCGTGGTGGAGGGTAAAAGTTAGTGATTTCATTTCCCGATATAAAGTAGCTTTAAAAATTTAAAACAAATAACACTAAAAAAAAAAAGAAAAGAAAAAGAAATATAAGAAAAAGATTATGCGGAATGCAGTCAGGGGAAAGAAAAAACATGTCTAAGTAAAAAACATTTTATGGATTTCCCACGTTTCGACTTGGGCCATTCATAATGGTTATTTTACAATGAATTCTCTTAGATCCAAACTTTATTAATCCAGGCCAGGTCCGGTTCAGCGGGACTCAATGGAATAAAACTGGCCCCAAATATCGCAACTCTTATTTGTCTGTCTTATTTCATTTAAAATCCTTTTAATTAATAAATTCCATTTAAGCTACACTTATACATAAGCCATTGGTTTCTTTTCCAGACCGTTCCTCCAACTAACAATCACACGTAAGACACAACTCTGGTTAAACCTAAGGACTAGTAAATAAATCTCCATACAAACAGAAACAGGGCAGTCTAAGTGATCGTATTGGGAAAAAAAACAAAAACAGAAATTCATTTCTGCATGACCTTATTGCCCAATATGATGATGAACAGGCCCCACCTAAATCCACTAGTATTCCATCTTTATTGATAATCGTCTGATGCATCTGAAAGTAAGATGATCTCGGTGCCTTGTGATATATTACATTCTATGGAGCACTATCTATTTCAGTCTTTATGTTGTTTTAATGCCATTAGTTTCTTAGCTCAGATCATTTAAAACAATTTTTTTATTTTTTTATATAGTTCAATAAAAGATTTTCTAAAAATTACAAGTGTTCCAAAATTTGAAGCAAATGGGGAACCACAGATGAGTGACTTCTACAGAAAGGGAATTTTTACAAGCTGTTCATGTTCTTTATCATTTCATGTAATTTTTACATTCTTTGATTATACTTCGGTCACTTAATTGATTTTCATTCTCAGTCTTGTATTGCTTTGAGACTACTTGTAAAATTTGTAAATTACGTACCAACCATAATGGTCACAGAATTAATAGAAAAAAAAGGTCAAGTAACCGCGATTTTCAAGGTTTAAGAACTACGCTGAGTATTAAAATATGGCCTTATTTGGATTCTCCGAATGAATCAGAACGAATAAAGCTTAAGTCTAATTCTTGGAAAGATGGGTCCTGCGTCACCGTTTGTTTCGGTCCGATAGGCGAATAGTCGATCATTTGTTCGGATGACCCTATCCACGCTTGATTTAGCCTTGATTCCTCTTTGGGAGTGAGAGACCGTAAAGGTTTTCGCGTCACAGCCTCCGATTTGCACTCGATTAAGTCTTCATTGGACGTTACATGGTATTAAAATGGTAAAATAGATTTTAAATCTTATGGATATACTTTTACATCTCATCACAAGAGCAACATAATGAATAAAAACTTCTCCGCAAAAAAAAAAAAAAAAAATACACATAATACCTAACACTTTTTAATGTATACAATGTATGTGCATTGTATATAATTTATTTAGTCAAAATTTTAGGACCATCCTAAACCATAATCATTAAAGTTCAAAGCTAATTATCTTTGTGCATTCTATCCATTTTATGATTTCGTTCTGCAAACACTTGGTAGGAAAAAATTAACAGAAATTTAATTTTAAAATCAACAATGCTTCCTCGATCCCATTAATTAATATATTTGTTTACCCTTATTTATAATTAACATACACAATTATCTGGCCCCACGATCACCTTCTGGAGAAGAATTAATTAAATCAATTTATTATTTTAATACATATTTATCATTTGTCAGGAGATTAATCCCGATAATTAGATTAATGCTGATCCGGACTCAAACAGAGACGGACATAGCACCGATATTTCTAAAACATTATCTATAAATATTTCTAGCAGTTTCCAAGAATCTCAGCTATTCCATTGGCAAATAGGATTCGCAGTTAAGAACAGAAATAACGAAAAAGTCCGTTTTCTTAAAAGAAAAAACTTGTAAGGGGGTTTTATGGTAAACATTTAAATCAAAAAGATTTTGTACCGCCCAAAACTATATCATTGCTGAAAATAATTACACTCGAAATAAACGACGTTGTTAAAATCTTAAAATACATTGGTATTTTGTTTACTATATTATTAGAGTAAACGAAGAAACCCTTAATAACATTAAGTAGAAAAAAGAGTTTTTAGAAAACCTTAATTTACAATAAACTGTGTTTAGTGTAAGTTTTTAGTTGCACATTGGTAGGAACTTTTACCTATTATTTATCTTTTTTAAATTATAGTTAAAAATACGATTTATTTTTTGTACATTGTTCAAAATCCAATTACCTGATATATTGTATTTTATGGAAAGTAAATACTAATTGCTGCTTACTAATTTATTTCTTGGGTTATTGTTTTTTAAGAAGATTTGGTTTGATGTTTTAGATCTCGTATGGATTATTTTGTATACTAACAATTTATTTTTAACCGAGGTTCGGGTATTAACAATCGTCGATCGATTTTTTGGAGCCGGAACAACTACCTAGAATCGGAAAAAAAAATTGGTACCGACACACCACTTCTTAGTAGGATTATTATGTAATATCAATAATACCAATGAAGCAACTTAATAAATAGTGTTATAATTCAAAGAAATGATAAAAGTTAATTTAATAAACTAGAAATAATTGACACAGAAAGAACGATATAGATGTACGTTATCCGGGCGAAGATAAAAATGGCTGGATGACGCAGAGGGGAGGTCAGTAGGATAATGGACAGGCCCTACCCATCCTACCCTTCAAATATTGATTTCTTTCTTCTTTTTTTTTTCAAAATGGCTGTGCCTCACTTTTCCACACTGACTGCTTTGAAGCCATGTATTGTACATGCGGGTGTGCGATTAAGAAAATAACTATAAATCATTTAATTTTAATTCTAAAAATACAATAAAAATGTTATCAGTATTTATAAGTAATTAATATGAGCCTTTTTTACTTGAATAATAATCACAGAGATTTCTTCATTACAAAAAGCATGTATTCTTTACTTTACTGAGCTATAACAAAAAGTTTCTAATTAGTTTTTCTTAGTTGTTTTACGATCTCATATAATTAAAATTTTATAACTTGGCATAACTTGTTGACAAAACATAGAGCTATAAAACTAAAAAAAAAATTTTTTATTACCTTCAATATTAAAGATTAATTAAGAAAATTACACAAAAACTAAATAATAAAAGTAAAAACAAGTTTAATCTTCGGAATGCAGGTCTAATAAAAAAAATTATAGTTTAAAAAAAACTAGGAAAACACACTTTCAAAGCAAAACTGGCTAAAAAGCATAGTGTGGTAAACAATTTGCAGCGGTCAGATCTTTAAATTTTTTGAGTTCAAGGTTCGAAACTTATTTCCCTGTACTATTCGAGATTTGTTTACATTTTTAACACAGTTTATCCAAAATCAACTAATATTTGTTTTTTTAACATATCTCGGAGTAGGAATGAACAAATTCTTACTTTAAAAATCCTATCTTGCACAAAACGTAATAATCTACAAATTTTAATATATAACATTATTTTATTAAATTAGCCATCTCTGCGTTATAGACTCTTAAACATGACCAAAACTAACTTTTTAAAGTCGGCAAAATTCTTCGATGTATGATAATCTATTGCGGCTAAACGCCTAAATAAAATTCAGCATAAGTGATGTCTTCAGACGCACAATTTAATAAACTTTAGTTTTGTAATTAAAACATTTTTCGATTGAAATCATTTTTCTATATGGTTTTCACCGAAATCTGAAAAAAAGTTTTGGTTTTTTTGCCCCTCAAATATTTTCCTCAAGTCAAATTTAGTTTCATTTTTGATATTTTATTCTCAGGACCCACCTGGACCATATAAAAACGTAAAACCTACTACTTCACCTTTTGCATGGCAGACCCCCATTTTTGGGGTAATTTAATTAGACTAAGTAAGAATATTAGGACATAGTTGTGCATTTATTTTATTTTCATTGGTCGTTGAAACGTGTACAAATTTTAAAGTTAATCAGATTACTGGAAATTGGTGAATATTACCATGAAAGATTCCGTTATATTCAGGTGAAGTTAACAAAAACATATTAAAAAATGTATTTAAGAGGTCGAAGCTTCTTGAATATATGCACAAATAGTTTCTATACAGAATATAGTAAAATTAAAAATTAATAGAAAATATGTTGAAAATATTTCAAGGATGCTAAAATTCGTTATAGCACAGAAGGGCACAAAAACCTGTTTCAAAGTTTAATATAAATTCTAAAAATATTTTTATTTAGGGGACCATTCAAAGTGGACAATGAGTGCAACATTGGAAAGTTTTAGAATAGATGGCTAACACTGTCTAACATTATACCAAGATGACACATTGGACTAGCAGCTCAACCAATTCCTTTACTAATAACCAAATTTCTTCCTTACAATCAACCATTACTATCAATCAGAGCTATAGTTTGATGCTATAAAGTGTTGAGAGGTCAAATATTCGGAAAATTCAAAAATGCTCCAATTATGTAAAAAAAAAATTGCGTTTACAAAATCGTTACCGAATCGATTAAAACACGAACCAACAACCGGACTACCATCCGTAACGAACTCTGAGAATCAACTTGATCCATAATGAAGGAAGAGACATGGGCCGAAGGACAAACTGTCACCGTGTTGAATAAAAGCTTTTAATTTCCTTAATGTATCATAAACCTCAAATTGAAAATTACAACAAAAAAAAAAGTTCATTAAAAGTACTAAATTTGAATGAAAAATTATTTGAAAACTTTTTCCTTGATCCCAAGTTTTCTGAGAAACCGCTGGGAGAAACTTAGCTGGGACGAAAGGATAAGTGAAAATTGACAATTAAGTATGAAATTTGGATTCATAAAAGAAAATAATTTAAGACAAAAGATGATGAGTAAAAAATGAGAAGGAAAACTAGCTATATAAGGTCTTTTAAGGAATATAAGAGGAAGGACGCTGGAAGGGGCGCTATGATTAAAAACCCCGCGGGGGGAATGAAAAGGCGGGTTCGGGGGGGGGGGGGGGGGGGGGGGACTCAATTTTGTTTTTAAGACTTTTAATTGCTTCAGCCATCACTTACCCACCCCCACTCAGGGCCCAATTTTTTGTAAGGATTTCAGCGTCAGGAGGTTGGTAATCACGATAAGGCCTCCCCTCAATTACTTCTTTTCCTAAGGCACCAACTTTTAAATGAAGGGTACATAAAGAATGGCGACAGAGAAAGAAAACTGAAGAAAGAAGAAACGGAGGACAAAAAAAAAACCCTACAGAAAAGGTCTGATATTAATGGTCCAAACCCTTTTCCCTGCAGACCCCCCCTCCCCCTACCACCCCAAGGGAGGGCGGGAATCGAATTTTCATCCAGTCGCTGCTTTCTTCTTTATCATTAGTTCTCTTTTATAAGGCTCATTTTACTTTCTTAGCCCTTCTGGCATTATCTCGAGACAATCCTTTCTCGGGTCCGCTCTCAATGCATTAGGGCCTTCATTGTCAGTGTTAGTCAATTCCATTGTAGAGATAAACATGTTCCGGATTTTTAATTAACAGGCACAGAGCCCGGGAAACCCAATTAATTGGAACCGTTCCGCCAATTATGGAACGTTTGTCTATTCTAACGAAATTAACGAATCACTTTCAGAGAATATTGCTTTTACTCCTCGAGATACTAAATCATGCGAAAATATAACTGAGACTTGTTATTCTTGGCTAAATTATATTTTGTTTCCTAAACTGAAGACGATTCAACATTTTCGTCATAAACCTGTATTGAAATTAATATATGAAAGGAGAGTTTTTTTTTCACATTTCTACATTCTCTGTATTTGTTTTTCGCATTTACAAGCACAGTAAAATATTTTAAGTATCAACACAAGAATTGATTTGGTACTAGCGTTAAATTAAAAAGAATAAATATATATATAAAAATCGAATACGTTGGATATAGATTTGTATCAATAAAAAATAATCCTAAATACCATATTACCTCTACTCTTAATTGTAAACAGCAATGTGATTATATTAACAACAAACTATTTTTCCATGTCATCAATCTTAATATCAAATCAAGTAGAATTTATAGCAAGCAAAAAAAAAAAAAAAAAAAAAATACTATAAACAAATAAATAAACATATATATTAGAGAAATGGTCAGGGATGCTGTTAGTGCCGACGTTTCGACCTACCTTGCGTGTCTTCTTCAGGGAGGTTATGGTCTGGCTGAACCAGACTTGGATGAACTAGGACTGAAGAAGACCGAAGTTCGAAACATTCCCAATCCAAATATATAGTTTTTTTTTATTTAAAAACTTGGATGTGTTAATTATGTCTGACTGAATCTCTGGCCATTTCTCTACTATTAAATCATACGATCAAACATAGAATTTTCATTATTAATTAATTATTATTTTAATATGAAAAGATGTATTATTTTTCAGCAATGTTGAATATTTTGATTTTTCAAGCCAATATTTTGTCCTTGAATGTGGTATATGTTTTTTTGGAGAGGGACAAACTTCCAGTAAGCGCCTGCGGGTTAGTTTCTAGTTACCAATTCATTATCGTATCGCCAATTCTTTTGTTGGTCTTGATTGTTGATCCCATGAACCTGTTGTAGGTCTGATTGTTTGTTGATGTCACTTCCTAGCCAAATTTCTTGACGTGCTATGTTAATCTGCTGTTTTATAAAGGATTTATGTATTTATATTTAAGTGTAAAATAATGTAAAAAAACATATTTGAAATAACTGAATAGATATAAGCGATGGGATATGCGAACTGTTTTCAGACAACTATAACTATAAACTATAAAATAGACTACGTTAGATGTTATACTATTTTATGCAGCTGTACTTTCAAGAATAAATTAAGACAAGTTACGGACTTATAAAGTGATTTATCTAAGCGTTTTCTCTTTTGCCCATCTGGAATCCTTATGTTCAAGTTCAAGTGCAGAATAGCAATTGGTTGAGGGATGTAGTCAGTGGGTCAAACCCCCTTCTCGTGTATCGCAAACCCCACCCACCATCACATCCCAATGAGATGCATATCTCCACGTTTGCCTTGGGCACAAAAGAAAATTCTATGTAAACAGAAAGAACTTTGATGCACTTGGCCAAAATATTAAATATACATATATCAGTGTTCGTAATTTAATCAGCAAACAATTGTTATATCTCGTAAAAATGTTTAAATGATCCAAAAAAATATATTATAATAAGAAACAGAAATCTTCATTATAATAAAAACTAGTAATAAATAAAAAAATACGCATTTAAATTTTATAATAAATAAAATAGCATACTTACTTTTTGATAAAAATACTAATATAAAAATTATAAATACAAATATAAAAATGGTGCATACAAACTAAATACTAGAAACAAATCTTACGATACTTCACAAAAGACGATTATACATACAAATAAAACATACTAAAACAATACAGAACATAGAACGAAATATGTTGATTAAACAATACATTTACACTATAGTAAAAAAATGCTATTGTGCAAACAATAATCTAGTATTAAAAAACAATATCATTTTAATTTGGAAAAAAAAAAAAAAAAAAAAAAAATGAAAAATAATGGAAAAGAAAAATAATAGAAGACATATAAAGCAAAAAATTAATAAAAGGCAAAACAATCACATGACATACATTAGGTTCTTAGAACCACATTATGCTAAATTATTAATATTCAGTATTTAATTAATCTAAATCATATATATATGCAATAACTACATTTATAAAATGATTTTTAAGATCATTAATGACATCCTTTATATAAAAAATTCTATCACAAGTCACAAAAAACATGCCAAGAAATAACTTAAAGCTGAAAACAAGCTGGATAAGGAACTTCCAAAGACAAATTATTTTAAAAGTTTATGATAAAAATAGGTGCCGATGAGTGCTGACTCTGGCCGTCACTTCTGCCTGTATGCAATCATACAATTGAATGTTCACCATAGACGAAGGATAGGAATATTCGTTGAACCAGAGATTAAAAGAAAAATTTAAAAATATACTTAACTCTATTTAAACATAGAATAATTATCATAGATAGCAACAGTAGCATTAAATTATAGGCAGCATTAAGATAGTTAATAGTAGGCTATTCTTTATACAAGGGAGTTTTACTAGACTATTCAAATTAAATATATCCAAGGTCTGTATAGTAACAAAAAAAATTTTAAAACAAAGAAATAGATACATAAATAAATTGAGATGTACAATATGAATGAATTTTAAAAAACGACAGGTAATTATCAGTATTTTAAAATATTGGAATTTGATGTATAGAAATAATTAATTATTAATATACCTCTAAAGAAAACAATAAATTCCAACTAGAAAATGAAGCCAATGACCTAATAGCTAAACGGCTAATAATCATTACAATATTATTGAGATAAAAACAATTCAGAAACTTACTATTAAATATTCTATTACTTGATTACTACTAGGAATATGTATTTAAAAGAAATAGCCCAATTATACTTTACATTTTTCCAATATATTTTAATATTTTAGGGTTGTATAAAAACTAAAATGGTGGATGGAGGCACAGAGCAGAGCCGTGAGGAAGAGAAATTGGAAAAGGATAACTTCAGGATAAAGATGATGGTCATCTGGAAAAAAATAGACCTCACAACAGATAGAATGATGGTATAATAATAACAAATATGGTAAGAAAATTATTTTAAAATTATAATTGATTGATATTTTTTTTCTTTGTGTAATCAATACTTCGTTAGTTAAACGTTAATTACATAATTCCGACATAACATTTTTATATTCATAAAATATTGTTTATTTATTCACAGGTTTGAAAAAATATATATTATTCTTATATTAACTCAGAATTGTTATAATTTATGTTCATATAATTTAAATATAATAATGTTAATGGAGATTTATAGACGCCGCTAAAAAGTATATATATAAATGTTTAATAAGGTTTTTGAGGTTCAGTTAATAAATAAAAACAACTATTCTGGCGACTTATATTGTTATCATAGACATGCCAATGTTACTAATAATCATGCCAAAATAGTTGTTTTTATTTATTGACTGAACCTCAAGAACCTTACTAAACATTTAATAGTAACAGTCAAGAAATTTATCGATATATATATATATATATATATATATATATATATATATATATATATATATATATATATATATATATATATATATATATATATATATATATATATATATATATATATAATATATATATATATATATATATACATAAAACTTAAAATTATTATTTTTCAATAAAATCATATAAATCTGTCTAAATCACAAGAAGAATATGAAAAATAAATGAATACGAAAAGAATGAAAATTTTTTTTTGAAAAATACTTTACAATATTTTTACCTGCTATAGAACTGTATAAAACCGCCATGAATTTTTAGCATATTTTTATATTTGTATCGCTTAGTAAGCATGAAAAGTAAAAAAAAAAAAAAATATATATATAATATATATATATATATATATATATATATATATATATATACAAACATATGCTTATATTAATATTTATTTTTGTTAATTTTAGATAACACAGAAAGGCTGCAGCGTGTGAATCAACACTTCCAATTCCACGAAATTCGGAGTACTTTTCCGTTACCAAGGTCAGAAAAATGGTCGACTTTAGCAGGCTGAGAAATGTGTAACTTCTTGTGGAATACAACAGCCAGCGGATTTGAGTGAATTATTTGTTTCTGGTATGTTTGTAAATTTTTATTTAAATCAGTGATTTGTCGGGACCGACATTTTTAGATTCTCGATTCTCGGTATCTCGGTTAAAAACTAAATTTTATTACATAAATATTATCGATATAAGAGCAAAAAATGCATACCAAATCTTATAGAAAAAGAATAATAACCCAAGAAATAAGCAATAAAATAATAAGAATAAATATCTTCAACAATTTGACTTGGATTGTAGTAGCAATGCTTGATTTTTCAAAAGAATGTTATAATTATACCGAGCAGTGTTGATCAAGTACATGAAAAATTGTTCTCTTATTATAAGATATAAAGTATATTTTAAAAGTAATTATCTTACATTTTTTATTAAATATAGAAGAATTGATGTATGTATTGGACTGTCCGGAAATTAATGCAGTATTTCCTTATAAACCAAAACCTGATACATTACTTTTACTCTACGCCGTAGTTTCGGGCCCAAAAGGCCTATTACATAAGATCCCATTACCCAGATCTGATACAGTGTGATATCTTGGTTTCATCTTACTAGGAAACGTCTCGACTTGTAACTCACAGTTTTGAATGGCGATTTTTGTGTGGGTAGTAGGGACCTATAATAGTGCAAAACTGGAGTTATAGCAGTGAAGATATAGTAGTTTTGTATGCAATCTCTTTACCACAACCAAAATCTGATAAATAATGTCTTTAATAATAATATCAGGGAGTCTGTTAACATATGTTTAGGTTACGAGTAACCTTCTAAACGTAATAAATAACACATCAATAAGAGATCGTTTGAATTGTTCCTATTATTTAATAATTGAATAAAAAACAAAACAAATTACAACAAAAAAAATGTATTATACGCGACATGCCTTTGTTCGATTTAATTCGTCGAATAAATACAAAAGAAAAATCAATAGAATTTCTTCAGGAATAAGGTATTTTACATCGAATAACACTTAATAAAATAGTTAAATAAATAATTAAATAATATTTTGTTTTTATTTTTGTAATTTTTTTGTTTTTTATTTAATTATTTAATAATAGGAAATATCAAGCGATCTCTCATTGACATGTTATTACATTTGGGTTACTCGTAACCTTAACATATTATAATAAACTCAAAATGAAATGCGGATAACAAGTACAAAGGACCCATATCAGGTTATGTTTTAAACATGAAATCCTGCATTAATTTCAGGACAATGGGTTTTGAGAAAAAAAATAAAACGTGATTTTAATTTTTTTTTTTTTTCTCGGCCCCCTTTGCTCATTGGCGGCTATAACTCTACATTTGCACTATTACAGGTCTCTGCTACCCACACAAAAATCGGCATTCAAATCTGTGAGTTACAAGTCAAAACCTTGTAAGATGCAACCAAGATATCAAACTGTATCAGATCTTGGTTATGGGATCTTATTAAATAGGACTTTTGGGACGGAACTACGACGTAGAGTAGAAGTAACGTATCAGGATTTGGGGTAAACATGAAATCCTGCATTAATTTCCGGTCAGCCCAATATAATAATTAATCAATTATTAATAATAACTAATTAATAATTCTTAATAATATAATAATTATTACAAAACTATCTCCAACAGTATAGATCGGATATAGATAGAGTATAGATAAGCGGTGGAATCGAGAATCAGCACATCCCTAATTTAAATGAATACAAACGACTAATTTATGTTTTTAAATATATAAAATTTATAACTCTGCAACAAAAGACGACATTATTAAGAAGTTAGCATTTGAATAAAGACATTCCACAGACTAAGATAATTTCAGAAAATAAAGGTTAAGAATGATTGATTATAAGATAATGGAAGTGTCCCCTTTGAAGAGGCGAAGAAGTGAGTAATGACCTTTCAAATAATGGCCATAAGATTGCCCTGAAAAAGGCTAACGACCCACCCTCGAATTAAAACCTCGCGACATTATAACCAAAAGGCATTATTTAAAACCAACAATACTTTTTCTTTTTTGTAATAATTTATACATTGTTTTCTAATAAAAAAGTATCACCTAAAAAAGGATTTACTGTTATCGATAGTATAACCGATTACATGAGAACAATGCAACTAATCTTCCTTTATCTGGGTCTCAATACAAATGCTTAACAGAGCTGTAGTCAGTGATCCAAGAATGAGATATACAGATAAAAAAATAAATAAATAAAAATTACTAATATTTTTCAAAATTTGAAAACCTATACTACTACAAACCATGAAACTCAAGGTTCTTCTATCCAAGTTAACAACAATATAAAGGGTAGGTATGCTCAAGTAGTTAATATCCGACCCAAGGGCCTATCCTTGGCTGGTATAACAGAATAAATATTTATCTGTTACCGACAGACTCAAACCTAGAATAAGGGGTCCATTGCCTTACCTACTAGGCTATTGAACCTCCCATAGAGATATAATATAAACTTTATTCTTGTACTTACTGTCTCCTAAGAATAATATTGCAAAATTAATGGTGATACAATTAATTGTCTATATGCATTAATTTATTATCAACATACCAGGAAATTGCCGATGAAATAGTAAAAAAAAATTTTTGATTATATTGATTGAAAAATTCAAAATTAAATTATGTAAATTCACTTTTAATTTTTATACAGAGGTGTGTACATAAGGAAGATTATAATAAACGTTGTTTTTTTATTTAGTTTTTTTTTTTAAAGGCATTTTCTTATTGTTGATAATAATTTATTAATTAACTTATGAACATTTAATAATAACACTCGAAAATAAAAATTATGTTTTATGAATTCATCAAGTTTTACATACATACAGATACTTAATATGCACTCATGCACATTATTAACATATTTGCAAAAGATTAAAAATCGAGAAATAATGAATAAATAGAAATTTTAGTTGCTTTTTGAAGAAGTCAAAATATGTCAGATCCCTTCATCGAACCAAGATATATCCTGAATAAGATTCCCTTCGACTCTAGGGGGATAAAATAAAGTTATTTTGTTTTTAAAATCGACTCTAGTCTTATTAAAAATAAACAAATAAAATAAAAAATTCAGAGCAACTTTATTGATTCTAAGCTATACTCCTGGTATTTCATTAATCCCCACTAAACAGATCATCTACCTAAGACTCTACATTTAGGAAAAGTCAAACTTGGAATCCACATAAAAAAACTGCTCGTCGTTTTCGACTTCATCAACATTTATTAGACATAGGTTCAAACCTCTGAATTAATGACAAAAGACCCATATACAAGATAGTGATTAGATCTATTAGGACATCCGAAGTTGAGCGTTGGGGGTCCACTAAACTATCCATCTCGCATACACTCTCACAATCCAAAATCCTTCAAAAAGTTTCAATACGCCAAATTATATCACAAATAAACATTATACATACAATCTTATGTTCCTAATGTTGCTGGTTTAGCCCAAATCAGATATCTGACCTTCTATAGTGAACTCTAAAACTGCTTAAATTCACTTTATTTTCAACTTGCTTTCCATTCTATTTCCTATAACCCTCCGAGACGTCTGAAAAGAAGACGACCTCGGGACCATATAAAACTTTTACTTAAGTGCTAACAATGGGTGTTGCTTTACAGCCAATTTACGTTTTATTTTGTATGATAATTTTTATTTATTTTTTTTACATAGTTGTAAATTTCAATTAATAGCATAATTGAATGCATGAATTCCATTCATCAACTAAGTACTCAGTAACAAGCTGATACAAGGGCGAGTACACAACCAGAAACAAGGGTAAACAAGATAGAAGAAGGAACCCCTCCCAGCCTTAAGAATTAGAAGAGAAGAGGAGCTTATAGAGGAGGCACTGGATGGGACAAAGGACTAATCAGAAAAATCTTGGGCCCAAACAAGGAGCGGCTATGATGGCGGACCAGGATTAGGGCCGCTTCATTTCCTTTTTTCCTCCCCTTCAACTTAAGCCTTCGATTTTTCCTGCCACCCCTCGACAACAAGAGGAATGGCAGGCTTTAAGAATAAGGGGGTGCTTGGGTATTAGCATTTCGAGTCATATCGACCCAAGGGGCAGATTTCTTTTATAATAATATTACCTGATATAATCATTTATATGTATTAAAGATGATTTATAAATAATAAATCGAAAATATAATATAACTATCACCGCCAATCTCATATACATAAAGAACTTAGATAATTTAAACTAAATTGAAGTTTTATTATGTTTATCGGTAAAAATCATATATTGAAGTGTGGAATTGAATATTCTTCAGTGATATTTTACAAGCTTAAACCTCCAGTGGTCGCAACCCTAGGACTAAAACCAATAGTCGCAACGATCTGATACATCACCTCTTGGAATTCAATCGTTTCACTGATGATTTCATCACTTTTATTTTTCTCATTTACTTTACTTGATTTTTAAGAAATGCACATAATAATACTCATTAATACAAATATTATTTATCTAACAACTTTTAACCATTTTTCTGTTATCACAACTTTTTAACTATTATTTACTTCACTAATTTTATTTATACAGCTTTGGCAGGCAATTTTTGAATGTTCTAAACATAAATACATTGTTCACAAAAGTATTTAGTCAGCCTTCGTTTTTCACATAATCCACAACGTCGTCTTACAGAGCCGCGTCCTTCATGACTTGCTTCAGGTGAAGCATCCTCTTTTCTATAATATATGAAGCATAAACAAACTCTTACCAATAAATGAATTATTGGTAATGCTTTCCTCATCACTAGATACATCATCTTTGCGTTCAGCATCTGAATGCGCAATTCTTTCTTCAACAACGTCTGTATCACTTTCTGAATCTGTCTCACTTTCATCAAATTTTTCTACATCACTATTATTCTCTGTATAACATAGAATGATTTTACAAATCATTTCAATATAATACGGATTCAATGGTCTGGGTTTTCTAAATCGAAGGTGCGGTTAGGATTCATAATGTAATAATGATAGAATAAAATCTGTCGCGTCAGTAATCGCAATGAGCCTAATAGACCTTGTCCCGGTAACAGCGGAATAGAAACTAAATAACTAAAAATCTAAAGAGAATATTGAGGATTTAACGTCACTAATGCATTCGAGGAATGCTAGTTGAAAGGTACTGAGTCGCTTATTTCATTATAAAAATTCTACTCGGAGTACTGCGCAAAAAATACTTTGGGTGATCTGTCAGATCGGTTGCGACTACTGGACAGTTAAAGTAGTAATTTGTAACAAGGCTAAAATCGCACTGATTAGATGTTTAAATATTACGTTAAAGCATAATTTGACATCCAATTTTAAACTTTAATGTATCTATATAAAGGGGTAGAGACTATTAAGAAACTTGCGGATAATGAACTTCATTATTAGTGCTTATAACTAAAGGCCACTTATAAAAAAGTAAATGGTTTGTTATTGATCAAAAAAATCACGACATTTTGATTCGGTTTTCTTCAAGAAAAATGATTTCATTGATATCATCTGGATGGATTTTATTTCTAACCGTAAAACGATAAGACAGTGTGACATACCTCGTTTCTGCCACTCAACATTATGCATTAAAATTTTAATTTTTTTCACTATTTATAAACTTTCCTAGAACTATTAAAATTTGTTACAGAATGTTTCAGTAGTTTTACCATTGTAAACTCTGTAGCGAAATAGTTCAAATCTCATAGCAGACGATTCCAAACTTCACGTGTTACACCACTTATTTAATTTTTTTAAAAATTATTATACTAAATATAAGTAAATTTGTTATCAATTTCAAGCTCTTTGCAACGTATCATGTATAACGATCGCCACCTATCGGTCGATTTTCAAATTTAATTGTTATTCACATATTATAACTTTTTTAATAACAAAATAATTATTAATCGGTAGATTTTATTATTGCTAAACCTTTATGGAACTATATAGATGATAAAATTTAGTACAGATTGGTTCAGTAGTTTTCGTGGTTAGTGATCACAAAAGAAAAATGCCTTGTCCTTTTATATAATAGTATAGATATAGATATAGGATTCAGAAACCGGAAGGAAATAGATGTAATAGTACGTAAATATTTAGGCTATTATCCAATTTTTTTTACCATTTCTCAAATATATGCATAACAGAAAATATTACAAAACATATAAATATAAGCAATAAATTTTATTGCTCCAATCACTCCGCCCCGCCCTTGCCCAAAATATCTTTATCTCGATTGTCACCTTATCTCGATTTATTATAATGTTTTAGCGCTAAGGCTACTCTCCTTTATTCCCCACCTTAGGGCAGGAACACTACTTTTATTCAAATTTATCCACATAGCAGCTCCTATTGACTAAACTCACGGCATGTACATGTACTCATTGACATGTACGAATCGACTTCCGACACAGGAGAGATTAAAATGTTCAACAGTTGACATCAAGGCCATTTTGACGTTCTTAAAACACAGAATTTTTATTATCATCTGAAGAACACTTATACTACTGTATGAGCTCCAGTTTTATTGAAATTCTGTTGATTTAAAGATAACTATTTTTCTAGTATATTATTTGTTTGTTGGGTGATAAGATCCTTATAAACTCAACCAACGTATTCTAGTCAGAGTGGCAAGCTTGAGATTAATTGCGAAATAAACATCTGGAGACCCAGATGGTAATCGAACTCAGAAACCACACGTAGGGTGCCAAAGAACACCCTTTGGGATTTTTGCTTCGACGCGCTCGTCTATCGTTTCCCCAACTATTACCTTTAAAAACCATCTTTAATTTTATGTGTCGATCAGATTTGATGTAGTTAACTAACTCTTATCTGCCAAAATTTCATTTTTAACCTCAAATAAATTAAAACTTATAAAATACAAATAAATAAAGTTATTTAATTATTTAATTGCTAGAACTCCGCAATTTATAATTCAAAATTTAAACTTATAGTAAGATAATTATACTCGGAATTTGTAAATAACCTTCTGCTGCAAACGCCATCAGGCTTCTTAAAAAACTCAGGGTTGATAATGTAACTTAAAGGTCAGTCATTGATTTCGAAAAAATTCTAAAAACGTAAATTGATTGTCTTCAAACATTTAGCCCCTGAACCACAAGAATCTGATTTTACGTCGCATTAGTTTGTTATGCGGCATGGTATAAGAAGCGCCCAAAAGGGTCTATTGAAGCTATTTAACTAATTTGGAAGGCTGTGATAAAAAATTGAAAAGTTGCGTTTTATGATTCCTACCGGTTTCTTATTAAATATCACAGAACCTGATCGCTCGGCCCCAACAAGAAAAAACTTCATAAAACATCAATAATAACAATAAAATTTAATTAATTGAAATTTAATGCTTCGATTATTATTTTATTATTATTATTATTTTATAGATGTGTTTTTGTTTATACATGTACATTTATTTTTCTTTAATTTTCTCTCTGCTTTAAATATTATTATTATTTAACACCTCTTAGCAATAATAAGTATTATTATGGAGTGTGAAAAATCTTCGTGTTTCGACTCCGATGAGGAAATGCCGTGTTCCGACTTCAGTGAATCGGACTCAAAGTTCCTTAAGGGTAGAACCTTGTCAAAAAGACAAAGAAACACTGCTCTTGAGCCCCCTGGGAACTCTCCCGACAAAAAAAAGAAGAAAAAGAAACAGAAAGAAAAAAAGTCAAATCAACCTCCCACTCCACCCACAAACCCGCAGTAAAGCAGTCATCAGTTCAGTCACACCTATTGAAACAGCTAACAGATTCCAGCCATTGATTAATATGCCTTCCGATACTTCAGTACCGCAACCATCAGAACCTCTAACAAATATCAAGCCACCCCCAATCTACGTTATTGGCGTAGATAATTACATCCAATTTTGCCATGACATTTCTGAATTAATTGGTCAACCCAATTTCCAATGTTACTCCAGATACCATGACATAAAAATCAACACAGAGACAAAAGAACATTATAAATCACTGATAGCCCACCTAAAAACTCAAAACATCCAGTTTCATTGCTATCAATTAAAAGAGGAGAAGGCCTACAGGGTAGTTCTACGGGGACTTCACCAATCTGTCCCTCCTAATTTCATCAAAAGAGATCTGGAGCAATTAGGCCATAGCGTCAGGCATGTCTCGAACGTACTCCACCGCTTTGAAAAACACCCTCTCCCATTGTTCTTTGTGGATCTGGAGCCTGCTGAGAACAATGTAGAAGTTTTCAATATCAAAAGACTGGTGTACTCCGTGGTCAAATTTGAAGAACCACGACTCAAAAAAGAAATAGTACAGTGCACCAGATGCCAAACCTAGGCCACACAAAAACTTACTGTAATCGACAAGCAAGGTGTGTCAAATGCGCAGGACCACATTTAACTGCAACTTGCATAAAAACACGAGATACACCAGCGTTGTGTGTCCTCTGTAGTGAGAGCCATCCTGCGAACTATAAGGTTGCCAGGTGTACAAACATAGACAGAAACAAAGAGCCATCAACTCCGCTACAAATAAAAATTCTGTTCCCCAAACATCCGAAACAATATTCACATCATTTCAGAATCAACAGAACAATCCAGCCAACAATAGTTTTTCCTAAACACTTTCCTCCACTGCCATCAAAAGCTCAACAACCTCAGACTCAACAACCCATCGATTCAGCCGTTCAACTTGAGCCCCAGCCATCAACCTCAGCAGCAGAATCATCTCAACTTCTTCCTTCAAGCAACAAATTCAGGCGCCTCAAACATCTCTTCCATCCCGACCTCCCAAAATAACCACTCCTTCTCCGTCAACTACCCAACTCACCCCACAACAAGTAACCCAACAGACCAAGACTCCACTAGCAAATTATGAGCAAACCATACCTCAACAAAATCCAAACCAAATACCAATCCAGGTACTGTCTTCAAGACAGTTTAATCCCCCGTCTCAAATTTCAGAACCGTATCCTATTTCCTCAAGGTTATGGTGATATCTCAGCAATTCTCTCCTCCTTCCTCCGTGAGCTCCAAGAAACTATCAGACCCTTAATTACCCTCCTCACAAGAGCCCTGTCAGATATCACGTCTATTGTTCCTCGATGATCCAAAATTCCTTGGCAGTTCTTTTATGGAATGCAAATGGTTTGCTCAATCACAGAAACGAACTAGACATATTCTTACACGACAATAACATTCACGTTGCTCTAATTACCGAGACCCACTTGACGCCTACCCATTATTTCCACATTAAAGACTACATCACTTACAGAACTGACCACCCCGATAAAACAGCCCACGGTGGTACTTGTATCCTTATCCATAGATCGCTAACTCACACTCTGGTTCCTTCCTCTCCAACTGAAACCATTCAGTCCACCGCACTAATCCTATCTACCTTCCTATTTAACCTTACTCTTTCAGCTGTATATTGTCCTCCAGGAAATAGCCTTTCCACTAACACCCTACAATCCTTATTCCAATCCTTTGGGCAGCGCTTCATTGCAGGTGGGGACTATAACGCTAAACACCAGCGATGGGGCTGTAGAACATCCAATCCCCGAGGTAGTGTTCTATCCCATGTATCATCCTTAAACAATTACCATATTCTTTCTCCTAACAATCCTACCTACTGGCCTACATCCCTAAAAAAACGCCCAGATATACTGGACATATTCGTTACCTCTCAAATACCTACTTCCCAAACTACAATAGATTCCTTAGATGACCTTTCCTCAGACCATAGCCCGGTTTTGCTTAACTTACATTCTACTCCTATAATCAAACCTTCTCCTCCATCCTTAATAACTGGACGGGTGGACTGGGACAAATTCCGTTCGGCTTTAGAAAACCATATTGACCTCAAAATACCACTAAAAACTTGTCAACAAATAGATGCGGCAATAGAACATCTTACTAAATCAATAGAAACCAGCATAACTGAAAATACCTCTCACAATAGATTAAAAAACTCAAAAGGCATGATCTTACCTCAATATATTCGGGTTTTACTAGTAGAAAAACGTCGAGCTAGAGCCAAATGGCATAGAACTCGATACCCATCTGACAAAACCAACTATACCAAATTAACTAAACAAACTTAAATCAGAACTTAAAAAACTAAAATTTCAAATTTTACAGAAACAAACTGAACAACTATCTGTTTCCGACAAATCATTATGGACCACTACCAAAAGACTATTAAAATTTAAATCCTTCAATCATCCTCTCCTTACTCCAGCTCAAACCTGGACCAAATCTGATTTAGAAAAATCTGAGGTAATTGGTGAACAGTTACATAATACATTTAAACCTCATTCTGACATCCTAAATCCTTACCATGTAGAATGTATTGAAGCAGAACTGACTATTCCTCTCCAAATGACCCTTCCTCCTAAAGCCTTCCA
Source organism: Euschistus heros (assembly GCA_003667255.2). NCBI lineage: Eukaryota > Metazoa > Arthropoda > Insecta > Hemiptera > Pentatomidae > Euschistus > Euschistus heros. The sequence continues at coordinate 382,159 of RCWM02000763.1, forward strand.
CCCTTCAGATATAATATCCATAATCCATAGATTGCCCTCCAACAAAGCTCCTGGACATGACCTTATTACCTCAAGAATCCTCAAATGTCTACCAAGGAAAGCAGTATTACTCCTAACTTACATTTATAACGCTGTCCTCCGTACAACATACTTCCCCGATTCCTGGAAATTATCAATTATAAAAATGATCCCAAAACCTAAAAAACCACCAGAAAATCCTTCCTCATACAGACCTATTGCTCTCCTGCCTATCATGGGCAAAATCCTTGAAAAGCTCCTTTTGAAACGCCTTTATCCCTTCCTTGATTCCCATCACATTATTCCTGATCACCAATTTGGATTTCGTCAGTTTCACTCCACTACCCAGCAGTGCCATCGCGTGGTGGATGTTATCTCATCTGCATTGGAGCGTAAGATATATTGCACTGGTGTCTTTCTTGACGTTGAACAAGCCTTTGACCGGGTTTGGCATCCAGGACTGCTTTATAAACTTCGCCAATTCCTTCCATCTACATATTTTCTCATCCTCCGTTCCTACCTTTCTGATAGAGTATTTAAAGTTAACCATAATTCTACATACTCATCTATCTTTCCTCAGACTGCTGGTATTCCTCAAGGTAGTATCTTGGGTCCCATCCTTTATACAGTGTATACAGCTGATATCCCAACCCATCCTAATACTATCCTCACAACCTATGCTGATGACACCAGCGTGTTATCAGTCAATGAAGATCCATTTGCTGCATCCCAGACACTCCAGTCACACATCACTTCCCTTGAAGAATGGTGTCATAACTGGAGAGTTAAGATAAATCCTAGTAAATCCCAGCAAATAACCTTTACTCTCCGTCGAAAACCTTCCTCATCCTGTCCTCCTGTATCCTTTAATGGTGTACCGCTAAATAATGTGGAACAAGTACGATACCTGGGATTTTATCTGGACAAGAGACTTACCTGGAACCCTCACACAAAGTTGTCAATCAAAGAATAAAAAAAAAAAAAAAAAAAAAAAAAAAAAAAAATTAAAAAAAAAAAAAATAAAATCAGTAGTCAATCCAACATTTGCAACTTTGTACCATATTAAGTTACTTCTAGATCATGCCGATAGGACAAAGATCCTCCAAACAACCAAACTGAAAAATCAGCATAAAAACCGATGTAATTACAAACTGACCAAACTCTACAACTACTATGATATAAAACAGGTCAATTCAGTAAAAAATAAATGATAAACTAAGACAACAATGAAAAAAAAATAATTCAATTCAATAATAGTGGCTTAATAATTAAACTAAATTCTATCAAATTTAATGCCCGAAATGTTGGAAAAGTTACAGATGTACAAGGTAGCGTGATAGCAAGTAGTAATTATTATGAATACACAAACTAACTTAACGTCAACGAATATTTGAATAAATAAAAAATACATTGGAATATATAAAGAATAATTAACACTAATTATACGATATCACCACACGGAGCCTTCTTTAAGGCTGCCACTAATAGTAATATTCAACTGTGAAGGACATTTCTAGAGAGTAATATATCTGCAAAATACTTAAAACAGTATATTTTATAATAAAAAAAATTAATATTGATTTTTCAGTTTTCTTCCAAGGTTTAACATTATTTATTTATATTTGATTATTTACGTAATGAATATTACAAATATATAAAAATATATAATGTAGTTATTTTATAACTAACATTCCTAAAATTTATTTTAACAATTAATTTAATATCGTGTAATTTTTACAGGTTGAAAAGCTTAGTGATGGACATTAGTTATCCTGAGGACTTTCAGCGAGAAGAATCTCACAACTCTCCAAACAGCTTGTAATATAATGATCATTTAAAATAGAATAAAAGTTCACGAAGTTAATGGTCTTTGCCTAACTGGACAGTAAAGCAAAACGGAGAGAAATGCCATGAGGGTTGGAGAAATAGAGTAAACCTACTTTAGTTGTACTGATAAATAATAAACCAGCAATAATGTTATTATTAAATAAAGTTGAATGTTACACATATTTTCTTAACTAAGAATAAAGTTATATCAGTAAAAAATTAAAACATAATTATTTTTGTATATGAATTCCTCACAAATTTAATATTTTAGGATACAAAAAAAATGTTGATTTTTTTTTTTCAATTGTATAAGATGTCCTTGAACCTCGACTTTTTATTTTTTTTTTTTATTTACTTTTCGCATGACCTAACACCAAAACAAATTTAAAAGGTACACACGGTTCAGAACTTCAAAAAAATAGGTTCATATTAAAAATGTTAATAAACGAAATTCAATGAGATAATTCAAAACAATAAGCGTACATGAATTCACGAATATATATTAAGGATTAAGGATTATATATTAAGGATTAATTCAATAGAGGGTTGTAAAAAAAATAACAAAATAAAATAACTCAATTCGATGCGGTAGATGTACTAAAAAAATTAAATAAAAAAATAAATACTGAAGTAGGTTATAAAACTTGGAAATAATTTTATAGAATTAATGGATAGATACATTGATGAAACATTTAATTTTAGGGGGGAAACACAGTGGAGTAAAAGAAAAGGAAAGACCTGAGAAGTTAGCTAATACTGCTACTACGTTTACAGTTCAGTTCCTGTTACATATGTCAACAAATACTTATTTAACTAATTAAATAAAGCTATTTTATTTATTTTACAAAATTACTTAAGAAACTACAATATACCTAAAAAAAATTTACTATTTACGGAACATGGACAAGCTAACCACCATTTGGAGCGATTTCACTAACGAAACTCCAACACGTTACCTGCGATGGATTAACTGCACAACACATTTTGAATGAATTGAAAAAATTACACAGTTTGATAAGATTTTCCTTAAGGGGACTTGGGATCCATATCAAGACGTATCATACCAAAAATAAATGGTAACGAAGTATTATTAATTTTTGATAAAATAGTATTATAAAATTTGTATATGGTTTTAGACTGGGTTGGCTACTCTCGAAAGAAATTGACTATAAAGCAATTAAAATTGTTTGCTTTTGGTACTTATTTGGGATATTATTAAAGGATTAAAAAGAAAAATCATGTATATATGTAAGTGTGTGTCATAGCTCCAGTTGATCTTAAAAGAAAATACGGAAATAAAAAGCTAATTGAATGGTAATAATATAATAATGTCGACAAAATTTTTTTTTCGAAAATCAATCATATCATTATTGTATTAGTAAGGCCACTGGCTAAAAGATGAAAATTTAAATATTTGCTATTAAATATTTAAATATTCTAATAAACTAATCTATATAAGAACAATGAAAAAATAATAATTTTTATACCTAAAAAAAAAATAGATTTTTCGGCCTTTCACCACTGTTCAAATACGCCCTAGGCGGGCTGACATTTATATCTTTACCGATCCTTGAAATAACTCTCGACCTTTTTATACTAGAATAGGTTGGTAACCGAAAATAGGATAACCCGACCTTCCTAACTTGGTTGCAGCATGTAAATGCATAGAACATTAATAAGGTAGTGGAACTACCTTAAACGAGTTTAAAATATGTCGGAGCTGGAGCAGTTCGAAGAACTGTCACTGGAACTGTTATGAAACCTAATACGTCTTTGGGGAGCTGTAACCATGGGAGTTACAGATTTTAACTGTTCCATAACATTTCTAAGTTATTTTAATTAATGTAACGAAAAATAACCACCTGTAAGACATATCTCATAATGACATGCAAAAAATGTATGAATTACATATATCTTACCTGGGATTTGAGTACGTTGTCTATTTCGTAGAGTTGATTCACCAAAGACATCATTGAAAACACAAATTCGAAAAATTTTAGAAATGATTACTCATAAAACATTTTCGCGATTATGAACACCACTGAATTTATCAATAATGAACTTATAACACAATATAAAATAAAATATATTTATATAAAAATTATACAATTCTTTAATATGCTAAACTTCCAAAAGCAAACATGATCTCACTAAAAGAAGTGAACACTATTCAACATTTCACTATTTTAAATCTCCATTGTTTCTTATATCAATGGTTAAGTATAAATTCAAAATAAACTTTAATCAACTTAAATTATTCACCCGGCACTTATTTTAAAACACTAACGAACACTAAAAAATAAACCGTACTCACAAAGCAAGATATGATTCCACTATGGAAAATTACTGAAAAATGGCAGACTGTATCAGAACATCCATTGAACAATATAATTCGTATGTAATAAGTATTATACAAAATGTAAATAAAATAAAGAAATAATTTCTAGATTTCAAATAAATATTTAAATATTTACTTATTATCTGTTTACTTGATTTTGATTAAGTTTAGCAAACTTTATTTATTTATTTTTTTTTATTAAACTTTAAAAAAAATATATATTACGAAATTTTTAATAAATCTAATATTAACGAAACAAAATTATGTTATGTTTAAAAGATGTTAATTATTATAAATACATTACGTAAAAAAATAATAGAAAGTAGATTTGACAACAGCGAACTCGTTTTTCCGCCTTTTAAAATTCAATTACTTCATGAGTAGCCAAGCCTTACAACTACCGGCTCCAATAAGTATGCTTGTCATTTTATAAATAATGTGACACATTATATCGATTGCTTCGAGTCAAAATCAAATTTTTTCAGGAGAACAAAAAAAAACGGGAATATGCTCATTAAACATTTCTCAGATAGTGAATTTTTCATTCTCTAAAGTGCATATATAACAGTTATATTCACTTGATGACTTTTTATACTTATGGGAAATGATAATACCAACACACAATGACTTTTTATCGAATCTGGAAAAAATTGCACTTAGTGACTTTTACCTCCAAGTAAATGGTATGTGAATGTGAATATACAAATAAATAAATGAATAGATACATATATATATATATATATATTATATATATATATATATATATATATATATATATATATATATATATATATATATATATATATATTCAGAAATATAGGTACAGATTTAGATAATTAGCTAAAATTATTAACCTAATCACTAGTGAATTGTAAGTTTCTTTGAATACTTATAACCACCCTTCTTTGTAATCTCAATAAATAAATAACATGTTTTATTTTATTCTCACAGCAAATCGATAAAATTTAATGTTTGTTTAGTAAACCAATATTATAATTGTAGTTAAAGTGTACAGTTTCTAAAATTTCAAGTGTAAAATAAAAAGTGTAGGAGTTGAATCATTTTTTCAGGACTTTTATTTCAACACTTCGTAAAAGGGGATCAACTTAATACAGGAGGAAAAAGTTATACAAAAATAAACCTATATTATTAAAAGAATTGATGCTGAATCTCAACATGAAGCTCCTGCCATCTAGTGGAAGGCAAGTAAGAACTTCGATTGATTACCTATAAATGCTGAAAATCAATGTAAAATGGGCATGCAAACATTCATTATTTAATCTTTTGTATATAAATCAAAAACATCAGTAAACTTATATTTTGGGGGTACTACCTGGATAGATTAATTACATATTCTACGCTAGGTCTAAACAAATAAGTGTTTACCTCAATAAAAACATTCATATGTGTTTACTAATGAAAATAAACAGAATTTAACTGTTTATCTGCAAACTATACATAAATGCTTTAAAAAAATTATTATAAGCATTTCCCTTCACCATGATTAATGTGTAGTGTTTATGATAACAAATTTTAATTTAACAATTTTTTTCTTAAAACATAATGTAGTTTCACTTTGTTCACTTAAATTTTTCATGAAAATATATTATTAAACAAAGGAATAAAATCTGTCATTAATTAATTTGTCTTTTGATGTGTACACCTTGATGTTTTCTTTACGACAAGGAAAATGATATTTCACAAAAATTAATATAATTAAATCTCTTCTTTTATTAAACTCATTTCAAAGAAAACATGGATTCAATACTTAAGAAATATCACTTAATCTAACAAAGTACATACATGATTTTGTTTCTAGCAGCAGTCTCCTGCCATCTGTAGTCACAAATATGTACCAATTTAGCCATACCTAGTACTTAGCCTTGTTTCACTAGAAATTTCAGTTTAGGGAGTAACATTAACAAAAGAAAAATTAATAACAAAAATTTTTTATGGCAACATCTGTATTAAAATCAAAATACTATTGTATTAATACAATAGCATGAGTCAATGGGATAAGACAATTTTAAATTACAATGATCATTCTTACTTTGAAATTTACCATAAAAAAACTTCATGATTTAGAAATTGAAGTTCTGCAACAACTGTATTAACCAAATTTATTTATAATCACTAATTAGTGGTTATATATAAAATGTTATAGGTAACAAAGTCATATTATATGAAATTCAATGTTGAGTAATGTGACCTGTAATGTTGAGCATTCCATCTATGTTTCTGGTGATTTATTTAATTTTTAGTAATTTTGAAACCCAAAATACATACATAGTTACAGTCGGAAGTGTTTAAGGATTGAATTTAAGTATCTGTGTGATTTTACTTTAGTTGTAAAGTTGATATCAACATAACAGTAATAGTTATCATACATTCATTTCAATTTATACGAAACTAAGGGCATGGTAATAAATACTGCTTTCAAAAATTTGAGACAGTATCTAGTCAAATACAGTCTATAAAATGTGTAAGAAAATATTATTTTTCATTTGTGTTATTCAAATGGCAGACTTTGATAATATAGTCAAATGTATCTATAAAATAAAGAAAAAATGGAGAAAAATGTTAGATTTCAAAGTGGCAATTTTAAATTGCCATTTAATTTTTATTATTATTATTATTATTACCAACCTTAAATAATAAACAAATGTAACAAAATAAAAAATATTTGAACTTATAAAAATTTAAAAAAAATGTTAAATTTATGTTGCGTATGCGCATTATAACAGTGGTCATAAATGGGTTAAGAATGGACTTAAAATTGACAATAACTATACCCATAAAACAACATTCTGAAATATATAATTCTAACAAATAATTATGAATTATAGATAATAAAAGATTATTATATATATATATATATTTTTTTTTTCGAATGTTTGAAGAAGTTTATTTTTCTGATAAAACTAAACTAGCAACTGTTTTCTTCAAATATCATCATAAATGGTAGTGAAAAATGGAATTCATTAAAATTATTTCCAAAATTAAGTTGAATACACTATTAAATTATTTCAGAAAAATTCATAAAGATTTTTACTAACCAGATCTTCTCATTTAAGCTTAATCAGTTTCATACATTGTACCTGTACAAAGTTGTGTGTAAAAATAAACTAAGTATATAAATTTTAACTATTACAATAAGTATATGTTGAAACTGAATGCTGAACCACACAATAAACTCAATATTACTAGTTTATTTACATTCATGTATAAAGATATGTGTGCATAAAATGTATATTTCTTTATAAGAGGGGAGAGGAGAAGAGGAGAGTATGTAATAAATATAAGAAGGAATTTGCTATAATAAACAATCTTTATTTAAAATGTGATGTGTAATCATGTTAAGCAATGTTCACAATATTCTATTGTTAGCTTAAACCTACTTTAAAATTGTATGAAGTGTTGGCTAGTTTTAAATAATACTTTTTTGTAAATGATCAGTCAGATAACAGAAAATAAAAATTATTAAACAAAACAGTTCCTTTTGCTTGAAATTAAAATAAAACAAGCTTCTGTTGCTTGAAATATTGTTGAACTGTTAAATCCTGATTGGTTGAAATATTAGTGGTTAATATAATTGTTATCAAAATAATTGGTATTAAGAAATCTATTGTAGGACAATTTCAGAAAATGAACACCTAAAGGATAACAAATAGAGTCGTGATTTTATATTTTAAAAATATAGTAAAGATTATAATTATAGTAATAAGGATTTATTGACATATTTACATTACAAAACATTTAATATACATGTGCCGGACTTAAGTCCTCTACATGATTAACATAGTCTTATAGTTTAGTAAATAGTTTTACTCTTTAAAGATTATCTATGAACAGTATGAAAAATAAGAAAAAAAAAACACACAAAAAAAATAAAGAAAAAAGTAAAGAAAGAAAAATAAATACACAATAAAATAAAATATAGAATAAGAATTAAACACAAAACAATAATAATAAATATAAATAATCAATATATAATAACTAGCTATATAAATGATGACTATACGTATACATAGCAGTTTAGTGATTTGTAGAGAGATTTATGTTAAGAGTGCATGTATCTTTTGAGGGAATTTTTATCATAGTTAACAATTTCTTTTACTAGGGAATTTTCTGAAATTTTTTTATTTTTAATTTTTTTTTTCTAAAGTATGCTTCCATTTGTTCAAAGACATGCTGTTTTAAGACATGCACAAATGTGGTATTAAAGATGCTGAATTTCACACTATTCAATAAATGTAATTCATCAGCAAAAAAATATTTTATATTAAATATATTCTGTACTTATATGATTGTATTTATAAACATATTTTATGTACAATGTATAATACATGATTATGAGTCTTTAAAGTTTGTTTTTTCTTTCTATTCTTTACTACTCAGGTGTCTTAAATCTCTTTATCAATTAATTGCAGTATCATTAATTTCTGTATTAAGTATTCAAGTGGCCATATTTATACTGCATAGATCTGATAAAAAAATAAATAAATAAAATGAAAACCAACAAAAAACCACATATATTTTTGTAATTAAATTAATTACTTTTGAATTAAGAAATGTAAATTTTTAAATGAGAGAATTATTTTATTTTAAATAAGAATTTGACAAGTTTTATGAAATGTTAAAATCTTCTTCATCTTATCCCTAAGTTAGCTTATTTTTATAAAAGTTTAATATATAGTTTTGTGTAATATTCATCATACTATATTTAATTATAAACACCTTAAATTAGACTCAATAATGATTGTTCTTTGTGGCATCAGCAAAAAATTCTTAGGTCATCAAAAATTAGGTCCATTGTATTTTAGTGCTGCATAATGGGTTGCTTAAAAATATAATTTACACTCCATCATTACTTTAAAAAAAATAATAATAATAAAGTGTAGAAAATATTTATTTTCTTAAGTTTTGGAATTAGACAAGACAGACTTTTTTTCTTACAAGTTTTCTTCATGCATGATTATTTGAAAACATAACTTTAGTATCAACAGTAAGAATTGAAATAAGTAGAAAATAAAAATTTTCTTAGTTAAACGATATTTGTTTATACATATAATTTTTTATGAAAATTGTTCATAAACATAAAATGTTTCATGTCCGACTCTTCAAATTAATGTTTTTAATTTAAAATTCCACATTTTACAGTGAATATCAATGTAGATCATATTAAGAATACCTAAATTTTATTTATTTCGAGTCATTTAGAGTATTTATTACAAGTCCAAAAAAAAACTGGAAGTATCTTTCACCTATGAATCTTAAAGAAGAGACACTGCCTAAGTCACAAGGAATGCCATCTATTGAGAGATATTGTCACTAAATTGAAAAAAAATCAATAGCTTCCGACAACAGTGCTGCTACCTCCTGCCTTGATTACAAACTTGTAGGACTAAGCAGGCAATTACCCTTAATGCAAATTAACCAATGGCAGCACAGCTCATTTACATATTGTCTTAGCACGTGTAGCTCACGCCATAACCTCCCTGAAACCTCCTCGCCGCTCTCAAAAGCCACTGTCACATAATTAGCCTCTAAGTTAGTTATTATTTCAGTTAATTAGTGCTGTAATGAATTTTCTTTCAATTTACAAAACCATTTTAAGACTAATTTTATCTTATGTCAAATGTATCAATCTCCTACATCAATGTCACTTTCAACTATACTCAATTCACCAAAGATAAAATAAAATGTTATGTTTTTAAAATGTCAACAGGCTGAAAAAACAAATTATGATTCTACATAATAGACCTATTTGAAAATGACATAATGATAATACTATCTTCATTCACAAATATTGAAACATTTTTTGTAATTAAAAACACATAGTTTTAGTTAATGTAGCCTTCAGAACCGTAAAAACAAAAAAAAAGGTACTCAGAAAACAACCATCCACTAATCTAATCATATCAAACATAGATAATGCATGCACAGGATAAGTTATTATAACCTTACATGTGTATTTTAAGTCTTGATTCTTGTCATTTGTCCTTTGCCAACACCTACACACACTTTTAAACAGTAATTTAACACCAAACACAACTAATCTAACATTAAAAATTTAAGGTAAATTGTTAAAAAGGTAAAAAACAAAGTATGTATTTTTTTTTATCAGCTTAGTAAAAAATAGGAACTTTATAACCAAACATTGAGAAGAAGTTATGCCCCTAAAGAGTGCTCCACCTGTTCATCCCTGTAAATTTATTTTAAAAATCTTAATTCAGGTATTATTCTTCATAAATTTATGGTATTTCAAACACAATTATGCTATGATATTTAAAAATACTTCTTTTTATCTTGAAAATGGTTGCTATCACACTTATTAACTAGATAAATTTGGCTCTTAAGATTAGACTTAAAAAAAAATTCATAAGACTTTAAGGAAAAAATTTATATTTCCACATTATTATTGTTTGACAATGTCATTAATCAATACAAGTAAAATAACAATTAATTATAATTTCTCATTAAAATTGATGATTAATGATCAACATTTAAAAAAAAAAAAAAATGAATCATTTAAAATAAATTATGATCTCTCTTTATTTCATATTTTTAATGATACAAATAAAATTTGTATTGACAAAATAATAACAAACCATTAAATGATAACACAAACAAATACAAATTACTTGAGAAAAAAAATATTGAGCTACTGTATCTAATTACATTTCTTTTTTCTAATGTAATGAATAAAAATATTGAACAATGCCAAAAATATCACAATTAATTTTATAAGCTTGTCTTTAAAATTGTGGCAGATTGACAGAATAAATCTGAAACTTTGTTACTGGCTTGAATTGGTTGATAACTTGTCCTTTCTGCCCAAGTTGGAGTACATAAAAACCTTAAACCCCAATAAAAACACATTTTAGATATATTTGTGGATGAAATGAATAAGTCCAGAAATTATATAATCGTATTTATTAGACCATATAAAGTTTAAGACAAAAACAAATGTTTTCATGTAGTCTCAAAAATTAACGCCTTTTTTATATATTTTATATTTAAAAAAAGTTGGCAGTTAACAGTATTACTGTTATAATAATAAATTTTTTTTAAGGCATCAATTAAAAGACAGTTATTAACAATTTGTATTCATTGACAAAATAAATTAGATTTTGTTGAAAGCTGCAATATCCACTGATTGTACGAAGTCCTCAAATTCTTGTATTTTTTCAACTAATTCATCGACAGAAACCTTTTCATCTTCTACAACACACATTATTTGCAGTTTCCTGATGCCATATGCCAGAGGGACCAGTTTCGCTGAAATAAGTGATCAAAATATAAATTTGAGAATTGAGGAGGGAATCAACATTATTAAGAACTTAAGTAAGTGAATGGAAATGTTCTGTACCAAATGTATTTCAAATAATAATTTTAAGTTTGAAAAATATGATTAGTTTTCTAATAAATTAAATGAATATTTTTTTCCCTTATACTAAAGCTACTTTTGAAACAAAATACTACAAGTTTATAGCAAAACATCTATTTAGATAGTAAATTTATTCATTTATATAGCACATCATGTGCCTAGATTATATTCGACAATATTTGTACAATCTGTAATTAATTAAAAGTTTTTGTGAAATATATATTAAATAAAAAAATGTTGGTATTAGCAACCTTAAAAAAATAATAAAGAAAAACCAGGATTTACAATTTGTTGACATGTCATTTTAATAATTTTCCACTTATTTACTTGATGTACATATTGTATACAGTTGGAAATATCAATAAATAATTAAATAAAATCAAAACTAATCTTTGAATAAAAATTTCCTATAGAAATGGCAAATAATTTATCAATCCTAATTCTATTTACCCTTCTATGTCGTCATGCGTACATCAAGTGAGAAATGATGATTATATTTAAGACACTTTATGTATACTGTTAAGTATTTGGTGTTAAAATTACCCAGATATGTGGCTTTATTGTTATTACTTTTTAAAATCAATATTTTTGAATAATAAGGAATTACAATTCAGACATAAGATTACTAATTACAGTTGATTAACAGAAGTTACAATTGATTTGAAATATTAAAATGAACATTATATTTTTTGGAACTATTCTTCTACCGTTCACAGCTTATAATAATAATAGAAAATGCTGATCCTGGTTTACATAGAAGGGATCAGACATAGAAGGGATGACATAGAAGGGTAAATAGAATTAGGATTGATAAATTATTTGCCATTTCTATAGGAAATTTTTATTCAAAGATTAGTTTTGATTTTATTTAATTATTTATTGATATTTCCAACTGTATACAATATGTACATCAAGTAAATAAGTGGAAAATTATTAAAATGACATGTCAACAAATTGTAAAGAACTACTCATTGGTACCACTTCAATTCTAAATTGGGCCTTATCTAAACCATCTTCTTTTAAGACGCCTCAGAGGGTTATCAAGTGAGAAGTAAGTTGGTAGACTATTGGATTCAAGTGGGTATGGAGCTCATTATAGGTTTCGGCCAACATATGGGGCATTGAGATCATTATAGATAAGATTAATTGTGACATATTAAGGATCATAGTTTTGAATTATATGAAAATATTATAATTTTGTTTGAAATGCCAGATAAATATTTCAAATAGTCACATTTTAAATTTATTTCCGTCAGGAACAGAGAAACCGACAAGTTAAATGGAAAAGGGACTGTCTATCAATGTGATCATTTAGCTAAATATCCCATAATCTTTCAATCACTCCCTAGTTTACTCTAGGAACTGATGACTTCAAGAGGCCCTTCCATTTAGCTTCCTTAGGCAAGTATTAACATGTTTGATTTCTTTTAAAATTAATATATAAAATCTATAGATCATGTTGCTGATGTTTTTTTTAAAAGTCTGATTCCAATAGAAGTGGCAAGTAATTCATCATTCCTAACCATTATTTCTGTAGGCTTAAATATAAGTACAAGTTACATGTTTTCAACTTGTAGTTAACAAAATATTAGTTAATAAACTAAAATTTAATCATTTAATAAAATTGTAGTTGGTAAAATGGCCGTTAAAATTTAGGGATGACAATTAGGAACTTCAGTTTGAAATTTTAAAAAATGATTTTAAGACTAGGCCAGAAGCTGACTACTAGCTTTCATAGTCATATTGTTAACAGTTGTAATAAATTATGAGGGTCTTGGGTATATTCCATTTTTAAAAAAATGTTAATACAAGAGAGATAAGTTTGAACTGTTTCATATTCATACATGGATGCCTTTTTTTTATACACTTCTTCAGCAAATAGAAAGTGCTTTATGTATAAGAGCAAATAAAAATCTAAGATTACATGTTAAACACAAAATGCATAATATATTACTAAGAATATGCTTCTTGATGACAAAATCAAGAGTAGTTTTAAATTTTTTTTATCTTTCAAGGAGTACAGTTATTGTTGGTTCCACAAAATGAAGTTTTGTCAATTTTATAAACAAAAGATTCTTTGAAAAAGGTAAAAGTGAAAAGACAAATGTCTTGTTTTCATAACCAGTCTCATGATGGTCATACACAGATAGATGTTTTTAGAAACAGGTAAGGCTTAACCACAATAACAGGCTCTTTAATCAACTGTTCTCAGTTTTGAAACTCATGAAAAGAAAATACAATGCATGGGTATGGGCATGTTGACCATTAAGTACCATGTATATAATCTACAGAACAAACAAATTGTAGTTGAAATTTGAATACTCACAAGCTCCCCATACAAGACCGTCCATTTCAATAGTCCTAACATTCTTCTCCATTTCAGCCATATCAGTCTCATCATCCCAAGGTTTGACATCAAGTAATATAGATGACTTAGCGATAAGGGCAGGTTTCTTGGATTTCTTTTCAGAATAGGCTTTTAATCTCTCCTCTCGGATTTTGGCAGCTTCAGCATCCTAATTAAGGAATCTCTATTATTACAATAAAAATATGATAACGACTAAGAATAAGTCGAGAGATAATAATTAATAAATTATAAATGAAATAACATCATTGTAATAAAATCAGAAAGCTATTTTTTAGCATTGAATTTCCTTTGTTACTCCATAGACGTTACAAAAGAACAGGGAATTTTAAGGCCTAATCTCTCCCCCTCACCCTTAAATGGTTAACTTAATAAAACATAAATAACAAAGAAAGAAATAAACATATTTTGAGATATAATCTGTTAATGTGAGATTTAGAATTTAACATTTGTAAGCAAATATTGGCTCCAGATTAATATTTAGACCAACAGAAAATATAGTAAAAACTAACTTTGCAGAGCCAAATGTGAAATACTAAATTAAAACACCTAACATGGAAGAATATCAAAAGCAGCAAGGTAAAAATTAGAATATAATATTACCCAAGATATATTTTAATATAACAATCATCAGTAAAATATCTAATAAGTTATTACAATTTCAACTACAAAATAAATTTTCCTTTGTTACAAAAGAAAAATACCCTTATATACAAAAAAATGGTATTAAAAAATGTAAAATAGAATTCTTCACCTCTTCTTCATCAGAACCGAACAGATCAACATCATCATCATCTGCAGGTTTTGCTGGGGCAGATTTTGCTGGAAGAGGGCAGGCATCAGAACCACCTTTGATGCTGAAGCCAGCTGGTGCTTTCTTTACACCAGGCAATTTCTTTTTCTCTGCATCTGAGAATGAGGAAATGTGGTTGTACCATCTTTTGGCATGAGGTGTTTGATCACTAGGTGGCTTGGCAAAACTTTCTAGTACTGCAAGATCTGCCTGGGATGGAACATACCTAAGATTAAAATAACAGTTTAAAAGATTATGAATAGCTATGAGGGATCTTTATCATTCTTAACAATAAATATAATTATCATTCAGTGTTATCAAACATAAACCAACCATTTTTTTTAAAAACCAGCAGTACCCCCTGAATGAATAGCTTCACATCTATATAGGCGGCTCTTACATCCCTGAGACCAGAGCAGCTGGAGCTTGATGGTACTGCCAACTATTCGAAAACTCAGCCGTGGTTGGAATAGGCACCAGCAACTACAATGTCGAGGTTAGGGCCATCCACAAAGCCTCCAACGGACTCCTAGCCAACAGCGTGAACCTAGGAAGAGTCTTCCTCGTTGACTCCCAGGCAGCAATAGCTCTAAAAACCACCACACGGACTGCATTGAGACAATCAAGTGTCACAGAAAAATTGCAGAACTCATTTTGACTGGGTGGGTCGTCTTCCTACAATGGGTACCCAGCCACGTGGGGCTCCATGGTAACAAGAAAGTAGATGCCAAGGCTAAGCAGGGAGCAGAGTCAGACCAGCCTGCCATGCCACACACTTTAAAAATAGCCAAAAACCTGATTGACACCAGGGTCAGTAGCGTAACTAAAATGACCTTGATGACATCAAGCACTGGAAAAAAATGGGAGGAACTTACCACAGTAGGGCCAATCCCAAGAAACATCGAGAGAGCTGAAGCTATTGCATGATTTCGACTAATCACAGGATACGACTACTTGCAAGCCCACTTGCACCGTCATGCTAACAGTGACTTTTACCTGTTATGCAACCTCGGATGCATGGACTAAGATCATTTGAGGGTTTGCACTGCTCTCACCTACCCTGAAGAAGACATTATAAAACAATACTGGGAGGGTTGTCGTTAGATGGCTAAACTGCCACAGACGGGCGTTGGATAAATAAATAAATAATTTTTTTTTTTTTTTTAAAGAACATATCTAACAGGATTGACCAAAAAAAATTGCAACTTTTAAAATAAGACATAAGTAACAAAAAGACCTCTATAACATGGATAACTTAAATAGAATTTAGAACCAATAGTGCACTTTTATCTGAAATCATAATGAATAATTTTGTTCAAAGCAAACCAAATAGTTATCCCTTTTTACTGTCTCAGGCAAAACAAGATCCATATTAAACAAGAGTAGAATACCTATCCCTGGTCTATATTTAAAAAATAAATTTCAAAGGTAAAATAAGAAAATATGAAAAAAATTTATTATTTAAAAATAAAAATCCTAAACTCACCACAATTATTGAAATTTGTATGATAACTAAGCCATTGAGCAAATACAAAAAAACACTAAATTACTTAACATATGGACAATTTACTTAGTTTAAGGGGCACTTATTAAATTATAATAATAGTAATTGCATTTTAAAATAAAATAATATGAAAAACATTTTTAATTTTGAAAGTAATTATATAAATATATATATTAATTTTTATCACTCAAGGGCCATGTCTACTACTGAATTCAAGTTTAGATTCAACATTAATTGACTCATTGGTCATAAGAGAAAATTCAAGATTGGAAATCCCACCATCTGGTTTGCATAAGAAACTTGGATCACAGGTATGATAAGCCAAGTTTTTGTACACAGATAACTAAAAGAATACAAAATGTATATATAAACATGAATTTGAATAATGCCAACACTTATTGATAATATGGCCTAATCTATCGATTAATTGCGGGACAGTTGGATAAAAACTCTAAAATATTCTGGGTAAATATAAAATAATTTTAAGTATTCTGTTTGATATCTACTTGTTATCTAAGGAAGCATCTTAATATTATAATTGCTACTCCCATAATAAAGACTGGTTGAATTTGAATATAATTTAAAAAAACTTAGAGACTAAATGTCTATACACTGATACTAATAAGTATAATCAACAGGTATAACAATTCAAAAATGTTTTAAAGAATCATAAATTAATGGGTAAATAAAATAATAAAACTCTATCAGAAGTAAACTAAAATGATAAGTTTATTATACCATAACCAATGCTGAGAAATTAAGATATATTGACAAAACAAAAAACACATAGCTTGTTTACAGTTAAAACATCTTGGAAGTACAATTTTAATGTAATATAGATATAAGGAGGCTGGCAGATCATAAGTGATATCTTTGTTAAATGATACGTTATCAAGGGATCTAGATATTTAAAATAATTTCCATGTAATTCAAAAATAATAATACGATATTTCAAGCGGTGTAGAAGGTAATACACGTGGTATTTCCATATAAAATGACCCATATTAAAATAATATTTAACTTTACCCTTCAACGTAACTCCTATCAGCGATGAAAGAGTCGAACTCCTTTATTCCCTGGTCGGTCTTGAGGTCGCTGACAGTCATTTTGCAAGGATTTTACTGAGAGAGAACCAGGTAACCAACTCTGAGCTTAAAATCCAAAAGGGAAGAGGATGGCAGGAGCGCCGACGTCACACTTGCGGTGCGCTCTCTGTTACTACAGCTGATATTAGGGAACTAACCTCCAAAAACTTTTTCGTTTCTACAGTTCCATGGTTTTAGGTAAATTAATTTTAGTGATGTTTCAAATTGTGGTGATCTGAATAAGTCATTTGTATAAATTTTATACTAAATTTTAAAAGTTTGAATCGTAAAGGTTTGCTATATTATTCTTTTAGTACTATTTGCGACTGTTACCTTACTTTTTAAAAAAAATTTTATCAACTTCTATTTTATTGGTTATAAAATTTAAATTAAAGATCATTTTTCCTATTATTTATCTCTTACATAATAATCCTTTTTTAAAGTGGCCGAAGTTCTGTAAATTTAATTGTATTTCACAATAGTATAAGTGAGAAATGAACAGTATATATGAAAATCAGTATGTGTTTTCAGAAATAAATTGAATAAAAATGCTTCGTGTACCTCTTTCCAAAGCCTTGCCGAATGCTGTCAAAGCTGTGTGTTCCCCCAAGAGGGGGAGCACCACTCTGGCCAAAGCCCCTGAAAAAATTGAAGTGTTTATTGATGACAAAAGTGTTATGGTAGAACCAGGAACCACAGTTCTTCAGGTAAGTTAATCATAATTGAAGTTTTTATCTATTACAAGTGAACAAATGAAAAATTATTTTAATTGTGGGCTACATTGAGCACTGATATCAACATAAGGCACTATTGAAGTTTTATTAGTCAAATCGTTTGTGCCTTTTAAAGACTAGTTATGCTTAGATCACATCAATCCTTAAATTATACAATTAAATACATTTCTTTCTTTTTTTTAAGTTCTTTATTTATAACCAGTTGATTGGTATATGAAAAGATTGAAAAAGAGTGGCTTAATATTCTAAAAGGAGGTACACTGAATGTTTAAAGATTTTTAAAAATAATTTGTTTGTATTGGAGGTCATATTTGTTGAGGTGAATTACAAGGGAAGGATGAGATCTTGTTTAAATGGATTTATGAATTCAGGATGGGACCTAGAATATGGTGAGATTTTATTTGTCTGTTTTGTAAATAATCTTGTATGTTCCTGGTAGGTTCTTATCGCTGTTTTATAATTCTTTTTAAAATCCATTCTATAAATAATAAAATTACAATTTTCATAAGGTTTTGACTATTATGAAATTTTAAACATTGACATTTTGGAACCACTTCGCCAAATTTGTGCCAAGATTCGATACAATTTTAGCTGCTGCCTTGTGTTGTCAATATTGTGTTTAAAGATTTAAAGCATTGTTTGCCATTGAATTTCCTAAAATTTTGAAAAATATAGTAGATTAATTCTATAGTGATTTATCCATCTTTGAACAAGGATCTATCACTTGCTGAGCTCTAGTTTTTTACTAAACATTAGTTTGAATTCTCTGGTTAAAATTTTAAATCTACTGATAAAGTCCTTTCCAAAAAATTACAAAATAAATTTTGCATTACCCATTTTACTATTTATCCAGTCACACCTAGATGATCATTGAAACTGAAATTAATTACAAAAAGTTAAGTGAAAAAGTAATTTATCAAAAGTTTTTAAAAAGATAGATAATCTACATCCTTAGTAGTGTTATTGATTTCTTCACAATTGCATGTAGTTAAGCAATAGTGATTATTTTCATATTTATTTTAGTTGGTTCTAGATTTATTATTAATCTGAAGTTTCCTTGTAAAAGTTAATAAGAAAGGTGTATGATTTATCTTGCGCCCTCTTAAGTAAAAGCTTTCCTCATAGTCACTTTCTTCTATTCTAACATTTTCTTGATTAAGCTATTTGATATTTAGCAATATATCTTCATTTTAAACTTTTTAAACCGTATGAACTGTTCCTTTAAAGTTTTTAAATTTGTATTAAAACATTCTGAGCATGCCCTCTAATTGCTTCTGGTGTACAATGTGATCCGAAAAACTAAAGATTAGTATTAGTAATATCAAAAAAGATTATATTTGATGTTGAACCATTATTACATTACAAATCACTGATCTAAAGCAGTGAAAGCAGTCCTTATTTATTTATAGTATTTTATCAAGTATGAATGTTTTGATATATGTTGTAATGAATATATTTTCTAAATAGTATTTTGAAATAATTTTTATTCAAGATATTTATGCTTTGTTTTATTGTCTCTATTTATTTAAATACAAGAGTGTTTTATGAAAATAATTTATCTTTTTGTCGATAACATTAGTATAAATCAATACCATTATTAATCATTGTACTGCTATGCATTACAGGCTGCAGCCATGGTTGGTGTAGAAATACCACGATTTTGTTATCATGAACGTCTTGCTGTTGCGGGTAATTGCAGAATGTGTCTTGTTGAAGTTGAAAAATCTCCAAAGGTCTGTATTCTTAATATTATTCATATTTTAGTAATGTTACACATTTTATGTACATCACTATTTTATCATTAGCCTGTGGCCGCTTGTGCGATGCCAGTCATGAAAGGATGGAGGATCAAAACTAATTCTGACATGACAAAAAAAGCTAGAGAAGGAGTTATGGAATTTCTTCTAGTCAACCACCCCCTCGATTGCCCAATTTGTGACCAAGGTGGTGAATGTGATCTTCAAGATCAGAGCATGGCTTTTGGGTCTGATAGATCTAGGTTCACTGACATTCAGTTCTCTGGAAAAAGGTATGAATTCTGTGGAGGACTTATTTTTTAAATAAGGACGGGATAATGTTTATATGTATTTTATGAATATGTGTCATTTATCACTTATAAAAAATAAAATCCTCATTAAATGTATATTGTTATGGAGAGTGTTTTCATGAATTGCTCTTATCATTTTTTTTTTTTTTTTTTAAATTAATTCAGCTCAGAGGAGTACAGACAATTTAATGGGGTTTACCCTTCCAATTAACTCGAGCTAACAATTTTTTACTAATCACTTATGAATTATGGATATGCATGGTATTTCAAGGCTCAGTAAACCCTATAATTCCATATATAATTATTGTTCTTTGGTGGTATAACTAAAGAACATTGATTTCATATCCAATTTTTCTTAATCATGTCAA
Source organism: Euschistus heros (assembly GCA_003667255.2). Taxonomy (NCBI): domain Eukaryota; kingdom Metazoa; phylum Arthropoda; class Insecta; order Hemiptera; family Pentatomidae; genus Euschistus; species Euschistus heros. The sequence continues at coordinate 402,628 of RCWM02000763.1, forward strand.
AGCTGGAATCTTATTAATACAATCCTTCCATTTATTTTTTATTAAAAATCTTCAATGTTTTTCCTTTGACTTAGTGTTGTTTACCTTTTTAAGAATCAAAGAATCTTTAGGTTACAATGAGTGCTCAGTCATTTTCTATGTTTTTTTTTAGAGCTGTGGAAGATAAAGATGTTGGTCCATTGATAAAGACAGTTATGACCAGGTGCATTCATTGCACAAGGTGTATCAGGTTCGCATCAGAAGTAGCCGGTATTGATGATTTAGGAACCACAGGACGAGGTTCAGATATGCAGGTAATATTTAAAAAAAAGGTCATATTTATTAATTATTTTAAGTTTAAAATTGAATGGGATTGTTTCATCAGTTATTGTATAAGCTTTTGAGATCTTGATTTAGACATCATTCTGCTTATTTTTATCATAAGGTCACCATATTGTTTTAAGAAGTATTCTAATGATATTTTATTGATTCATATTACTTTTTTTTTAAGTTAAGAATGTTCACTTTTTCTGTAAATATTTTCTTTTTTTCCTACGTATAGTATTGAATTCTCTCCAAGTTGATTTCGAAACATATTATTTTTTTGATAACACTTTAGGTTTTGTATTTTTTTAAAAAGTTCTTATCACATCTTATATTGAATTGTGATTTAATATCTTTAAATATAATTTCATTTTGCATCATAGATTGGAACATACGTGGAGAAATTCTTCTTGTCAGAGCTGTCTGGAAACGTAATTGATCTGTGTCCCGTGGGAGCACTTACATCAAAACCATATGCTTTCACTGCTAGGCCTTGGGAGACAAGAAAGACTGAAAGCGTTGATGTTCTGGATGCTGTAGGATCAAATATTATTGTTAGTACAAGGACTGGTGAAGTGATGCGTGTTCTTCCTCGCCTTAATGAGGTAATTGACCTTAACACAAATCTTTTTTATTTTGTTACTTGTTATTATGTTATTGAACAATTTGTGTTTATGAATTAAATCCAATAGAGTTTTTTTAATTGAGCAAACTCCTCTTAGGAGACATTACTTTAGAACCAATAGCTTTTTGAAGTTTTCAATGAAATTGAAACTTAGTTAACTTAACTCTTTAACCAGATATGCTCTGTAGAGTATAATTATGATATGCAAAAAACCGATAGTTTTTGTAATTCATTTATATTTAGAATATCTCTTTTGTACTTTGGGAAATCTATCATAAACTACAAACTTCTTTAGATTTAGATAGACTAAGAAACTTAAGATTCTGAGCGAACGAATGAACACAGTATTGTATTAAAATAATATTCAGTCAAGAAAAAGTTTATTTCATTGGTAGCTTTAAAATAGCTTGTTTCTTTTAATCCTTATTTAGTGAAGCCATAAAAGGCACGTTTGAAAAATGACTGACCATAGAACAGTCTACTTTTAAAGATAGAGTCATTGATTTACTTGTTCATAAATGATTGAAAATGGATATTCCAGGCAATTTTTGTCATATTTTGTTTTGTTTTTTTACTTCCAAAAAAAAAAAAATGCAGAGCGATTATTTAATGAACCTCGCCCTTGCTGGTTAACGCACTTAACTATTAACTACAAAAGCTGAAAATATACTGAAAGATATGCAGGAAAAATTTCAGGTAAAGAGAAACAGTACACGGCAGTAAACCAGGGTCCAAGCAGGTACACAGAAACTCCCTGAAATTGAAGTTATATGCCAAAAGTTAAGTTGTATGCCATCTATTGGCTTTATGAGTCACTGCAGCTTCTATTAACAGTCCATAGATGGCGATGGAAAAAGAACTACAATAAGAGTTGGTAGCAGTTTGTCGTAAAACCAGCCGGATTCATATAGTAGTCAATAGCACCCAGGGCACTGCAACCACCGGACTCATAGTAGTCGGTAGCAAAGGGTTAAAGTTTTATAAAAAATTATTTTTTTTATTTAGTTTTGTATTAAAACTAATTTACTACAAAATCAATTAATCTTAATTCTAACTTATTTTAGGAAGTAAATGAAGAATGGCTCTCTGATAAAGCCCGCTTTTCATATGACGGTCTTAAAAGGCAAAGGCTCATCACCCCGATGTTGAAAGGTCCAGAAGGAGAGCTATTGCCTGTTGAGTGGGAAGATGCCCTTGCTTTTACTTGTAAAGTTAGTATTTTTTTATTTTTAACTTTAAAAAAAAATTAGAATACGATATGTAAGTCACCCTCCACTTTTAAAACAGTTCTTAGTGGCAAAAAATAAGGGAATGAAAAAAAAATTATTCAAACTAGAATCTAGGATAATACTGATGTTCAAGGGGAATGGTATTTTTTAACTGATTGTGAGATTAAAATTTAAAAAAAATAGCTGGTGTATATAGTCCTTAATTAAGATTTGAGAATTCAAACCTCATTAGGGTATTTTAAGCTGAAACCAAATTTTGATAGAAAGTATTTTATAAATTGATATGTGGAATGAAATGAAAAATTCTTAACCAACTTTACTCGAGATTCGGAAATCAACCAAAGCAAAGTAACTATTAGTTTTTGATACACATAAAGAAGTTGTTATTGATTATAGAATTTCAAGAAGAAATTAATCAAGAATGCAGTCATAAGAGTTGAAAAAACATTTCCAGGTTGAAAGGCTCTCTAATCAAGGTTGGATATGTTTTTTTCATCTCTCCTGACTACTTCCCTAGTTACTTTCTCAATCATACTTTTTTATTTTAGTGCTTTATTTTTCCATTGATTCAAACCATTCCACTATTTAAACAATTATTAAAATAAGAGATAAATAAATATGCAATAATAAGAGAATGAGTTATCACTTATTGTAAATATAATGTGTATGAAGTCACTCGTGGAAGTACGATGTTTTCCCATTCTTGTGTTAACTGCTTTGTTTTTGCTTAAAAGAACTTATTTTCTGTGTGTTACTCACCTTACTTCCAGTATTGAGTGTGCAGTCTTTCACTTCTTTTCCAAGAATATCCAATTCATTGTCCCCCTTTACTAGATGGAGTACATAAGGACGTTAAAGCCTAATAAACAACATTCAACTTTTATCTTACTGTCATTAGTTGGCATTTAAAATAAAATAACTGGTTACAATGTGGTAGTAACGTCTGACCACTTATACATATATATTTAAATTATTTTAGTTAATTGTTTAAGTCTTTCTATTTTTATTTTTTAAATTAAGTCAATGTCTCATATTAGGCAATTAGAGATGCTGGTTCTGAAATTGGAGTTGTTGCCGGTGGCCAAGCTGATGCTGAAGCTCTGATTGCTATCAAAGATCTTATTAACAAGCTTGGAAGCGAACTAGTTTGTACTGAGCGAGCTTTTCCAGATGAAGGATCTGGTGCTGACATCAGGTCCTCGTACCTGCTTAATAACAAGATAACTGGTAATTTTTATGTTTATTTAATTACTTTATATGTTGTTATATCCTAAATGGTCATTTTATAATGGTTGTGAATTTTCACACTTAGAAATTAGATTTCAGTCTTATTCAGTAACAAATAAAAAAAAATGCAAATTATTATTAGTATTTTTCACAAAAGAAATAAAAATAAAAATAGAAAAGAAAAAAATACACATCAGTTTTTAGAAGCTTGTTGAAGTTGAAGATTCCTCTTCTTTCTTCTTTCTCTCATAGAAGGATCTCTTTATGAAAGCATTATTGATGATAATTGATATGGAATGCAAGCCGGACTCAGAATAGGACCACTATTAAAAAAAAAAATAAATAAACAGCTGAAGTGTTTCAGATATGTTTCAAGAATGCATAAGGATTGAATTCCTAGAAGCTAGACCAGAAGGAAAATGGCTTTAAGGTCAACTATGGATGTTTTCATCAAAGAGGAAAACTACTAGAAGATATGAAGATTGCGGCCAAGGATCCTGATCAATGTATATTATGGGTGCTGAAAGCACAAGGAGGAAGTAAATGATGTTCTGCACATTTTCAGCATTTTCAACTTTTTCAATTAAGTTTCCTCTATTTTATCATGATTGGATAATACTTTAGGTTTCATAATCTTTGGATTAAAATGTTTTTAATTTTTGTAATGATAACGAAGATGATCAACACTGACAGTTCATTTCATATGTGAGGAACTAGATAGGTTGCATTCATTTTTTATGTAGTTTTTTGCAATCCTGCCACCCTAACAACAAATGGTTTGTTAATCTGCACTTCAATACAAAATTAAATAGCATTAAGAACTTTAAAAACAGATGGTAAGTAAGACTGAAAATCATCCAATTAGAACACTGATAAAGTTTGTTCGTATGAGACAATCAAACGGTGGTAAACAAGACCAGAAACCATTATATACTCATTGTAACTCTCATTCTATATCTGAAGCGGCTAAATAAAAATGTTAATGATAAGATTGTATTTTTTTAAAGGTGTTGAGGAAGCTGATGTTATTCTTCTAATTGGAACCAATCCACGATTTGAAGCACCATTGGTGAATTCAAGAATCCGAAAGGCCTGGGTACATAATGAACTTGAAGTAGGACTCATCGGTCCGCAAGTTAATCTTACCTATTCATATGAGGTATGTATGAATAATAATAACATTACTATTTTCACAATTTTTGGATTTGAGAGCATTATAGTTAATTATGCTATTTATTTTACTTAAAAATAAACTATAAATTAATTTAAATTAAATGTAAGTGATAAAGTAAATTGTTGCATTTTAACCTTTTCTGTTCAATGTAAATATTTGCTGGTTTATCATAGTAATACCAACCTATTAATTAGCTAAGTATATTACTCCTGTTTTTTTTTATATATGTTAACTTGGCAATACATGAATAGAGATAATGTCTATTTTGAAAACTCTCTTTACAATACCTTATTAAGTGGGTACTTAATATTAGATTTGTAATAAATTATTTTAAAAAAATTAATTATTAGACAAATATTGGCATGAAAGATTTGTCTTAGTAAACATGAGTCAAATAATGGTTAAATGAATGATCTACAGAATATAATGCTGGCAGATAAAAAAAAAAAATTTCAAAGAATATTTTTAAGAATTGGATGAGTGATTCTTATAAAATTAACCGTTTTGCAGCACCTTGGATGTGACACCAAACTTATTGATGAAGTTCTTTGTGCAACCCATCCATTCGCAAAAAAGTTGTTAAAAGCCAAGAAACCACTGATTATTTTGGGCTCCCAGCAGTTGGAGAGATGTGATGGAGGTACTATCCTTAGCAAGGTTCAGCAAATGGCCAAGCACTTGGCTGGTAAGGTACGGATACTTCATGAGATAAAATTATTTTGTGGAAGAAAAAGATTCTTATTTTTCTTATCTATGTTACTAAAATTGTATATCTTGTTTTAGACTGATAAGGACTGGAAAGTTCTAAACGTCTTACAACAAGTAGCATCACAGGTAAGCCATCATTACTTTTTTATAATAAACATTTTTTTTCTTCATTTCCTTGCAGCCTTAGCAACACGGAGTTTCCTACCTGGGAGGGTGGGGATGGAAAATTAATTCCTTGTTCAGTCAGTTTCGAATCTAGTGTCTTTGGAACACTTTTTTTTTAAGTATGTTTCCTCTGAGCCAGGCCTCACCCTTTATACAGGGTGTCCCAAATTTAAATGGCAAAACTTCAGGGACTTATAGGGCACCAAAAAACTAAGACAAAAAGTCCTTTAGAGATTTGCTCGTTTTTGCTTAGTTTTAGAGAAAATCGCAAAAAAAGAAACAAAACAAGTTTTCATTTTTATACTTATTTATTTACATTTATATTTATGTTATGTTCTTTTTAATGTAAATATTGCTCAAAATATTGTCCTCTTGCACCAATGCAAGCATTACATCTAGCTCTCACTTGATAAATTGCAGCTAAACATTGTTCTGATGATATTTGGTGCACTGCATCTATGATTCGGTCTCTTAATTGTTCTCTTGAGTTGATTGACACCGAATAAACTTTCTGCTTCAATGTTCCCCATACGAAGAAATTCATGGGTGTCATATCAGGTGATCTGGGTGGCCAAGGTACTACTCCTCTATGTCCAATCCACCGTTGTGGATAATTTATTTCCAGCCTAGCTCGAGCAACTCTGCTATAATGAGCTGGACATCCATCGAGTTGGAACCACATTTCAATCCGCTGCTGTAAGGGAATGTCATCTAAATAATTAGAAAAGTCGTTCTCCAAAAAATGTGTAAATGTGTTAAATTCGGGACACCCTGTATAATTTACCAAAAAGGTGTTTTTAAACTGAAAGAATTTTAATTTTCTCTTGTATGATCTTTTGAGTTAACACATCTATGACCATATTCCACATGTATTTCAAAAGTGGCACAACTCAAAAACCTGCATTAAAAAAATCTAAAATCCTCATTCTTTATAAAATATCGAAAGTTTACCTGAATTAGCTTTTAATCCCAGCTGCAAGTGAGATATATCAGGTGGGATTTGAAGTTAATTCTATACATTTTTGACATTTCATAGAAGACTATTGAACTTAAACATGATGATAAATAAAAAAAAAAAAAAACAGATTTTTTGAGTTACGTCACTTTTGAAATACATCTGCAACATATGTGGATTGGTCGTTAATACCTCTGACTATATACAGTTGGCCGTCTAAGTTCATTTTCTTTAGAGTTTAGCTTGATAAAGGGATCAGGCAGTATCGTCAGGATAAATCTGAAGCTAATTAATTAAAGAATCATTAATCATGTTTATGAATCTATAAAGGTCATAATGTATTAGGTTCTGATATGGTAGTTCTTTCTTTAGGATTATTGAGTCGTGGATATTAAAATCTTTAATACTTGTACTTTATGACTGAAGCTTCTGTTGAAGGGATTGCAGCTAGCTCCTCAGTTATATGTTGAGTGTGTGAAGGTAGAAAATATCTTTTCAAAATTGAGGCAAATGCTATATGAATAAAAATTGGAGAAACCTATTCCATATCTTCTCCATTTATTAATTTAAACCCAGAAGAACTCTATTTGTTAAGTTCTTTTCTTAAGACAGAATTTCAATGCCACAACTGTTACAACTGAAGTTGGATAACTAGAATAGCCATCTTTTAAATGATTATTAAGTTCAAGACTTCTAGTTAACCTTTTACAACAATGCAAGAGATTTTTATCTTTATGCAAACTCTATGGATTAAGTTTTTTTATAGATTCCGCCATGCTTCTGAAAAATACTTGTGGTTATTATGACTGGACTACTCGGTATAGCAATCTTAGAGTCACAAGCAAATTTTATATTCACAATCTCTCGATTAAAATGATGGCCTGTTTCTTTTTCCCATAATCCCCCTTTTGGTACAAACAGCAGAGTGACCCAACACCTGTTCTTCGACCTTTAAATAATCCGAGGCCTAAGTTTCATGACTACCTCATTATATGCCATGACATTACAGTATAAGGCCATTTATATTTTAGGGGTAGTTTATGCTAAATATTTTTATTTAATGCTTATGCTCAGAGCGTCTTCATTAGAGTTGCTTTTAGTATCATAGCTACAACTAGTGTGATTGAAATGGCGTCCATGTGCTTTTAACCACCTAACTTTCTTCGCAGTCCAGTTGCAACATTCATATTGAAATTCTGTCTTAACATTCACAGAAAGATCCTTGGAAAGAGAATGTAAAAGGATGCAGTTGTATTATAGATAAAATGTATTCCTAACATATTTTCTGGTATCTGTTTCTGACTTAAAATGCTATCACTATTAATCAAAACTCAAATAAAGTTTTGTTGTCGTTTTAAGAAGTGGCACTCATAATCTCATTACTGACTCATTTAAATAATAAAATGAACTTTTCAGGTTGCGGCCTTGGATCTTGGCTATAAGGCTGGAGTAGATTCTTTAAAGGAATGCCCACCTAAAGTTTTATTCCTATTAGGAGCTGATGATTGTGCCATTACCAGGGATGACCTTTCTGAATCGACTACTGTAATATATCTTGGTAATTATAAAGTTACTGAATAATCAGTTAATTTTTCTCCAAAATTATATAAAGGGCCAGGGGGGCATCTCCAAAATGCTTATTTGTTTGTGACCTTGAAGGATCATGGGGAACGACCGTGGTAGACCAACCTAGCCAGTAAGTGGGAATAAAGATTAGTATCCTTCATTGGCTTTGGTCATAATGCTGGGGTAATAATGGTTCTATATTGTACTAATTTAGTAAACTCTTTCGACGGGTGGTGTAGATAGTGTGGAGATACTATCTCCAACCTCCCGATAAATATGTTATACTCTGACTTAAACAGCTAAAATCCAAAGGATTAAATGGGAAGAAAGGGTCTCCTTTTAAAAAACAAAATATTTAATCAATTTTCAAAAGAACAACGATGGCGGAATATCCTTCGACCATCAATGATCGTTAGGTTCTGGCAGATCTTAAAATAGTATCCTTTAGTGCCCTGTGAAAAGGATTAAATGGGAAGAGAGAGAGTGTCTTTTGTTTAAAACGTACTAATTAATTCAATTTTCAAGAGGTCAAAAATCATTAGAACCCAGCAAAAACTAGAATCCTTCAGTGGCTTTGTATTCAACGCTCAGGACTTCAGCTGTTTTTCTCTCTTACTGTTTTTTTATCGATTTTATGTGGACTATCATTTTTTTCCTGATAGTGATATTTATGAAAAGTACACTTCCTATGCTATCAGATGGCTCCACCAGTTTAAAATAAAAAAAAAGTAGACTACCGCAGTTTTTCTTCCTTGATTTTATTGCAATATACTTCAAATATAGAGGGCAAGATCGAAGAGGAGAAGAAGGAGGAGCCATAGGGGTAGCTCAATAAGGGACGACGTACGAGGCACGAGACAAACTGACACGAGAGACGGGGTCGCGGACAAAGTGTGTCCACGGACAAAGGTTGAATACAAGAAGGTTGTGATGCGAGCTCGGAGGGAAGGCAGAAGAGAAATTCAACAAGAGATTCGGGGGTACGAGTCTTAGTCCCCCACCCGTTGGCGGAGAATGGGCCAGACAACGGACGAACAGAGTAAGGGGTAGGGCGGATGACAGGGGAGATACAGTCACTGGGACACACTAACAGAAGTGTCGAAACGATGTATGAAAAGTGGCTGACAACCAATATTGCCCCCGTCTGCGCTTGCTCAGGGCAAGTGACGGGAGTTAGGAACGTCAACGCGAGAGGTTCGTCGGGTAATGTAACAGCACGGAGAGCGTCAATCGGGGACAGTGAGCGAGTGCAGGTGTGCACTAACAACCCAAGAGTTTGATGTAGACAACTGAGGCCCGGCAGAAGGAGCGGTCTCGTCATCGCACGGCGCATTCACTACTGCTGTGTCAGCTGCGTCGCAGCCCGTGCGCACAGATAGGCAGCAAAGAGGCGGGCGGAACACAGGGTTGGGCGTGGCGGTG